>NQII01000019.1:1389858-1446386 GCA_002778355.1 Clitarchus hookeri
ATTTGTGGACTGCCCTGCAGGATTCATGGTGTGAATTGCCTCCTGCATACCTTCAGACATTAGTCGAGTTCATTCCACGTCATCTTGCGGCACTTCTGCGTGCTCGGGGAGGCCCTACACGATATTAAGCAGGTGTACCCGTTTTTTTTTTTTCATTTTTTTTTTGGCTCTTCAGTGTATATTGTCCTGTGTTAAATGCTGAACACATACTACATTTCTGAACCCAAAAAAGGACTGATCACTGCGTAGGATGGATAGCAAAAATATAACAACATAGAAACGTCACCTCCGACACGGCACAATATGACCTGACACGACAAAACCATCGTATCGGACGGTAATAAAATAGACTCGTGTGCTCTACCGGTCTTATTCCGACTCCGACTTTATCAGATTGGGTTCCGAAAACTATCGGCTCGTGTGCGACGGGCCTAAAGTTGTATTTTTCTGAATCGGTACAAGTCTTGACACTTTGGAAAAATTAGAAAAAGTTTCGAAACGTTTTAAGATATATTTAGTTCTTGTAACACGTGTTTATTAAATACTTAACTTAGTGCAAATAACGTGTTATTTAATTAACATTACAGCCAACAAATTGAAAATGAATTAATGAGTACGACCAAACTGAAATTTCTGCTGTGGTGAAGATATCTTCTCTGGAATTAGGTTGATTTTCTTAATTGTGGTGTGCCACTCAGGGTGGAATTATGTTCAGATCCTTTCCCTATTGCGGTAAGATACATTCATCTTGTTATGTGGCTACAGCTTCACTGTAAAAAAAATTCTGGTAAACTTCCTAAACTGTAATGGAAATTTTTAACCCATACAATGTATGGGAATAGTAGTATCTATGTATTAGGCTCAAAATATATAAATGTTTAGAATCGCTACTATAAAAAGTTGGGAACTTCCCTACGAATTTGACTCTTTCCTGAGAAACTGTAGGAACGTTACCATTGTTGTATGGAAAAATATTTTACCATTCGCGCTTTGTCACTGTCGTATACACCAATATGGTAAATTTACAAATTATTTCTTAGAATGTTTATAAGTTAAGGGTAGAAAAAATACTTCTAAGTATTTTTTTTTTTTCGTCAGACACTGGCCAACGCGTAGATAGTATGCGAGTTGTACTTTTCATGAGATACTACTTTTTTAAATTTTCTTAGTATTAATTATTAATATTACGTTTTTAAATTAACTACCGCGTGTGGTTTAGACGTGCTGCCTGCCAGACGAGGCTTACGCAATATTCACGTGCAGCTGAAGGCGTAAAACCAACGACGACAAAACGTCAAACAGCAAATAACGTTTCAGCGTAAAAGTTTTACTTCGCCGATTATGCACACAACGGGTAATGAAGACTGCTGCACTTCATGTTTAATTTTGAATTACCATTTCTTTATCAAGATTTCTTGCTGCAGTATAAACACTGTTATTAAATTTATTATTGGAATGACTGAAATTTCTTGGGTGCAGCAAAGCCAAATTTAAAAATCAGATCCAACTTTTTTATTTTTAAAAAATTGCTACATTACGTGAAAAATATTCACTGTCTTTATGTGATCACATTGAACCAGCAGTGAGTGCTGTCAACAAAGGTGAGGGTGATGCTAGAATCACGTAGCTCCGACACGTGCGACACGACAATTAAGACTACAGCCAATCAAAAAACAAGACAATTTTGACGTCAGCAGAACGAAAACAATCGCACTACCAGCAGTTTTGGGTTAGAAACTTCTTATGTATTTTTCGTATCATGCAGCACGACAAACCGGGTGTACAATACCGTAAAACGAAATAATTCCACTAACTTTCCCTATCGTGGAAAATTTTCATCTTAGAAAGGAAAAATTACTTGTCACTTCCTGCATTATTAAACATACAAAATTAATATGCATACCTTGCAGTGTTTTAACGCAATATCTGCAACAATTTTGAGTTATCATGTGCTCCGAATTTCCCTTCTGTCCACCGCCTTTGAAATTAATTTATTCAAAAAGCGCCTTGTAAATAGGGCCGAAAATCCTTAAACTGTCGTGATATAAAGTCAAGCAATCACACAGAATTTGTTTTCCTCATGCAGTCGTTGCCGTTTTCCTCGTATCGAATCGTGTCCGTCGGAGCTGCGTGACTCTAGCGTCACAGTGTGTTGAACTTTCATTGACAAAGTGCGCTATAAGGGGCCCGTGTACTTGGCGCGCGAAGTATGTTGCAGTGTGTTTGCAATACACGTTTTTAGAACAAACTTTCACGTGTGCACAATCTGTTTGCACACGAACTCTATAAACTGATGTGGAATACAACTTTCCAACAGATAGCGCTTGTTGCAAACACAGTTTTGAAGTTCTTCAACATGGCCAAAAATGGCATTTTGCAACTTTTGTAGCTTAAAATATGCTAGGTGAATTCCTGCGAAACCAGTATAGGCCACTGCATAGAACTTTGCTGCAGACATTCCGCCAAAAAATTTATATGGCCGACCCTTAAGTCTGTCGTCTGGTTGAGAATTTGATATAAGGAAATACATGCTAATAATAATAGTTTTTTTTTTTTGGTGTTCCTGTTAAGTGTATATATACACACATACACCACCCGGGACTTTTTGAGCAGAAAAATGCGTGCTTCTTTTCTATCGAAGTCTTTTGTAACATTAATGTATAGCCTATTTCATGGAAATTGAGAAATTTTAATAATTTATTAAAATTTGATTAAAAAAACAAACTGTATTTGCTTCGACACAGAGCTTGAGAGTATTATTTCTCTCACTTATAAGGTTTTTGTTTCAAGTTTATATATTTAAAATTGGCTTCAAAAAATCCAATTTCATTAACATGTATTTCCCTATACAAAATTCTCAACCAAGCAACAGACTTGAAGTCCCGTAGGTACATGCAGTGCGATGAGAACACACTGAACGCAAGTTCAAAGCCCTGCACGTAGCAGCGATGGTGCACTCGGTGCGCGTGGCAGTGTCGCCCTTATCGCTGCCGCGCTTCTCGGCTTCAAACGCGGGAGACAGCTCCGGGTAGACGGGCCCCTTAAGGATGCTGCTGTTGAGACTGGAAGTGCAGGAAGTGTGCAGCTGACTGCTGGAATGTTGGTAGCACCGTGTGCGCGCGCGCCGCTCGCCTGCTGGAGTGTTGTCCTCGCCTCCAACTGCAGTCATCAAGGAGAGGAAGTGTCGCCGATCCACCGCCTCACACTTCACCTGGAAAACACATGCAGATATTTTTTACACGATGCCTGCTCCACGGCAAAATGAGCAATTTTGTAAGCTTGACTTGATTCTTTATAAAGACTGCTCACGATAAAGTGAGAACTTTTGAAATCAACTTCTGAAAAATGTCGCTGCTTCTACCTTCATATAGTTTAACGGGCACACTGAGTGGCATGCGGCTGGTGAGGTTGGTAACGACGGAATAAAGTAGTTCCATGTCTGGACGATGAATTAAAAGTGTCAGGTAAATATTTGTGATTACTGAATCTATTTCTTTAGTTTCCTGTTTTTTTTATACATTAAAATGTATAAGCAAATGTTTTAATTATTTACTTTCCTAATTATTTCACAGTTACACTCTGCCAACACTTGAATAATATTATGAGGCTCATGACAGTGTTAATTTTACATAAGATGGAAGCATACACAATGTGCCTACAAGTAGATCTTAAGCAGGGATTTCAAAAGTGCTCAGTTTTTGTGAACAGCATATACCTACAGCCTATTATGTAACATCCGCCTGAAAACTGGCGTCAAAGTGTCCAAATAGTGAATCTACGAAGTTGTCAGAAGCACATATAAAGGGCACAGCTCAAGAACAACGAATGCTATTTCAGGATATACCTCAGCCTCATACAAATAAAGCTGGAATATTACACCAAAGGAGCAACACACCGTATTTTTGTGCACTAATTTAATATAATATTTTGAATGAGAACTATTTATTATATGCTGTTCACGGTAAGGTGAGCACTTTTGAGGCCCTAATTACTTTTTCCTTTTAGCCATTTTTATCCTTTAACCACCTTTTAAAATAATTATTTGCATATAAATAATAAACACAGTGTGTATACTCCACAGCACTCGGAAGTTAACGTCTAACGAAGGCTAAAATAAAATATATTTATTGACCATTATTTCAAATGAGAGGGCTTTCAAAAGAGCTCACTTTACCGTGAGTAGCCTATAAGGCATTAACAACACACATATATACTTCCTCATTATATTAATGTTAATTATATATTAAATATCGTAATTTTTACATAAATATAAACCAAAATTCAATGTTACGAAAAAGATAATTGTATGTTAACAGAAATATAAAACGCTTGTGATACATTACATATTTAGGAAAAAAATCAAACACGTCATTTATGGGGTGAAATTTCAAAGGTTTGATTCAAATAGTGTGAAGAAACTGCGAATAGACTGTACAGTGATATTTATAACATAATTTTGGAAGAAGAGAAGTTCACAAACTGTCATCACCGGAAAGAGTGGAAAGGTTTGGGTGGCTCTTAACATCGAGATCTTGAGAGCCGATGAGGGTGAAGCGAGGTGAGTATGGAGCAGCGCAGAAATGCTTAGGTATGGGGAAGTGGGTGATCGCCGAGATAACCCGCCGACCAGCGGCATCGTCCGGCACGATTCCCACGTGCGATCGAACCCAGTTTGCCTTGGTGGGAGGCGAGCGCTCTAGCCGCTGCAAAACCATGGCCCCACGGTGGAAAGAGGCTTGTTTGTGATTATATTTGGACAACAGTTGCTCATATGTGGACAAGTTTATTCATTCGATAAGCGGGGAGAGAAAGGGATTCGTTGCACGAATTTTATTTCTGTTCATGAGTGCCAAATTCATATATGACAACTGCTTAGAAGGTTGAGATTAACTGAGGGCCAAATTCATATATGACAACTGCTTAGAAGGTTGAGATTAACGTGTAAATATTGTCCATGAAATCCCCAAATACTTATTTATACTAATAATGTTTGGCTGTGTTGTAAAATACAAAAACATCTGACTTGATTGCTCGCTGCAGCATTTTTATGCGGGACGTATTTACAAACGCATCTTTTGCAATTTTATTTTTTCAGTGTTTAAATAAGGTTGTTTTAAATATTTTTTCAAGCATGGATTTTTATAATTTATTTGTAACTTTCCAATAAGTACGGCACATGATCAGGAATATATATGTCTACAACATTCAAGACCGTCTACGGTGTTAAATAAATTAAGGGGAGGAAACTTGGGCCACCTACCTTAATCATAATCCTATTTGCGGCCATGCTTGCCCAATCCTAGTAGAGCCGCGAAGCACGTGTGCTGTGATTAGAATATTTCCTGCATGCCTGGGCGTATGGTGCTTTGCCCTGAGACGCACTTAGTCCTATCCCTACCTCGGACGTCCGACTCTCATTGTTGCAAGTTAAGCTGGCGTTAGCTCTGTGCTGTACCCTGTTGCTTGCTAGGTTACACTTCCACCACAAATGTAGCTCGGCAGCTGACGCCACAGGACGCTTGTATATATAATGGGTCTCTTGTCTTGCTGCTCGCTTGTGAGTGGTCGGAATGCATTCAGTTTCCCTAGACTTCACGGTTTGTGCTGGCTCCTGCTGCGTGCACCGAGAATGTACAGCAGTGAACAAACACCAGCTTACCTTGCAACAGTTCACCACACGCCACTGGAATCATGGTAGGTTAACCATTTCAGACCCACTTGAATTTACAGTCCCAGGTGTTGCAAAAAAAACATTTTATGATGCCTGCTCTACACCTAAGTCGATACAGCACTTGTTTCGTCTTCGCAGCCAATGAGCTGTGGGCTATACATTCAGCTAGAGTGATGTGAACCTGGACCAGTGAAACGGTTTGCGAATCATTTACCCACAGGTGAGATTATTTGTCATCGAGCTTTGTAGCGTGTTGTACAGACCAAAAATCACCCACACGCGCTTAATGTTGGCAAATTGTGCACACCGGGTCCAAACGGGGTAGGAGTGAAGACGGACCTCAGAAGGACTGGCAGGTGCGGTAGAGGCCGGTGTAGCCGCAGAGGCGCGCCCTCATCGCGGGCAGCAGCGTGGCCGCCGCCGACAGGTTGTCGAGGAAGCTGGAGCACTCGCACAGCAGCAGGTACATCTTGTCGCCGCTCGACACCGACTTGTGCAGTGTGATCCTGCGCAGACCCACGCTCTTCGGCAGGTAGCGGTACAGCATGCGCGCCCCTGCGAACCAACACAGCACTGCACTTCTTCCTACCCCGCCCTCCGGTGAGTTACATCCTGCTCGCGGTTATCCAACCTCTTTTGAGGTCGCTGCCCCTACTTGCATATACGGTAAACCGGGGTTGCTTTGCACCTGTTGGGGTAGCCTTGCACCTGTTGGTGTAGCCTTGCACCACTCGGAATTTTTGATTCTGTGTCATTTAGCAAAGATAAAGAGAACTGTAGCTACGGGATTAAAATTTTTTTATTTTATCTGCCCAGGTAATTATTGCTTAACCCTTCACCAAATGGTACCTAAACAATAATTTTGAGTGGTGCAAAGTTACCCCAGCTGGTGCAAAGTAACCCCGGTTTATGGTACTGTATTTTAACGGACACACTGATTGTTAAGCGCCCAGTAAAGTTGATAATGAAGGAGGAATAGTAGTTCCATATCTTAACGTTCAATTAAATGTGAATACTTAAATAATTTATTTTGTTTTCTGTTATTTTTAATGCATATGAGTTAAAGAATCATCAAATTTGTAAAATGTCTTTTCTTTTTTATTTCGCAGTTTTGCTAGACCGACGCATGAATAAAGTTCACAAGCCTATGGCAATATTAATTGTGCATATGGTTGAAGGAAACATAATATTCATGCAAGTAGATCTGAAGCAGGACTGTTAAAAGTGCTCAGTTTACCGCGAACATTGAAATGGAAACTTAAGCTTTGAAATATACTTTACACTGTGAAATAAAACTTGAACAATTTTATTTTACCAAAGCGTAATGATGAAAGTGTTCAGAACAGCAGATAAATGAGCATCACATGCCTTCTGGCTGCTTTGTAAAGAACTGTTTGGTAGTGAGTGAGCGAAGGGCGAAAATATTTGGGCGGCTCTTAACATCGAGGTCTTGAGAGCCGACGAGGGTGAAGCGGGGTGAATGTGGAGCAGCGCCGTGTTGTAAAGGCAGGGTATACGGGAGATCCCCGAGAAAGCCTGCTGACCAGCGGCATTGTCCGGCACGATTCCCTCTTGCCAAAATCTTGGAGTGACCCCGTCCGGAATCAAACCCGATTCGCCTACGTGGGAGGCGAGTAGTCTAACTACTACACCACCGCGCCCTTT
Source organism: Clitarchus hookeri (assembly GCA_002778355.1). NCBI lineage: Eukaryota > Metazoa > Arthropoda > Insecta > Phasmatodea > Phasmatidae > Clitarchus > Clitarchus hookeri. The sequence continues at coordinate 1,397,195 of NQII01000019.1, forward strand.
AACTGTTTGGTAGTAAATACAAATATAGACAGGAAACTAAATAAAAAAATAACAGGTGGTAGTTGTTTGCGGCGTAATGATATACTCCACTTAAATAAATGCCAATTAGCCATCGTGTAAACCTCCGTATCATATTTGTTTATTAGGGCCACGGCGGAGCAGTGGGTATATGTCGCATTATAATTGTTACTATTATTTCCGGGTTCTCCACGTGGAATAAACTGTGACATACTGTGTGCGAATGCAATACCGTACTTGATTATAATTTTTCCGAGTACCGTTTAACATAGCATATTTTGATCGTGGTGTACAAATCTCAATCAACCCTCATTAATCCTGACTTATTTTTGTTTGCTGCGGTACACCAAAATGGATTAGATTTTATGTTTTATAGTGCCCTTTTCCCCGCCCTCCCTCCACGTTTTTATACCGAAAGGCTTGACGACTCGAGAGAAAGAGGCACACACCGTCATGGCTTATGCAGGACTCGAACCCAGAATCACGTATTCTGAAGGTAGCGTCTTGCCACTTCAACCACTGAGGTAGCCTTGATAACTAAACTTATAACAATATATTATCACTTACAACATTGCATTTGGCTCATGTTCAATAAAGTTTTATTGGTTCCATTTTTCTCAAATATTGTTTGCCATATGGTCATAATTGTGTGAAAGTGAATATTGAAAAAAATGTTTAACTAAAGGAAATACCTGTTTTGAAAGCATACAATCTAATATGTACTCACTGGACAAAGAATTGTTCTAAGGACGTAAAACCCTGTTTAAATATACCCTATCAAGAATTCAACAGAAAAAAGAATTTATAATTTTCAAGAAGTAAAGCACATATTAGGAAAATGTAAGGAATTCAATGTATGGCAAACTGACAGAAACAGAGACCATGGTACTCGGCAATCATAGTTGCTGAAATTACCCTACAGTGACTCCACAAGCGCTACACTTTTCGAGCCAAGTTCTTCTCGTTAAAAAGCATGAGCCACATATTATAACTTGTTTTGTTAGAAAATGCCTTGTCACTAAATCACCAGGCATGTGACCAAAGAAAAGTGCGCTTAGGGAATTGTTGTCTAACCTGCGCGTAAATATTTTCGCTTAAAACATGTTGCCTGAGTTATGGACTAATATTTCGTCCACAGTGGGGTTATTAATTGTATTGTACAGGGCTTATTAATCCCCGGTGTTGTGCCTGAAGGCTTATCAGGGACGGCTCACAAACTAACTTATGACCTAACTGAAATTAGCAACCATGCCTTGCCTGGAATTCGAACCCAGAACATCCTGCACCCCAGACCGGCGGTGCACCAACCGACTGCGCCTCGGGAGGCCGGCGCGGGGTCATTAAGACAAGGAAACCAGCAGCGATTCAGACAATCAGGATCGAGGAAACACGCAACCATGGCACGTAGTAAGGGACCATCCCAGCAATCACCTGCAGCTATTTAATAAAATGGTGGTCTGACGGGGTACATAACCCGTGTGTTACCACTGCGCCCCCCTCGCTCGGTCGGAATGTCACCTGCCCGCTTTCCGCCGGGGAACATGGGACCGCGATTCTCATTCGCTTCGCTGCTCATCGGGAGCCCAACTACGTGAGTATCGCCAGCCGAGCGTAGCGGGGTTGCGATATTCCGATATTGTGTATTCGCAGTTTCTTCACACTTTTTGAACCAAACCTTTGGAAAATCACCGTGTTTGGTTGTCTCCTAAGCATGTCATACACCACATGCGTTTCATACGTCTCTCAACATAAAAATATCTTACTTTGGTTAAACTGAACATTTATTTATACTTAATTTATAAATTATACGAAGGCTGATTCGGAAGTCATGGAAACTATTGTTTAACTCCCGAATAGCCTGAAAGTAGAACTTTGGCAGTGCTTCAGAAAAGTTCGAGGTAACCGTGAAGGTACCGAGCGAGGTAGCGCAGTGGTAAGATATCGGACTATCATCCGGGAAGACCTGGGTACTATACCCGGTCCGTCCACCCTTCTTTCGGTTTCCCAAGGTTTCCCGAAAACACTTCAGGCGAACGATGGCCGAATTCTTTCCCGTCCCTGCTTGTCTAGCTAACTTGCTCCGTCTTAATGACCTCGATGTTGACGAGACGTTAAGCACTGCCTACCTATCTACCTGAGAGGCAGGTGACCAATACACTTCCTGCCACGGCAACTTCCACGCCGGTTGTTGTCTCCATGACATGAATCGTTCACTGATTAGCAGAGAAGTGCATGAAAACGGCGCCCCACGACTGCAGGGAGCACGCGGTGTACCGTCCATTCGCTGTTACTTCCAACTTTTCTGAAGCCCTGTTAAAGTTATACTTCCATGATATTCCTCCGCTTCATGCAAACAAAGTGTAACTAAGTCTATAAAATTACACCAAAGGGACAACAAACCGCATTCGTGCGCACTCAGTGTAGTAATATTTCGCGAAAAAAAAACGATTTATTACTAAGCATTACCAACACACCAATTTTATACCTGTTTTATTCATGTTAATTATATATGAAATACTATAATTTATAGGTAAAATACGTGTAAGTAAAAGTAAAAGTTCAATTTAACTAAACATAAGGTAGATTGGTGTTAACGGAAGTATAGAACGCTTGTGATATATGGCACATTTGGGAAACAACCAATCACGTCATACGCTTTTTAAATCAAAACTTTGAAAAATCACCCCACGTATGACGTTTTTGGTTGTTTCACATAAATGCAATGTATCACAAGCGTTTTATACTTGTTTTTGGTTCAATTGAACTTTTACTCTTATTCTATCTAAAAGTGATAATATTTCATGTATAATTAATGAATAAAAACAGGGATAAAATATGTACGTTGGTAATGCCAAGTACGAAATAGTTATTATGCGAAATATTATTAGACTTAGTGCGCACTAATGCGGTGCGCACTAATGCGGTGCGCACTAATGCGGTGCGCTGTTCCTCTTCTGTAATTTTCTAGACTTAGATAAGCTTCGTTTGCATGAGGTGGAGGAATATCCTGAAAGTAGAACTTAAGCAGGTCTTCAGAAAAGTTGTAAGTGACCGTGCATGAAGTATACAGCGAGAGTGCGTGTCAGCAAGTGGCACTCACCGGTCCAGTAGAGCCAGTTCTTCTCGAACTTCTCGCGGTCGTCGCCTTCGAAGACCTTGTAGACGGAGATGATGTAGCCGGTGGCGGGCGACTGGGGACGCTTGGTGCGCGGGTCGAACGGCGGCCGCGCGATCGTCGCCACCTCGTCGAACAGCTCGAGCGTGTGCTCGACGGTGTGGCGCGTGAGGCGCGGGTGGAACCTGCGCAGTACGTCCGCGCGCACCTGCTCGTGGAACTGCTCCGGGTCCACCTGGCTCTTGTTGATCACGTAGTACGAGATGAACGGGAACTCCGCTGCGCATCGCACGCACCTCGCTTTATGGTGGTTTCACAATTAAAAAAAAAAACATTGGCACAGATTATAGCTAGAGATGATGGTTCACCGCGGGAAAAGTTGGCTGTTTGCCAGGATCCAACGTACTGTACACATGTCTGACAGTTTTCTTTCATTATTGGCTGACATGCATGTGTGAATCTACTAACCCATTTCATTGGGCCGATGAGGATTCTGATACCATAATGCAGAACGTTCGTGATTGGTCTGAAAACAACTTCGCCGAGTCGAAACCTTGTTCATGCAATCATGAAAGAATAAACTAGTTTAAAGTATTATAGAAGATATATTGGCTCAAAAATTTTTCGCGATTTTCCATCATCTCTAATTATAGCACATAATAACAGAACATACACACGACCAGAAACCTCGTGCGAGAATGATTCACATTTGAACACTTCTGTATTATTTTTATCCAATAGAATTGTGTGACATCAGTTGGCAGTTTTGTCAAATAAAGTTTTCATGTTTTGGCTATCTTAATACACACGCATTCACACACACATACACACGCAATGCATTTTAGTAACAGGCTGTGATATTGTGTTCAAAATAGACAATAATTTAAAAGAGTTGGCATTTTTTTTTCATTAAATTCTAGGTTTTTACGAACGTAAATTTATGGATCACCTTTAATTTTTTTTATTTTTTATATTATCATATTACCTGTTCTTTCTTCTAAATGTGTATATTGCAACATTTCTTATTTTCTGTAGCATAGCTTTTTTCCTCCATTTAAAAAAACTAACTCCGTTGAAAAATTTATACTCTGATCTGATTGGCTGTTGCCCCATGCGCCTGAGTAAGAAATTAAATTTAACCATCCTCTTTATGCACTACGTAAGGACCTCTCTTGCACACGGCCTGTTATGCGCAGTTCTGAATCAATAGGTTTGAAATCATGGCGATCAATTCCTGTGCAGACGACCTATGTTCTGTCTCATTGTTATGCTTTCAATAGTGGACCAAGCTTAAGGAGCATTTTGGATTTACATATATTTCTCTATAACGTAATTTCCAGATCCAATATTAAAAAACCAAGCTTTTCAACGCAGAGAGAACATCTTTAAATTTATTTCGAAATCGAACTTATTTTTTCTCCGTAGCTTGTTTCATATCTATAACCGCAATCAAAGATCCTCTCATTATTTAATAATTCTCGCGCCACTTCAAAAATTCTTTTAAGCTGTCTAGGTTATATCAAGCTATGATTTTTAATGTCAGCTGATAAAGTTTAACTACAAACATTTCTAAAAAAAAATCAAGATGGATGGGATTTCTCCATCTTAAGACCGTGTGCTACGATGGAAGTTTCCTCAGAATATTTCATGCAAGCTTGCATGGCCGCTGGTATTTATTGTTCTCTGGGTGATTAAGCTGACCGCTGACTGCTGGCTGTTTTCGTGGATATCTAATTAATAAAATTAAAATTTATTTTGAAAGTGGAAATAAATCACAACATTCAAAACATTTTTTTCCTTTACTAGGCTGTATGGTAATATGCGTTTTAAAAAACTTTTTAAAATAAAAAGTTAGCCACAATTTTGACAGTGCGACACATTTTCAAAATTTTCAAACTTATTTTGCCAACAATTACTGATGGGAAAATCTGATGGTTGTATTTCGACTCCAAATTTTACTGTCAATTATATTTGAAGGCGGCAATTTGACAGCGTGACACGGACTTAACGCACGTCCAGGCTGAGCTGTTGTACTAAGGCTATAACGATATACAAGTTGGGGCGTAATACAACCAACAAACTTCGTGACGTGATCCCTAACGCAAAATCAGACTGAAAATATACATGATAATTTGTACTTAAATTCAATATTAAAGGAAAATCAGCCCTCTAAAATAAAAATTTGAAACTGAATTTTTGCGAAATATCTTAGACGAAGTGAAATTAAACTACAATTTTCCGGGCACTGTTTTATGTTATCGGAATCTTCAACCTAAGAGCAAACTGTACTCAATGCCTTCCCTGATAAATAAAATAACAGTAGTGGCCATCCCTCTTTTTACAAGCAACATTTTTAACGTCAAGAATTTTGAAAATTTGATGTTGGTTTGTTGAGCAGTATGGCCTATTTGAAAAAAAAATCCTCTTGTTTCAACTGCCCAGGAGACACAGTTTTCGTGTAAAGCGCACGCGAAACTGCCGGCGGCAGCGATCCAGTTCCTAGCGTGTAGGCAATATCAACACTTCCTACAGTGAATCAGGTACAGAATGTCGCCAGAAATAAACAGGCAGCTTCAGTGCTGTAAGCTTATTAATATATGGTACAGGTTGTTTACAGTAAGTGTTAAAAATGTCCTCCACCATCGTCTTTGCAGTATGTGCTGGTCCCTCAGTGAAATAGTTTTCGACTGATTTGTTGGTGATCTTAGGTAATGCGTTTGTATATAAATATTTTCATAGACAGGTAATAACATAAGTAAAACATGTATAATAAACAATTGAAAGTAATTTAATATGATTTATAAATGTGGTTTTCGCCTTTCATAATACAATTTTAAAGATAACGTATACATTCAGACCTTCATTTCGTTTTCACGTGTCCATCATGACGCTCTGGCTCGACCTTTACACTGCATTAAATGTGGCAAAGTGAGTGCGTTGATAATGCTATATCAAAACAGTTCTGAAAATCTGCCAATCACGAATCTGACTATGTACGGCTTGATTAATGTTTTAAACTGAAAACTGAATTTCCTGTTGGAAATGTGTCCATTATAATGATCTTCGTCAAATTTGGTGCATTTGTTTTAAATTTTAAAAGTATGTTTAAGTTATGACTATTTGAGTGTCCTATCGTAATGACACCTGTGGGTTTAAACAGCGTGAAATGTGTAAACCAACAAAATTTTTAAGTTTTTTTAGAAAAATAGCAGGATTCTAAGGATCCTCTCAGTCCCAATTACCCAAAAGTACATTTAAAACAAACGTAAATAATTGATGAACCACGTTTAAAAAACTTCTCGGTTCATGTAAGGCAGCACTAACAGCAATAAATTTATAATAAAAACGATAACGAAAAAGAAAGTAATTTATGGGGAAAAAGGAAAGTAACAGTTGGGCAAAAGTGAACACTTTGCTACATCCAAAGATGTATTTAGAGAAACCAAAATTTAAGTCGAATACAAAACATGTTGTGTATTAAAACTAATAATAATTGCTTAAATGTACAGTATAAATGCAACAAAACACAGTCAAGCCTGCGAGTTAATGCCATCACGATCACGAAGGGGCGTAGCATGAAAAATGCAAACTCATATCGGACAAAGAATAAAACTTGACTGTATTTAATTTGCAATATGCTGGTATTAATACAATGTTAATAAAACTAAGTACGTTTATTACACTCTATAGAAAACGGGTGAAAACACTGATGCTCGGAAGACAGTGGGCTTTTTCTCTAGCTTGCTCTATAACATAAACTCACACTTCCCGCAACTATCCGTTATTTGTACTGCTGTATATCTTAATATTGCAAATTCCTTTCCTTTATTACTTTATTGCATCTGTTGTCATTTTTCACACTTTTATTGTCTTTCTAGGTGTTATTTTTCACTTCGAATTTCACTGTCTAAGGCAATAAACTAAGTCTATCTACACTCTACCAAAAATGCAAGCTGTGTTTGCAGTAGTACAATTCTAGCACAACAATGAGAAGCAAAGAAAGTAAGGCTTGAGTCGAGATTGCTGTGTGCTGCAAAACCATGTGAATTTGCCAAGGTGTTCACTAATTACGAATAATGCAGGCCTTGGGCTTGAACGATTCCAGGTGCGGCCGTTCTGCAACTTGAATGAGCAGATTAAGTATGGCACAACTATTTAAAACGAAATTGTGCTGGATTTATTACCTTAATACGTCTTTAAAATCAGACCCACTCACGTGGTACCTGGACTGGAAAGGCGATGTAAGGTTTTCAGGGTGACTAATAACACCATTGAAATAAATGTGGTTTCGTTAGATCGGGTATACGAATACGATGCGAGCGAGCATGACCTTGGGTGGGTGAGGCGTGGGTGGGGGTTCGTGGCGACTGGCGGCAATTTTTGGCGTGAGCTAAAATTTTCTTGCAGTTTATCTCGCTATTTCGGTGTGCTAGAGCACTGATTTTTGGTGCCAAACGGAAGGTCTCGTCCAGATCTGTTGATTTAAGCCATAACAATCAAGTACCCGTTTCGTCGCTTTCATTTCATTCCCATACCGTAAGCCGACTTCACTTTGCACCAGATGGGGTAACTTCGCACCACTCAAAATTTGTGCGTTTTGATGCAATTTGGTGTAGTGGTGGAAAACATTACCTGGGTATATAGCATTAAAAATTCGAAATACCTACCTACAGTTTTCTTTGCAAATGACACCAAAACAAAAATTTTGGAGTGGTGCTAAGTTATACCAGCAGGTGCACAGTAATCCCGGTTTACGGTATCCAACGACTAAATTTCCCCCTCTAACGCAGACGTATTCACACAAAACCCATGGCCGTGTCGCCGACACAGCCACAAACCTATTTTTGTAGTCCCCGACAGGAGATGATCCAGGGGGAAGGGGTGTCACAATGGTAATGATCCCCATCCCCCCAAAACCTTACATTGACATGAAATTATCCTTCCAGTGTTTTAAAACTGAAGGAAAATAATATCAGAATTGTTAATTATTCAATATATTTAACCTATTTAATTGATTTTATATCGGTTCTAAAATTATGATGGGGCCTCGGTGGTGCGGCGGCTAGGGCGCTCGCCTCCCACAAAGGTGAACCTGTTTCTATTCCCGGTGGGTTCGCCCCCGGATTTTCGCATGTGCGAACCGTGCCGGATGATAGCACTGGTCGGATCTCCCGTTTCCTCCACCCTGGCATACTAGAGCTGATCTATATCCACCTCGCTTAACCCTCATCTGGTTTCAATAACTCGTCGTTAACAGCCACCCAAACCTCTCCACTCCTAAAATTATGACGAGACGGTGTCCCTCCCCCATGCCACGAATCGAAAGTCTAAACGTGCACCTGTACAATGGGGAAATTACCACATCCCCCGTTCTCGCCAAACAGAAATTCTAGATCTGCTCGCGGTGAGCGAGTGGTGGGGGGATTGCAACGCACCGTTCTTCTCGAGGTTGCAGAACAGCATGCCCTCCGAGGCGACGTTGGAGCAGCCCACCTCGCTGAGCAGGTCCATGGCGGCGGCGCGCTGCTGGACGACGGGGCAGTCCAAGGGAGACTCCAGCACCGGGTCTATGGGCTCCAGAGCCGTCATCAGGTGCATCAGCATGCACAGCTTGGGGTCGTCCACCTCGAGAACATTCAGCGGCCCGGGGGACTTCTTCAGCAGCGGCATCTGCGCGCATCACATGCCACTCCGGCACAGTGCCCTTTGTGGTACCAACCCCCTCACACACACACAACCAACCTTGGTGGGTACACTGAAAAGAAGAATATGGTGGAAGGAACCATCTAGACTGTTAAAATAGATAACATACATATGAAGGGTTGTAGGTACGATCTGAATATTGCTAACACAGATAATAATACCAACAGATCTGTTTGTTGTATTCCTGTCTGTGATTGTATTTGCTACCGTACACATGATAACTACAGCAAAGCCCTGCGTTCCTTATACAAAACATATAGTACCACCAACAGAACAACTTCAACAACATTTGGATAGTTCCCACAACAACTAGGATTGTAATAACCTAACAGAATATTCTGTTACTGCTACCCTCAAATCCGATTACAAAACTTCAGTACTAGCAACAAAACATTATGTTGTGGGAACAATATAAATATGGTTGAAGTTGCTCCGTTGGAGATACTATATGTTTTGTATCAGCGTCGCGGTGTCCTTCTGTAGCGACTATACTGTATGTACAGTAGCAGATACAATCACAGACAGGAATAAAATAAACCGTTTTCTTTCGGTATTACTATCTATGTTAACAATATTTAGATGGTACAGACAACCCTATGGCTGCCCATATTTTAACTGTCTAGAAGTTTCCTACAGTCATATGCTTGTTTCAGTGTAGGTCTGGGCTGTTCACGATTAACTAAGCACTTTGAAAATCAACCTTTGAAAAATGTCACTCCCCCTGCCTGCGCATATTTAAACGGGTACACTGACTAGCCTGTAAGGTTGGTAACGACAGAGGGACAGTGGAGTGGAGAGATTTAGGCGGCTCTTAACATCGGGGTATTGACAGCCAATGAGGGCGAAGAGAAGCTAGTACGAAGCAGCGGGAGAAACGGGAGATCCTCGAGAAAACTCGCTGATCAGCGGCATCGTCCAACACGATTCCCACGTGCGAAAATCAGGGAGCAACCCCCGCCAGGAATCGAACCCGGATCGCCTTGGTGGGAGGCTGGTGCTCTATCCACTGAGTAACCGCAGCCCCGAACGGCGAAAGGAAAGTATTCCCATGTCTAAAAGTTAAATTTAAAATGTCAGGTAAGCATTTGTTTGTACGGAAATTATTTCGTTTGCTTTATGTGTTTTTAAAGAACATAAGATTAGGATTAAGCATATTTGTAAAATATTTACTTTTCTATTAATGTCACCGTTTCACTTGACTGACGTATGAGAAAAGTGAACAGGCCCACGGCAATGTTAATTTTACATATTGTGGAAAAATACACGCTGTACATGCAAGTATATCTTAGGCAGTGCTCAGTGTATCGAGAACAGACTGTAGGCTTAGCTTTCTTCTACTCGTGTTACGAGAGAGAAAACTTGATTCCTTATGGAAGAATTTGGCAAACGGAAAATTTCCGCCACAAGGTGCACTGCTGTTCCAAAGCGGTCAATTTTAAGATGGCCGTAAATGGAGAAGGTTTTTATATTTGGGTGTAAATGTTCGTGTTTGGCTAGGATTGTGATATGCTTACCCAACGCCAAAATGTTAAGTATCATATTTTTATTTTCGTAACTATTAGTCACGCTCTCTAGTATTGTTTACAGGGGTAAACAGTACAAATTACAATTGTATTTGGCAATGAGCATTCGTAAACACGTACATTTGAGTAAAAAAAAAAAAGTTACGGATACAAAAACTAAATTAATACAGCTGTCATCAGAAGGGATTTTTTGATAATGTTGTCACAGTAACAAAATTTCGGTAAATCCAGGTTTATGACCGATTATTAACAACACATGTACATATTTAATATTTTAAGCTTTAGCACAATACAAATCGGATAATTAAAAAAATTATATTTATATTAATAATAAATTTGCAGTTATCTTATTAGTTTACATGCACAACAAAGAAAATCCGATACACGTGCAACCTCAGTGCCGCCTAGCGGTGAACATTTTAAATTGCCAAACTATTAGCATTGAGCTACCCAACCTGAGTAGAATAAACGTGAGCAGGACTTACCGTCTCGTCGATGGCGAGGTTATGAGAGTCGAAGCAAGTTGCTCAGTCAAGCACATATTTTTCACAGAATACCGTTTAAAGCTTCTTCCAGAACGTAATATTGGTGTTTTAAGCCTGCTTTCCAAAGGGAAGATAGACTCGTGAGATCATATTCCTGTCAGTTTGTGTGTATTTGTTCGTTTGTGTGTGTTTGCCACTCTAAAAACTTTCGAAACTTTGCACCAATTTTCGCCCAACTCCATACTTACTAATAAGCACGTGCGACATTTATACTTTTAAACTATTGAGATGTTTGTTTCCAGAATGGCCATCATGTTAAATTATTGGGTGCTCTGTCATACTGTATCAAAAGAGCCGTTCAACAAATTTTAATTAAAATAAGTGTTTTCACAGTACCTATTATTAGCATTAAATTCACCAGCTCGTGTCCTCGTCGGTCAGCAATTTTGAAGATAGCGCGATCTGAAATGATAAAGCTCCTGCATCATAACATGAACCATTCAACCAAGACTCCCCAAAACTGGTACGTGAAAACTGAAATAATAAAATACCCTAAAAATGTATGATTTTAATAGATCACGCACTAATTTTTGAAATTGTGGTTATTTAAATATTTTACATTATAACCTCATGTGTACCGAGCTAGTTAACCAAATGTTTACCAAATTTGGTATGTTGACTGTGCCTTTTGGGAGTATTAAATACAATATTTAACATCCTATTTTGAGCGACATTTTTGAGAAAATAAAGCTCTTGCGCCATTCTTGAGAACAAGCCAACTGATTACTGCCAAATTTCGCACACAAATAGTGATGTACGCTACACTAAATTATGTGATTTTATTTTATCAAAACAACGCGAATAGTAACATTTGAGATTGGTAAGCCGTATTTTCTAAACCATTGAAAGATTTTAAAAACAAACTCAAAAAGCTATCTGTACCTATTGTGAGCAATAAATGAGCTTAATGACAATAGTTTTTGTCCATTACTTTGTAAAATAATACCACCTCAAAAAGAACTACTCAACCGATCATAGGGTTACTTGGCATTTCAATAATTCTATTATATGGCATCTTAATTTGTATAACTATACTTTTTTGAAATTTATTTAAAAATTGTGATTATATGAATACTTTAGATTGGTATGCCATGTCTACCGAACAGTTAAGACATTTCAAAGAAAATTCACATGCTGAGTTATAATTAATTATTTATACGCTTTTGTCCACCATTTTGTAAAAGCGTGTCTCTGAGAAAATTAATTAGGCATAATTTAAACACCGCCAAAAAGAATCTCAGAAAATTAACATATTAAACTATTACATAAATCATAAATTAAGTAATTTTAAATAGCTAAGTTGAACATTTTATGAATTACTACAATGTTAAACTTTCTACAACTTGTTACACATATGGAACAGTCAAACCGATCTGAACCCAACTTGGCGTGCTGGAAATTCTTCTATGTACCTTTTAAATACACAAATTTATAACTTCTTAGTACGAATATAATGTCTAAATAAATTATAAGAATAAATGTATAGTTATGTTACCTCCCATTTATCTCAATGTTAGTAACTTATCAACAACTGCATACTATATAATGCATATACCATAGTCTCAAGCGGCTATATTATTCCTGTAGTGTTATATGCCATATACTTATCTTGTATAATTAAACTGATTTAACTCAGTTTTGGCGTGTTAAAATATCTGCCGTGTGCACTAACTTCACTAAATAATACCTTCAACCGTCCACCATTTTGAGAGGCACTGCCACCAAATAATTATTGTTGCATGCTTACTTCATATCTGAGAAAGTACTCGGGCGATTACCGCCAACTCTTGGAGATAATTTATTTTGCTTGGATATTTTTTAACACGCGGGATTCTACTATCTAAGGTTTTGAGTGCCTTACTATTATTACTTTCATATATGGGGTAGAGGAAAATAGGTTAATAGTTCATTCAAGTAATTCCTCCTCGGGTAATGGTGTACCCATTTATGATGGTATGTTTATCCATCACGCAGATGGAAACGCATAAAAAAGGAATTTCCTTTATATGCCCGACATTTGATGGCACAAAAAATATTACATGATCGATATTTCTTCTAACAGTAAAACCTTTTATGAAAGGAATTTGTATAGATTAAAATGCGTATGCTATAAACAAATTTCAAAAGAAATCGGTATTAAAAGATAGGTTAATAATAATGATTGACAGCCAGTTTTGGTTAAGATTTTGTACCTAAAAGAAATGTCAAATGCGTGTAGAAATAGTAAGTTGAAAAAGTTATTTTGAAATTAAATTAACGCTTTATTTTAAAAAAACAACAAAACTTGCACAAAGATATATTTTAAAAAAACATTAAAACAACAATTATTTTAGTTATCCGCGTAAACGATTCTTACTACTACTAAAATTCCCACGTAGCAAATTTTTTGACATGTGTTTTGTGGCGTAAAAGAATATTCGTTAATATTCTAGTATATCGTTTAACAGGAATAGTATCAACTGTAGGACAAAAGTCTTGGGAATCATTTGTTTTCGTTTGTTTTGATGCCGAAGCAAGATTATGGCAAAATGTTTAGTTCGGATATACTGCTGTGGATTTGGCTCGCTGTCAGTATAAGGAATGATACGACACATCAGAAATCTTTTCACTGCAACCTCATTCCTTTTTCTAATTTTTAATCCCTCGGTTTAAAAGCACAGTGTTTGAATCCAGAGCAGTAAAACTGCTGCGCTTCTCAGAATATGAAAAACTAAATCTTGCGCAAATCTCACAGAAATTATTTCCGTAGAGTACATTCAGAACATCTTATGTTTTATGCAAGTTCAAGAAATGTTTGTCGTTTTAAATGAAAGTACCAAACAACTGCGTCCTATTACGGGGTTATGTACTTGGCCTGCTTCCTTTGCAACCCGAAAATGAATAGCGCACTCCCGCAGAAGTGAGTTCGTGGAGAACCTAATACTTTGTGTTCAGAAATAGTCGTGCAGGCAGAAGTGTTGCGACGCCCACATATCAAAGTTTCGCTCATACCGCGGCATCAGTTTATACAGCCTGGGCAAGCTGCCAATTTTTCACGCAGAAGCTAAACCAAAATTCACTTAACTGACCGTCTGAAAACTGTTGTAAGGTAAACTGTGTGAAATTCCACATAATAAAAAGAAGCAGTCCACGTGATGTATAGAGTTATCAGTTCCACCAAAATTCTGTTTGCAGGAGAAGAGACTTAAGCGAAAAACTTAGCAAGCTGAATTTATTTTGAATTTATTTAGTCCGCCTTGAGAAATTTTGATAACCCTCCACATCCCATCTCCTTTATGTTATTCTTAGTGTTTTATAAATTAACTTATTCGTTTCGCTTTTAGGCTTCACCAATCAGACATCTTGTTTCTTTAAAGCATGCGTAAATTTCGTGTTTCTTCTCCAATGAAAACATTAAAAAAATTTTACTACGGTCGTAAACAAAACTTTAGGTCCCAACATCCCCAAGGCTGCCTTCAGTATCTACTAACATGATAATGATATTACTTTTTTTTTTTTTATTTAATTCCTCTTCCGCCTTTAATGTCATGCAATCTGCATTCATAGATACCTCACAAAAAATATTCAAAATTGTACTTTTTGTTCTATGAAATTCAGACGTGTATATCTGCATACAAGTAGTTGTAAATAGTAGACTCGGCGTCACCTGGATGCTAGATGGAAAGCCAGGGAGCCACGGCCGCCATATTGGATGACGTCATGCGGAAAACTCTTGTTCTGTCATTTCTCATCAGCACTGGCCATTTTCCCTTTTCCTCTCGGAATTTCCTTTTTTTTCCGCATATACATATGTCTAAAATTTCCTGAATTACCCTCCAATCCTCCCAAAAGAAATTTCCCGTACCCAGATTTTTGTGAGTCACTCAATCCGAAAATAGCATGACTCTACAGTGTGGCTAAGTGATTCTTTTTTAGGAATGAGGGGTGGGGATGAGGGATCGTCCTAACATTCACACTATGTCATTCCATGCCAGCACAGTCCATTTGTCTGAAGAATGTTCGAGTTCATGGCCCTGTCTTGAAACTTCTCTCATTCCTTCCAGTCTCTCTCCCGCACGCCTGTTCTCTCTCACCTGTTCTATTCCTTGGGGTTTTCTCATATTTCTTCTGGTCTCCTTTATTTCCTCTCTTGTGTCTGTTTTTTATTCTTACGCTCCCTCATTCCTTCCTGTCTCTCTCTTGTCCATTCTGTCCCTTGGGAGGTTTTCTCATACTTCCGGTCTCCTTTGCATTCACCCTTTCCACTCTCTCGCCTTCCGAGCCCTCCATCTTGGATGTTCCCTCATCACCACCGTCTGCTGTCACATTGGTTTGCTCATTATCCTTCTGGTCTACATTCACCTTGCTTCCTGGAAGGGCACGAGTCCCATGCTCTGTCATTCCACCCTGTGCGACCCAGTGTGAAACCTGCCCACGCACTCTAGCCTAAAGACGCACCACGCACATGTAAAGTACGTCCTAAGCCCACTTATAAGCATAGTTGGCTTTAATTACCCAACCGTTTAATATATAGTCACCTCATAGGCATCACCTGCAACAACGAAAAGAGCAGAGTGGGCAAGTATGCTGTAACCACCTATAAGCATAGTTGGCTGTCATTTCCGAACCATTTAAGATACAGCCATTAAATTCATAACATAGGCGTCATCCCCAACAACGAAAAGGACCGCAATGCAAGTACGCCCTAAGCATACCTACAAGCACAGTTGTATATTATTTCCGAACCATTTAAGATACAGCCACCAAATTCATAACATAGGCATCACCCCCGACGACTAAAAGGACCGCAGGGTCACCTATGGCCTAAGATCACTTATAAGAATAGCTGACTGTTATTTCCGAACCATTTAATATGCAGTCACCAAATTCATAACATAGACATGACCCCTAACTACGAACAAGGCCGCAGGGTTCAGCACACCCTTAATCCACTTATAATTATAGTCGCATACCATTTCCCAATTTCCCCATCCACCACAGCTATAGGCACCATATTAATATCATAAACATAACCTCTGATGAAAAAAAAAATAGTAGGGTCAAGTAAATTTTATGGTATCTTATAAGCATAGTCGAACACAATTTCGCATCCACCGAAGCTATAGTTATCAAATCCATAAGATAGACATCACCGCCGACAACGAGCAGTATGGTTGTATCAAGTAAACCTTAAGCCCTCGTATAAGTATAGTTGGCTACAATTTCCCACCCACTGAGGCTATTGCCGCCAAATTCATAACAAAGGCATCACTGTCGATGACGAAAAAGACCGTAGGGTCAAGTACACCTAAGCTCTTCGCATAAGCATAGTTGGCTGCCATTTCCCACCCACAGAAGCTATAGTCACCAAATTCATATCATAGCCATCACCTCTGATGACAAACAAGGTGGCAGGGACAAGTACCAATTAAGCCCTCTTATAAGCATAGTTGCCCGAAATTCCCACCCACCGAAGCTACGACCACCAAATTCATACCACAAGCATCACTTCTGACTGCAATCAAGGATATAAGGATAAGTAGGCCTTATGCCCTGGTTTAAGCATAATTGGTCCGAATTTCCAAACATTTTAAGTTCGGGAACATGTATAAACCGTCTACTCATGTAAAGAAAATAAAGGTATATATACAAGTGCGTTGCAAAGTTACTGTTGCATGTAGGAATGCAGGGTCTAAAATAGCACACACAAACGCATCGGCCTGCAAGCACTCGACAATCGCCCACAGCTACCCTTGTTGTCCGCTACTGCAAGTGTCTACCAACTCAGATTCAACCCAGCGACAGATAGCCTCCCTTCGCCCACCGTCATCCAGGCTCTAAATATATATATGCAAAAATATATACATAAATAAATGTTAGCATGGGTAACACACAACAAACAACTATACGCGAAAAATCAAGAGATGTACAAATGCGTTACATGCATGATGTACATTGCCATGGGTAATGGTAAAATACATATAGAGTAATATAAACGAACACCACCAGTCCGAAACAAGGGCCGGCGCCCCGAGCCATCGCTATCATATGTAACCCTTAACAACTAGGTATATATTGAAAAATAAAGGAGTTTACAATTGCACCTATAACAAGACATACTTTTTCGCATGTTACATTAAAGCATGTACACATTAATATAAATAAACACCGTCAGCCTAAATCGGCTCTCAAGACCTCGCTGTTAAGAGCCGCCCAAATCTCTCCACTCCATTCCACCGTCATCCTAACACGAGGGTCGTGGAAACCGAGTGTAAAAGATATTACACCTCCCTGTACATGAGAAATCAGTCACATAACAAACAAAAGACTGGTATATACGGAAGTACATAACGAGCATGATGCCATAACGAGTCACAATATACAGTATAAAAATATACATGTTAGAGCCACAGTCCATAATAGTGATATCAGTGTTGCTATCGCAACACAGTAGTAAAAGCTCGAATGCATGCCAACATGAGAAAGAACGAGTTATCACAAGGAGCAACCTCAAAAATGACTACAATGCATCAAGTGCGAAACACATTACGCGACTTGTAATGACTGCATTCCTTTGCTTGCCACAAAACGACATACATTTTAAGCCATTAGTCGTGCAAGAGAGACGTCACTGCTACGCGATGATACAAACATATATAAAAAATAATAGTTATAAATGTTTAACAACCAGTGTATATTGCACGACCATCGAGCGCTGTGTGTAACATTAGTCGAATTAAAAATACTTCTGCGAAGCTGAGAAGCACAGGTTTATACGGTCAACAATGCTACACACTGATGCAAATGAAAACCAAATGAAAAGGAAAATAGATATACGCACTTACCAACCAGTTCAATCACATATCACACAAGCGTCGGGTGATGTATGCTGTGTGGTAAATGATGCTAGACAAGACCAGGCCATCCTGGTCAGTACAACAGAATAGCAAACGACTTCCTTACGAACCGACTGGAACGAAACCGTCACATTCAGAGTACAGACAACACTCACAACACTAGCAGCAGAACACATCCGACTGACCCGACCGACGTTGCACGATCAACTAACATCGTGTGGATCTGTAAGGCAGCCCAGGTGGTCGACCGGCAGCGTGGGCAATGTGCAAGTCGCAGCACGTCGAAGGGATAGCACAAAACACTAGTCGAGAGAGACGCGTCAGGCTCCAGGGTAGCAGACCAGCCAGGTCACACATACGAGAGGAATTCAGTTATACAGTACAAGCTAACCATTTATTCCGTGTTAAATACACTATATACATGTACTTATTTGATTACATATAATTTGTAGTGCTAGAACTGTAAGCAAATACGAAACAACATACCTTTAAACCATTAGTCGGGCATCAGAGACGACACTGCTACGTGCTGAGGCAAACAGGTTTTAAAAAATTATAAAAGCAAATAGTTGCAAGCATTTACCAACCAATGCATATTGCGCGAGCATCGAGTGCTGTAAGTTATTTTGGTGAAAACATTTCCATTGTGAAGTGCATGAACTATAAGGAGAACACTGCTATGCACTAATGCAAACTAATATAAAAATAAAATGTAAAGTAAAATAGTTATAATCACTTACCAACCAGTTTAATCACATATTACACAAGCGTCGGGTGGTGCCGTACGCTGCTTTAGACGATACTAGGCCAGACCAGACTGTCCTGGTCAGTACAACAGAATAGCAAACATCTTCCGTACGAACCGAGTGAAACGAAACCGCCAAATTCAGAGTACAGCTAACACTCACAACACTATCAGCAGAACGTATCCGACCCGACCAATAATTTGCCATCAACTAACATCTTGGGAATCTGAGAGGCTGTCCCAGGTGGTCGGCTGGTGGCGCGATCACCGTGCAGGTCTCGGCAAGTCTAAGGGATGGTATATAACAATAGCCGAGAGAGATGCGTAGGGTCCAGGGTGGCAAACCAGCCGAGTCACACATGTACGTCCCTTTACGAGAGGAATTCTGATTTACAGTATAAGGTAACAATTTATTTCGTTTTAAATATACATGTACTTGTGATGGCCTACGCACATCACAAATTCACCTCGCCTTGAATTTCTGTTTCTACATGAGGCTCGTGGAAAATAGCTTACCTTTGGTGCGATGGGGCCCACTCAACTGACCATCTCGCTGCTGTTGCCTGAATGAGTGCTGAGTGGCAAATGGCGTGTGGCGCGTTAGTGTGCTGTTTTAAACTTCGCCTGCTGCCTCTGCACATCCCCATGACAACGTGAGGCCGGCCAGCCACGATGTCACCAGGGGGCGTTTCCACTCCATGAAAGTTCGGAAATTGTTCGAGAAGACGACGAGGATATTGTATAAATGGCTTGTGTTCGCCCCTGCTTGGGGAGACAGGCCAGGGATATAATTAGGGAGGGAACTGCTGTTCCAGTGTTTTAACAGAGGGGTGGAGGATTGCTTTGCATAACTATTAAAATATATGTAATCTCCATTTTTAATTATTTTGTATAAAAAGGAAAAAAATAAGTATTAATTCTTATATATTTGTGAGGTATTTTAAGTCATGGGATTTTAGTAAAGATATTTAACCGAGTTTGTAATCCCATTTTGGGAATTGATATTTTTGTATTTCGTGAAAAGGGAAAACATATCAGAATTTTGCAACTATTATTTTGTACTGTGCAAACCCAAAGAAAGCTTTATTATACCCTTTGGTGACACACTAACGGGGGGATCTCTATTCCTTGAAAAATGAACATCTTCCTGTGGAAACAGAGACGGAGTCCTATTTGCATGTGTTGGCTGAAACCGTCACATACTTATTTGAATACATTCAACTTATAGTGCTAGAACGGTAAGCACATTATGAAAAAAATTAGCCAAGAATCGCTTGCCACAAATTTTTATTAATGTAGAAATACCAATAAATATACGAACTTGTAATGACGAGTAAGGAGACATCGCAACACACAAACATATCACCTATATATGTACCCTGCTTTTAGAATATCCAAAACATAAAGAGAAGAGGTTTACCTTAACTAAAAAAACCGGCGTAGCTGTTTCATACACAGAATACCTGGAGGCCGCGAGTGTATCTCGTAGCTATCAATGTGAACTCAACGAAAGCACAGACCACAATGACCATCCTGCCTTTCCGTACATGGTATATTTTGCCACCCAAGAAAGCAAATCGACACTTACACTTATTGTAATTACGCCACCCTTGACAAAATATATTTACTTTTTACATATACTATTGAAATCTTATAGAAAATAACTCATGTACATTGACGGTGCTGGAGACAGTGCACCAACCTTGAAAATAAGGTATCGCAGGTTCAATCCCCTACAGAGTAATATCATTTCACAGGTAAAAAATCAACATTATACACAATTAAAAGACTTCTGGGTGTTATATCTACATATTTAGATATCGAGCACATCATGCAACAATCGCAATGAACTATATCTGCAAAATAATATTTTTGTACATGGCCGTACTCAATATATGTTCATCTCAAATACTTGCAGCCTGCCAGATATTTATTCTTAGAGGATAAGAGTTTAAAAAAAAATTTTTTATTTATTTATTGTATGTATTCCTATTTTTAAACAAATCACACATACGCATAATATGAAATTCAATAATGCCTCAAGCTCTGAGTTAATATATAATCGAATTTATCTCTTCACTGACAGAAAGATGCCCTCTTCTTTGCAATGGAACCAACACCCGCAGTCTATCAAACAAGTCATTGGGGTCTTCAGAAAAAAAAACAGTTAGACTTCATGTCACTCTTTCTAGAATGTTCATGATACATGTCTGCACATATGTTCTTCCCTGATGAGTAGTTTGCGAGATACCTCTGGGTCAGAGTCTAGGGTTCGAATTTATGTTTCTTTTGCCCCAACTTAAAGTAGGCCTTATCTTCAACAACACTTTTGCACTTTTGCTTTGCAGATGTTGGAACTTCATCATCAGTAGAATATGCATATTTCACATCATCGGCAATAGTCTTGGAAATCAAATTTTCATTTTCGACATTTCCGTTAGTTGTAACATCTTCGTTTTTCACTTTACATTTTGAAGGTGCATGTTCGTCGTTAATATTACTATATATGTATATACACTGAGGCGACAAAAGTCATGGGATACCTCCTAATATCGTCTCGGACCTCCTTTTGCCCGGCGAAGTGCAGCAACTTGACGTGGAATGGACTCAACAAGTCGTTGGAAGTCCCCGGCAGAAATATTGAGCCATGCTGCCTCTATAGACATCCATAATTGCGAAAGTGTTGCTGGTGCAGGAGTTTGTGCACGAACTGACTTCTCGATTAAGTCCCATAAATGTTCGATGGAATTCATGTCGAGCAATCTTGGTGGCCAAATCATTCGCTGGAATTGTCCAGAATGTTCTTCAAATCAATCGTGAACAGTTGTAGCCCGGTGACATGGTGCATTGTCATCCATAAAAATTCCATCGTTATTTGGGTACATGAAGTCCATAAATGGCAGCAAGTGGTCACCAAGTAGCTGAACATAACCCTTTCCAGTCAATGATCGGTTCAGTTGGACCAGAGGACCCAGTCCATTCCATGTAAAAACAGCCCACACCATTATGGAGCCACCACCAGCTTGCACAGTTCCTTGTTGACAACTTGGGTCCATGGATTCGTGGGGTCTGCGCCACACTCGAAACCTACCATCAGCTCTCACCAACTGAAATCGGGACTCATCTGACCAAGCAACGGTTTTCCAGTCGTCTAGGGTTCAACCGATATGGTCACGAGCCCAGGAGAGGCGCTGCAGGCGATGTCGTGCTGTTAGTAAAGGCACTCGAGTCGGTCTTCTGCTGGCATAGCCCAGTACAGCCAAAGTTCGCCGCACTGTCCTAACGGACACGTCCGTCGTACGTCCCACATTGATTCCTGCGGTTATTTCACGCAGTGTTGCTTGTCTGTTAACACTGACCATTCTGCGCACACGTCGTTGGTCTCGGTCATTAAGTGCAGGCGGTCGGCCACTGCGTTGTCCATGGTGGGAGGTTATGCCTGAATTTAGGTATTCTTGGCACACTCTTGACACTGTGGATCTCGGAATGTTGAATTCCCTAACCATTTCCGAAATGGAATGTCCCATGCGTCTAGCTCCAACTACCATTCCGCGTTCAAAGTCTGTTAATTCCCGTCGTGCGGCCATAATCACGTCAGAAACCTTTTCACATGAATCACTTGACTAGAAATGAAAGCCCAACCAATGCACTGCCCCTTTTATATATTTTGTACGCGATACTACTGCCATCTGTATATTTGTATATTGCTATCCCATGACTTTTGTCACCTTTGTGTATATTACCATTACCCACGACAGTGTACCTAATGAACCCAGTGCGTTTGTATATATATCTTGTTTTTTTTCACATATAGTTGTTTGTTGTATATTACCCATGCTAAATTTATTTATGTATATATTTTTGCATCTATATATAGAGACTGGATGATGGTGGGCGAAGGGAGGCTATCTGTCGCTGGGGGGAATCCGAGTTGGTAGACACTTTTGGTAGCAGACAACAAGGGTAGCTGTGGGCGATTGTCGAGTGCTTGCAGGCCGATGCGTTTGTGTGTGCTATTTTCGACCCTACATTCCTACATGGAACAGTAACTTTGCAACACACTTGTATATATACCTTTATTTTCTTTACATGAGTAGACGGTTTTTACATGTTCCAGAACTTAAAATGTTTGCAAATTCGGACCAATTATGTTTAAACCAGGGCATAAGGCCTACTTGTCCTTATCTCTTTGATTGCAGTCAGAAATGCTGTCTGTGGTATGAAGTTGGTGGTCGTAGCTTCGGTGGGTGGGAAATGTCGGGCAACTATGCTTATAAGAGGGCTTAAAGTGTACTTGTCCCTACCACCTTGTTTGTCATCGGAGGTGATGGCTATGATATGGATTTGGTGACTATAGCTTCTGTGGGTGGGAAATGGCAGCCAACTATGCTTATACGAAGAGCTAAGGTGTACTTGACCCTGCGGTCCTTTTCGTCATCGACAGTGATGCCTCTGTTATGAATTTGGTTACTGCATCTTAAATAGTTCGTAAATAACAGCCAACTATGCATATAAGTGGGTTCATGGCATATTTGACACTGCGGTCCTATTCGCCATGGGGGGGTGAAGCTTATATTATGAATTTGGTGGCTATATCTTAAATGGTTCGGAAATTACAGCCAACTATGCTTATAAGTTGGCTTAGTGCATATTTGACCCTGCAGCCCTTTTCGTTGTTTGGAGGTGATGCCTATGTAATGAATTTGGTGATTATATCTTAAACGGTTCGGGAATTACAGCCAACTATGCTAATAAGTGGGCTTAGGATGTACTCAACACGCACATGGTGCGACACTATGCTAGCATGCATGGACAAGCTTCACTCCGTGTCACACAGGTAGAATGACAGAGTATGAGACTCGTCCCCGCTAGGATGCCAGGTGAAAGGAGGCAGAAGGAATATGATAAAACCAAGGTGGAATGACAGAGCATGGGACTCGTCCCTGCCAGGATGCCAGGTGAAAGGAGACCAGAAGGAATATAATAAAACCAAGGTGGAAAGACAGAGCATGGTACTCGTCCCTGCCAGGATATCAAATGAAAGGAGACCAGAAGGAATATGAGAAAACCAAGATGGAATGGCAGAGCATGGGACTCGTCCCCTGACAGGATGCCAAGTGAAAGGAGACAGAAGGAATATGAGAAAACCAAGATGGAATGACAGAGCAGGGGACTCGTCCCTGCCAGGATGCCAGGTGAAAGGAGACCAGAAGGAATATAATAAAATCAAGGTGGGTAGACAGAGCATGGGACTCGTCCCCTGCCAGGATGCCAGGTGAATGGAGACCAGAAGGAATATAAGAAAATCAAGGTGGAAAGACAGAGCATGGTACTCGTCCCTGCCAGGATGCCAAGTGAAAGGAGACTAGAAGGAATATTATAAAACCAAGGTGGCCGCAGACGACAGTGATGAAGGAACATCCAAGATGGAGGGCTCGGAAGGTGAGAGAGAGGAAAGGGTGAATGTAAAGGAGACTAGAAGTAATATGAGAAAACCTCCCAAGCGACAGAATGGAAAAGAGAGAGACAGGAAGAAATGAGGGAGCATAAGAATAAAAAAACAGTCACAAGGGATAAAATAAAGGAGATCAGAAGGAATATGAGAAAACCCCAAGGAATAGAACCGGTGAGAGAGAACGGGCGTGTGGGAGAGAAACTGGAAGGAATGAGAGAAGTTGCACGACAGAACAATGAACTCGAACATTTTTCAGTCAATATGGATTGTGCTGGCATGGAATGACATAGCGTGACATCCCTCACCCCCAAAATGAGTCACTTAGCCACATTGTAGAGTTATGCTATTTTCTGACTGAGTGACTCATAAAAATTTGCGTAAGGAAAATTTATGCGTCAAATATTGGAGGTTTGGAGGGAAATTCGGGAAATTTTGGACATTTTTGAGGGAATAAAAGGAAATCCCGGGGGAAAAATCGAAAATGACCGCTGCTGACGAGGAATGACAGAGCAGGTGGTTTCTGGGTGATGTCATCCAAGATCGTGGTTGTGGCGCCCTGGCTTCCCATCCAGCATCCATCTGGCACTGAACCTACTTTTTTTACTACTCATATATACATATACGTATACATGTAGTATCAATATAATTATACATACATTTTGTCCTGGCCTATTCAGGAAGATACTTTTTTCAACTATTGAATAGCGTCGTGAAAGCTATTCGTGACGTCCCAACATATGGTTGCAAGTACTGTAGAGTACTTCACGCAAACCACACACGTTTGCCAAGTGGACTAAGCAACATTAATCCAGACAAAACAGTACCCGTCAAAAGTTTATGACTATTAGTAAATTTGTTAAAATACATTCATGTTTTAAAACCTTTGGTGTAATCTATGTTATACAATTTTTCCTAACTTTGTTACTGTGAAAACACATATTAGAATGACTAAATGATTAAAACAGGTTAAATAATTTGCGAGTTTTGATTTTTAAAACGATTACATAATTTGGGAATATAGATTTTTTTGTGTAAAAAGTTATGTAGACGAAATTATTTTACAGATATTTTAGTGTAATATATGTATATATTATATATATTTTTATTGCCTTTATAAATACACTTGAAAGAACAAAACAAACGAGGGCCGTTGTAAATTTGCAAACAATTTTTTTTTTTATATTTTCTTAATTGAATTTACATTGAATAGAAAGTTAGCTATAAATTCGGCAACATTGTAAACTAAATATGTTTCTTACCAATTAAGCTAGCGGTATGGAGTTTCCAGCGTTATTTAGTTCTCTTCTCATTCAAAATATAACATCACAGGTTTCTTACCGAGAAATTAAAAATTCACCTATTGTTGTCTTCCACGTCGAGACATACAGTTGCAGTGGAAATTTCGTGCCGTTTTTGTGTATAACATGGGGAAAAAAGTGTATTACCAAAATTAATGGTAAATGGTTGGAATGATTAAGTGCAACAATACACAATGAAAAATTTCAGTCCAGTTCAGCATTTCCAAGGCACGTGTATCAAACACAATAAAACAATTTTTGAAGTCAGGTGCATAATATACACGTTAAAACAATTTATTAAGAACACCGACGATTCAACAATTGCTCGTATCCTACCCAATTTTTAGTAAAGTTTTTTTTAAGAAGTATCAGATGATTCCACGGTGTTTTATTATTTCTGTTATTGATTTGTGTTTAAGTTTTCATTTGCAACATGCGTGGTCGCAAACTTTGTTGTGTACTGTAGGATAAACCACCGATCTGGCGTTGTGCAACTGTTACGCCGCAAGAAAACCAGGTCACCTTCCGCAAGACGCGGCGATTGACACACCCACGGCGGCACGAGGCGTTCCAACCGCACCAGAATACCCCATAGACCAAATATGAGGTACAGTGAATTCACGGCTATTTCCAACTTTTCTGAAGCCCTTCTAAAGTTCTACCTCGAGGATACTCATCCGCCTCATGCTAACGAAGTGTAACCGAGTCTATAAAATTACATCCAGAGGAACAACGCACTGCATTCGTGCGTACTCACTACTCAGTGCAATAATATTTTGCATAAGAACTATTTCTTGCTAGCCATTACCGACACACCTCTTTTATAACTATTTTTATTAATATTTATTATAAATTAAATATTATAATGTATAGATAAAATATAAGTAAAAGTTCAATTCAACTAAAAAATAGACACTTTGATGTTAACGTAAGTTTAAAACATTTGCGATACATGACATGTTTGGGAAACAACCAAACACCTCCCACATGGGGTGATTTTTCAAAGGTTTGATCCAGAAAGTGTGGAGAAACTGTGAATACACTATAAATGAAATTTCGTCTTCTGCGCATTTCTGCAACATTGACTCACCCTTCACCAATACAACTGTCAAAGTCTAATGGTCAACAGCGTTGCATGTGTTTGCTTATATTTTAACTTTGAACAAACCGATACTCACATATGAATAAAATTATTTTCCTAGCTTGAATATATTACTGTTGCATTAAAACTAGACTACAGGAAGTGTAAAAACATCTCGAAGCACTTACTTACGTAAACAGAGTTGTAACCTCAAATTCTATCCCCGTTGTTTTTGATAGTGCTACTGGCATAAAAGCAGTTCAATATTGGAACACGGAGAGTGGCTACTGCGCAGCTCGTATGAGCACTCCACCCTGTTTCCTCTCTACGGAATACTCTCTAATTTAGTAGGAAAAAACGGCAGCAGGCGGAAGTTACTTTGGCCTCTTTCAGACGATACTGTTTTCCCCCGTGTGCCGTGGACGATACGGCGCCTTCTCCTGCAATAAATAACAATGGGTGCATATGGAAACTTTCACACATGACGCCACATACAGTGGTGTGTTCGGATCTGTGCGCAGTGGTGTAGACAGCACCGTACCGTCTACGAAAAAAAAACAGCAACTTCTGAAAGGGAGAGAACTGCGGAAGAAAGACGTGGCGCCTCATTCGACCGGCGGAGCAGCGACACGAGCCCGAGGACGTCCAACCAGAAGTTCAGCCTGGCTTGTGCCGCCCCTGAGCTCGCCGCCTGTCACAGTGCATGTCTACGGACTTCTGGACGTGGTGGTTGACTTTCAACGAACTAGCCTAATTCAGTAGACGTGCGTTGTGGCGAGTTATAAAACGAAGTAAGCTCCTTCAGAGCGCACGGTGGTTGGATTTAATCATTCTAAGTTAAATAGTGGAGAACGTGGCATTAGAAAGAGAAGAAAATGTTTTATTTGCAGTTTGAGGTGGGGCGTCTCATAACAGTTAAATTTTCCGCCTGACAGCTACGTACAGCTTGCCTAGCAACGCGTCTAAAACGTCTACTATCAACGCCCCTATTTTCGCCAATTTCTTGCGAAATGATATGCAACTATGGGAAGCAGACGTCCTGCATTTTGATGCGGAAACATCACGTCGTTTTCCTGCGCTGCCTTGGGCAAGGTAGCCCTGGTAGCCGGTCAAGTTGGAGCAGCACCGACTGTGGAGACGCCGCCGATGGTATTCATGTCGCGCACAGAGCTATACTGCGCGGGAGGCGAAGAGTCTCCAAGTTCTCCGCCAGCAGCGCTATTGTCGCCGTGACGTGTTCAGCGTCGTTATGCGGAAGCACCGCAGCGCGGGGCGATAGTTACACATGAAAATGAGACTATCTTCTTATATTTCAGCCCTCTGATTGTTAAAATCAGAAATGTAATGTTTTAAGCTCTGGTTGAGGAGGGGAGCTATGTTTTTGGTGCTATATAAGCCAGGGTAAGCTGCCGGCTCATTCAGAAGCAGCTCCTAGGCTTAATGTTCAGATAAGTATTATCAGAACCTTCCGGTCATGGAATCAAAAGGGAACATTTGGGTGTCCCTAAGTAGTTTGAAAATTATGTTTGTAACATTTTCTCTGGATATTATTCAATCTTTTTATGGAGACCTTATATTGTAAATGGCTGTACGTGTGTTTGAAAATAATCAGTACAAGCCAAAGTATTTTGCTATAAAAATTATTATTCAAGTGGAAAAAATTATTATTTAGAGGTGGCCTTCGCCGTTTTTATAATTAATGTTGTATAAACCTTATTGGTTTTTCTTGTATTGCACCAGGTTTTTTCTTGTATGAAAAGATATATTTTCTTAACAAAACAACTCGTGTTCATTTTAAGACATTCAACAAAAATATATATATATATATACTCTGCTAAAAATAAAATTCTGTCATTAAGAGATGTTCTGAAAAGTTTAGTTTTGCAACTTTGTGTCGCCCTGGTTAACGCTACACGACGTAGCAAGTTGAAAGATGAAAATTGTAGCTGAATATTTATTTTGATAATAAACTGTAAAAGTTTATTTAACTTATGTATTTAATTCGGCTACCCCTGAGCGATCCTCTAGTTATATTCAATTTAGACTGTGAACTTGCTGCTTCACCGCACGTTACACATCAATATGCGTGGCATCGTTATACGGGGGATGCGTCAAGAGAAAAGGTTGATTTGAAAATAGAAAGAACGCCAGTACCGTGTAGGCCTAATGTAAAATGTATTTACCATAGTGAAATGATATAGTACTATATGCCATTTGAGGCAGATTATGTACGAAAAATAAAGTCACTTCAATAACTACAATTTTGGCGAATGCAAATGTTAAGCCGCTCTTTGAAGTTCACCTGTACCCTCTCAAGAAGTTCTTGGGTAATCAGTCCCACTTGATGACGAATGGCGTCCTTGCGTCCGTCTTATGTGTGTGGCCACTGTTCATGAAGCTGTGCGAACACACAATTCTCTACGGTCCACGGTGCCATGACTGCAACTGGTTGAGCAAGGACAGCCACGCCGAGTAGTGCCCAACACTGCCACCGGCATGGCCAGGCAAGTTAAATGCCCCCTACCTGTGCGTCTACACCTTCTCTCTGTTCCGAACGATCCATTTGAAAATCGTCCGACAGTTTGTAAGCTATCTTGTGTTGTGTCATTTTAGAAGGATCTTCCATGTTTTTTTTCTAGATCCAGCTGAGAGTGGAAGATCAATTTTGGATTTAAAAAGTGGGATACAGAGGTAAAATGAAGATGGCGAAGGAAAAAAAGTAGTATGAAATGCTGCATCATGTCTGTGTCCATTAGTTTCCACAACTTTTTCCATTTACCAATTATACTTTTTATTGAATTTCATAAACCTGAAAACTTTGATTATTATGTATAATCTGACATGCTGTGAGAGGCTGTCGCTCAAGGCATGCGGCATGAATAAGTATTGCTTAACCAATCGCATGCAGTTTCGGCCTGAAGGTATGGGTCGAGAATGACACGTGGCAGGAAGTGAAGGACGAGTGAGCCGGGTGCTCGAACTGTGGGACAAACGTGACGGTCAAGCCAGCCAGAGGAACGATTGCAATGCGAAAACCAACAGCGAGAGAAGCGCAAGTGCCCCAAGGAAACCCCATAAATCGCTGGCAGCGTTTGCCCCGTTTCACACATGCAAAAAAACGAGCCTGCCAGGAATTTCCACATACGTAGATCGACATGGTAGGATGCCGGCGTGTTAAGTGCCCCCCCTCCCCCTCAGCGAGGTACTACCATCAATTACTGTTCACGTAGAAATAGTTCAGTGTTACTTTTTCATAACTACAGTAAATATTGGTTACATTTAAAAGGAAAGGCTGCCTAGCCAGTAAACTCTTAAATTGTTTTGTGTACGCTAATGCATTACTTCTGATTTGATTAATGTCCAGTTTCGGAGGATCTTCCAACTATGTTACTGCGCACTATTTTACTAACTATTAATGTCCAGTAATATTTAATAATAAAGTACCGTACATATATTGAAGATCTGTCTATGGAGACTAACAAAGTTTTCTGGGTGCGAAATTTTCGTGTGACGTTTTCCTGTATTTTCGGTTGTAGTCCCCTGACGCAAGCGAGATATAACCGGAAAGTAAGGCTATTAATTTTCCATGTCAGTATACCTTATAAGGCAGCAATAAATTTGACATAAGTTAATGATTAATTGGAAGGAATCGAAAAGTCGCAGGCATCTCAGATGTTTAACAGAGATCGAAGTAAAATTAATTTTATCTGCTAAATTAAGACTTTATAGTATTTACGTTATTTGACTTATCTTTTTCACTATTGTCGAGCATTTTATTTTAAAATGATCGTGCATCTCCTATGAAAGTCATATTTCCCATATAAATTAAGTCAGAGTATTCGTAAATTTACGAACGGAACTGCATGAACTGCTCAATAGAGTTGGCCACTATCTAGCAAATGCTTAGCAAATTTTGCCAACGTCTAGTAAAGCTCCAGCCTTCTGTTGAAGAAATTATCACGTACAGCTATGGCTCGCGGTTATTTAATCACTTTTGAAAACAGCATTTGACACATTTTCTGCCGTAATTGCACGTAGTTTACAACAAATACTTACAAATCTACAGTAATGTTGCAGGGAATTAACAAAACAAAAGGAGCTCAATGTTTTTTATCGTTTTATTACAAGGGCACTGCCCAAAATTCGTAGCCGTGATTTTTTTCCGTAGCCATTATTTTTTTTACTTTTCATTTTGTACATTTTAGAGTAAGGCTAGCCATAATATTAATATTTCTTACTAGCCGGCAGCTTCCATTTCTCAACACCCCCTCGCACACTGCGGGTAGAGATAACGCGAGCATCACGAAGGAGACCAGTCGAACAACCATAAACACAATATTCAATACGATAGTTTACCTTCTGTTTCAAAAATAGTCTATTTCATAAAATAAAAATAATGTAAAGGAGATATATTTTTAATTCTAGCAATGCGTATTTGTGTTGCAAAATCTGACATGCATTACTGATTTTATATTTTCACATTAGGGTAGTTATTTAAATGTGGTGTCCAAAATTATATACACAAAGGTTTGTGAAAAATGCAACACCAAGAAGGATACGTGTGATTGAAATGAACTTTATACCACAGATTAGGTACATGACGATACACAATTGGTTAGGATTACATAACTGTAAATGAGTTCTGTCCTTGAGAATTCAGTGTGGTGTGAAGCCCCCCACGTGCTGCAATCAGAGCCCCTAAACGTCGTGGCATGGAATAAAAGAGTACCTGGATATGTTCCTGGGGAATATCCCTCCACGTTGTTTGTATGCGAGTCCACGAATCATCAACAGTGGTTGCTGGAGGACCGTGACGAACAAGTCGCCGACCAACCATATCCCAGACATGTTCGATGGGCTACATGTCAGGCGAAATTCTACATAATTTCTGTCTCGATAGTACTTATTTGTTTCTGCTGTATTGATTATTTCTTCACTCTTTGTTGATACTTTATTTTTACTTAAATAAAAATAATGCTTACATAATCCAATTTTATCAAATTTTCTGATATTTTATATGAATATTTATGGAGCCGTTTACAGCTGATGTACAGTAAACAGAATAGTCAACAGTCATATCAAGCTACAGTTTTTCTAACTTAAAATTTGAAAACATTTTTTCATATTTATAATTACATGTGGTATTTCGTCCTACCTATTAGTTTAGTAAATTTATCATAAAGTAAATACTTAGTTTGTAACTACGAGGTATAATAATTTCCATAATTTGTTTCTCTTTTAGTTTATTGTTAAAAACAGTATGTCGTATTTTTTTTATGTAATTAATTTCCTAAACTTCCAACTTTACCCCGTCATAGCACTTAGCTAACAACTTAGAATACAGTTTTTTTATTTAAATCATAAAAACTGAATTATATTTTATGCAGATTTAGTACGATATTTTAAAATAAAATACTTCAATTTTACTTTTAAAGATGCAGTTCATATTTTTTTTTTTCATAAAGTAATACATATTATTACATATTTTCTAATAACTTAGCCCCCTCAATATTTTTTATTATTTCGTTTTTATAAATATTATACCTCTTTATTGAAATTAAATTCTTTCGCATCTCATACATGTGATATATCGATGTTGCTGTTTTAAGAGTGTTTTGAGAAAAGTTTAATTATTTGATTTTGCTACAGTTTTTACGTGTTTTAATCACTGTTATTACATTACGATTTGCTTATTTTAAATTACTTGAAAGATAATTTTTTTAATGTTTTTCCACAAATGCTTAACATTTTAACTTTCATATTTTATAATGGTTTTTTCCCTTTGCTTAAAAGAAAATTTTTTAAAATGATAAATTTAAAATAAATCTTATATTTTAATTTTTGTTATTTTGCAACATGCTTGCAACTTTCAATTTCGTACTTTTTTTTCTGTGTAAATAATAAACATAACTTAATAAGTTGTTCACGGTGTTTGATAACACTGTTGGATTTCAAAAAAATGTAATAATGATTTATAAATTGAGGAAAAAAATTCTTATCATCTGTAAATTTCTCTAAAAAAACCGTTTTCCAACTGACAGTTAAAAATTATATTGCCTAAAAATTAATAAGCATGTTTAAAAATGATTTTTAATACTTATGAATGAAAATGAATTAATTTTACTTGTAAATAACATAAATTTATGAGAAATATTGAAAAACTGAATAATTTATAATACTTATAAATATAACAAAAACTTTTACTTTATTACAAAAAAAGATATTTATTACAGAATTATATCTACAAGTTATTACTAGTTATAGTATTATCTTTGTGTGTAACTAGTGAATATAATATGAGTTTTGGGCGAATTTATTGTCATCGCAAACCGTATAGAAATACTTATTTTCGTTTGTAAAAAGAGTTAGTTTTTAAATAAATCTGGTATGGAGAAATGGCTAATAACCTGCTTTACGTAAACTCATATTGTGAGGTACCAGATGTGTTACCGTGCACACTCTTGAATTGTTCAAAATTATACATAGCATTTTATCTTAAGTGACTTTTAGGACCAACGATTTTTAATGCAAATGATTTAATGGCAAGAGAATGCTAGGGCAAGTTGTTTTAGGCCAATAAGTTTAAGGGCTTGCCAGTTAAATTTTAGTTTAATCTACTTTTAAGAGAGGTGAATCTGAGGGCATGTGACGCCTATATAGTCATCCTGAGCAGTTTCCTGATGCGGAGCTCTGGCTAGGGGTTGGGGCGTGTATGGAAGGGAGTAAGGACCTGCGAGGAGGACTGGCAGCTGGGTGGGCCGTGTAAACAGAAGAGGGGCGCTGGTCCGGGAAGTGTCGTTCTCCGGTGTTGAGGTGGTACTGGGGCCGCCGCCAGGCTATTTATTCCCCGTGGTGGCCGCGCCACGCACCCAGCCCGGCTATATTTACCTCCCACTCCGTCGCCGTAGTCGTCCTCCTGTCGCGTGCGTGCGGCTACCTCAACCGCTCCCGGGTCCCGCCGTCCGTAAACACGCACCTTATCCCGGGGTCTTGAGAGCCAATGAGAGGGAGGGGGGAGAGTGAGGTGAGCACGGAGCAGCACCGGGTCGCAAGGACAGGGGAAACGGGAGATCCCCGAGAAAACCCTGCCGACCAGTGTCATCGTCCGGCGTGATTCCCCGGTGCGAAAATCCGGGAGTAACCCTGCCGAGAATCGAGCCCGGTCCTCCTTGGTGGGAGGTGGGCGCTCTAGCCACTGCGTCACCGCGGCACCATCCCCACTAGAACTCCAAGACCTCATAAGGACTCAGGAAAATCCACGTAAAGAGACTGTTCCAGCATTCGAGAGAGAGCCGCTTACTCTTTCAGCCATATGTAGGAAGTATTTAAATTACACCGACAAACTTCGGCAGCAGGTTAATCATGTAAAAGAAGGTAAAAAAAAATGTATATACGGCCTTTCATCTTAATCGTAAGGGCGGTACTCATCTTTGAAGTTGGATCTGAAGTACTAGTTCAAATATTGGAGAAAATATTCAATATGGAACATTGAGTGTCTTTATAATGTGTAACGCAACCAAAATCTGTAAACGCCGCAACACCTGTATGTCACTGTCATAAAATTATTTCATGGAAGTAATCACGGTTACTGCCCTTATTTCGAACCTATCTCCATGACGTAGCAAACTTTGGATTTAAAATTAACTCTGCGCATTATTTGTAATAATCTAGTGCTTCGGGCCCAACTTACGATTCACTTTAGGCTATAGGTCGTGTATATGTTTTCACATTCTTGTTTCATGATTAACCTGCTGCCGAAGGTGGTCGGTCTAATTTAGATACATCCTGTATATCAAATACAATTTTAGGCATTGCATCGAACAATTTTTGTTTGCAATTGCACTAGTACCAATATAAGGCCCCGCTATATGTCGGGACCACTAAAAATGTGTTTTTGTTTTATGTTATTGGCAACAGTCGTTTATGCGGCTACGAAATAAAGTCTAAACAACAAAAGGTGCATCCTTCTGTGTTAAAAACTTCCCTTATTTGACGTTTATTTTCTGTTGTGTACAGTGTAGATAATAAAATGAACTTCCTGTCCAACGTACAATATATAGATCGCCATGTCTGAAAGTGTTTTTAAAAATACAATAGAGAACAGGCAAGAACGCAGGAGTGAAATGGCCTGGCGGTTAAGGGTGATAAGGGCTTACAATGAGAAAAGTATTTTGTTGAATCAAACAAAGTTTGTTTGGCGCAATCAAATTAATTATTTGTATAATGGCAATGGAATGTTTTGTTGTTGAAACCAAATTATTTTGTTTTTCTTATTTGGTTGCCTTGCTCCAAACAAAGACTTGACTGACGCAACTAAAGAATTGTTTTACTCTACGCAAATTGAACAGTTTCGATTAACTTAATATCAATGAGAAACACGATCAAGATCCCAACATAGATCATCCAAGTCCGAGCACTACGCCTTAGCAACCGCAGCTAAAGTACCTACAGGTGTAGTTGGAATGTTTTCAAATATATACATTTCAAAATCTGGACAACGTGTGCAAATAAATATTTTAAGTTCCACAGCTTTACTTCTTAGTTTCTTGTTGAACCTTTTTTATTAGAATGTTTATACCATCTTTAAGCATCAATATATGCACTTAAAAACACTGTAACTATCCAAATGGCCACAAAAAATGCAAACAAATGCGCGAGTTGTATTTTCGAGCGAAGGCAATCAAATTAGTGGCCAAAAAATATATATATACACCATACAGTTGATTCAATAAAATATTTTATTGACAGCCTAATTTCTTTTGGACCAACACAGAGGTTTTGTTTATGCAAACGTATATTTGGTTAAATTAACAAAATTTAATTTTGTTGCTTTTCGAGTTTTGTTTACCCAACAAAATATTTGGTTGGGGCAACTGAAGATATTTTTGGCCCTATACAAACAAATGTTTGGTTCGATATTCTCTTAGTGTACTCCTTC
Organism: Clitarchus hookeri; assembly: GCA_002778355.1. Lineage (NCBI taxonomy): Eukaryota > Metazoa > Arthropoda > Insecta > Phasmatodea > Phasmatidae > Clitarchus > Clitarchus hookeri. The sequence continues at coordinate 1,432,452 of NQII01000019.1, forward strand.
ACTGATTGGCTGCGCGAGGTAATGGAACGGGATTTGTGTCTGATTGGATACTGTGGACTCCAAAAGATTCCCCATTGGCTGGGCTGCCAACTGGCAGTAAAATTAGACTGGAAACCAGAGAAAATTTTACCTATGAAAACACTTGTATACCACTGCATAAAATGACGTAATAGTGATGTAATTGTTCTACGGTGATTTCCACTGCTGTGAGGCACTCCTCGCCACATTCATTTTATTCTTCAGCAGGTAAAATGTAATTAAGTGGATTTTCAGTAATAAAATTTTACTCGCTCAGATCACTAGTACAGCTCTAAAGTGTTTTAAAAAAAACGTTACAAAATTGTGTTCTCACCGCGAACAAGCACGAACGAAAAACTAATATGTTTTGCTACTCGCAACTTATTGTTTCCATCGCATTAGTGCCATCTAAACGCTACAGATCTTACTTTATCGGATTGGCTATACGCAATTATTTCCCCAGTTTTCTACATATATATTTTTTTTCCACTATCGCACTTCCCAGTGAAATTTTAGTTCATTCAAAGTTCCTTTGATCACTGGCTATATTCAGAAAATCTCTTATTTCTGCTTTAAAATTAGCAATATTTTATTGAATTGAAAAACGGTAGCTGTTTTTAGAGTTGATTTACAAATCTCGTTCTGGATGTATTTATGAGAATGCTAAATATTTATGAGATACTAAATAAAAAGCTGTCATAAAATGTAAGTAGTCATTTTATACTGCAGAGAGAGCTGCTTCAGCCAGACTTCCAGATAACAATCACGTTTAATGGTGACTTCTGACTAAATTATTGCGATTTATATTTTGACCATGCAGCCTTGATATTATTAGGTATACTGAGGTTTATCACTGGACTTAACGCTCCTGAAATAAAGTTACTATTCGAAAACAAATTGATCATTTAAAATTAAAACAAACAACTGAAACATTCACCTAGTCTATCGAAAATGGTTAATAAAACATTTACTAAGCAGATGCATCGCAATGATTTCGTTAATTTGAATAATTGCCTTCGTGATTAATTTATTTTGCTTTGCAATAAAATGGCTTAGTATTACCAAACACTCCTGCAGTTCTTAGGGGGTTATTTGATATTTTGTATATTTTCACAAAGTTTATAAATTAAAAATAACAACGCTGAAAATGTGTGGCACCTAGTGACATTGCATGAACCTCACTGAATGTATTAATGGCGACTCACGTGAATGTCTCAATCCATTACAGCGTATTCATTGGGTTGTTTTGATTCATAAGTGTAAAAAAAATGGACTTCCTAAACTCGAATGGAATATTTTAATTAATATATATCTCTATGAAGAAAGAGATCTCAAGCTTCTCTACTGTAAAAGTTGAGAATTTCGTTATGCATACAATTCTTTCTTGTACAAATTCAGGAGATATAGCATAGCTGTATAGATTCAAAATGTGTTTTTCTTTCAATAAGCGTATACATTAACGTGGTAAATTTGCTAACAATTTCTTCGAGTTATGTCGCAGTTGTATCGGCATCGCTGAATCACCGTGTAACGAAAGATGCTTCTAGGCATCCCGTGCAAGCCTACATGGCTCGAGTCCAGAACAGAAACGACTCGTAATTTATGAACACGGTATGTGTACAAAAACGTGCTTTCGGAGCCCGCTTTTGCCACTAGGTTGCGTTCTCTTTGCTCTTGCTGTTCGTAACTGCTATTCGCGGTAAAGTGAGCACTTTTGAAAGCTCTCTCATTTGGAATAACAGTCAACAAACGTATTTTATTTTAGCCTTAGGCGTTAACTTCAGAGTGCAATGGGATATAGACACTATGTTTATTACCTACCTGGCAATATTTATTTAAAAAGGTGGTCAAATGATAAAATATGGCTGAAAGAAAAAAGTAACTAGGGCCTCGAAAGTGCTCACTTTATCGTGAACAACCGTATACTATAGGCAAATGCTGGAATGGTTCGTTACTACAGGCCATGGCCCTTCTCCATTCCTGCTTCTTCGAGAAAGTCACTGAGCCTGTAATTACCTCGCTTTCGACGAGACATTAAACCCTGCACTTTAACCACAACTGCATGTTGACCCCACCTACGTGTTCTTCATTTTAGCCACCGGGAGTGTTTGGCGAACCTGTTTCGTATTTCGGATTGGACTGGAAAGAGCTTATTAGAGTTCCCCCGTTGTTATGCCTGAAGGTTTATCAGGAGACGCGTTATGAACTAACATACAACCTAACTTAAATTAACACTCATGCGTTACCTGGGATTCGAACCCGAAACCTCCTGAACCCCAGACCGGTGACGCACCAACCGACTGCGCCACGACGGAAGGTCGGCTCGTGTTTCGGAAAGCGCCGGTTCGATCCAGGCCGAATACAATCCGAAGAGAATATTTCAGCTGGAGTTGCATCCTCATTCCGAAGCAATATCGTTGTAATTCATGAATGCGTTTTTTTTTTTTTTTTTTTTTTTTTTTTTAATCCATGATAAGCCTTTGTATATAAAATAATTAATAGACACCTCTTCGTTTACATCTGTTACCAGAAGCCAGACAATTTTCTTCAGCAACAAGTACACACAATATTGTTATACATGACGCCTGAGGGGCGTATCTGAGTTCATGAGGGATAGAGGTCTTAATAAAAATAAAATAACTAGATTTGTTTTCTAATTTATTTACACTGCTCTTATTTGCAGAATTATTATCTACCTCCAATCTTACTCTTTGTATTTCTCAGTAAGCGCAAAATTTGATGTATATTTCAACACTTATTAACATCCTTCTCAATGTCGCTGTTTTGGTATAGTCAATGAACTCAATTAACTCTAGTCCAATAGTCCGGCCTTCCAACCGCACCTTCACTGCTTGATACTCGCAGTCGCTGATTTCCCTTGCGCTAGTCACTTCTCTCGCCGCTTGTCGTCTATCACTGAAACTCAGCCACTCATCCATTCAACTCCGGCTCGGAGGCCCGTCGCTCTATTTATAGCCGCTGGCCTTGTCCTGAGAGACACAAGGTCAGTAATCCAGAGCATTCTTCAGATGTCTCAAAGACACCCCATACCCAAGGTCGGGAGTGGCACGCGCCCTGATAGACATAACAGGCGCGCTTTGTTAACATTGTTTTGTGACAAGCCGCTGCGTCTCCGGTTGCAACTGATAGCGCGTGGGTCCATAAACCATCCAACTACTCTGTGCTTCACTTCCATTCGCTCGCGCGTGACAGAGCAGTGAGCGCGTAACAATATAAATAACCTAAGTTATGTTAATATTAAGACTTTACTGTTTGTATATGAGCTGGCACTGTCTTGGCCGTTCTCACTGAAATGCCCTGTTGGTTACGCGATTTTAAAGGATGTACTCGTCTGCAGTATTGGAGCAGACACTGTCCGTTGCAGCTGGAAGATGTGAGTTTGGGTTTACAACAGTGCTTGCTCGAAGTGCCAACAAGGCAGAACTCATGCACATTCCATATTGGAGACTTATAATCACATTCCAACTGCATTTGATTATCGTTGACACATCATACGCCGTGGTCACCACAATCCCAAGACCTAAAACTAGTCGATTATTTTCTTCGAGGGCACCTTCAGCATATGTTATAGTCGACCCCAGTGGAGACGGGACATTGACTCGGAACCGCCGCCAATCTCAGCACACCTCGCATATTTGACCGGATCAGACGTGTCGCAGCTTGTGTATCAACAGACGCATGAGGTCACCACTTTTAAAAGTATCTGTAATTTGATGATTCTGTCTTTACCGAGAATGTTCTGCAGCTAGTTCACACTTCGCAGAATGTGAGGTCATTTGCTCACAGATGGCCATGCACTCTCACTATCATCCATTCTTACGATTAAAATCACATATTCCAAAAATTTGCATTTCTATAACGGTTCCTCTAGTTAGGCAATTAAAATACCGTAACTTTTGATTATTTACAATATACTCAGTGTGCAGAATATTGACAAGTTGCTTCTCCACGAGTGCATGAAAAGCTAATTTGGATGACGTCTCGTCGTCGTTTCGCGTCCACTGCCACAAGTTCAGCACATTATAATAACTATTGCCACAAAAAACCTGTAAACATTTTACCCGAAGAATATAGAGAAGAGCTATTTTCATTGAAGAAAGTTTTATCCCTTTAAACTCAGGATTCCCATTTTTCAGAGCGTAATAAATTACGTGGATATAAAATGAACCAGTGGAAGAGTAATTTGGACCCGGGTTGGCGAGCACGTATTATTTGCTGAAAATTTACCATTATTTGTTTAAAGTAAAAGATGAAGTGAAATAAGTTTCAAATAAATAAACATTATAATATGCAAGGAAAAATTACAGATCAGCAAAGCAGAGGTTCGAAAAAAATGACTTCAGGAAAACAGAAAAGGAGCTGTCCGGGTCATAATGACTTATTAGGAATACGCAACACAGTCGTGAGAAAAGGAACTAACTTACATTGGACATGTGTAAAAAAGCAGGCACCTGGTTAAAACGTTTGAAAAATATTCTTCTCCATATTCCTCGGACTTTATAAAAAAAATGAGGTAGACATCAAAGAGAATAGAAGGGCAAGTGAAACAAAAACAAATTAGTTAAAAGGAAAACAGAAGTTAAAAAAAAAGTAGGAAGTCGAAAGAAAAGGAAAATAAAAATCATCTTACTGGGAAAAAACTATTGACGTTCTTTACGAGAAGTTACGAAGCAATTACAAAATATGGTAAGCGTTTTGGCAGTTATGATATCTAATAACAAAATACGAACCGCAGTTAGTCCGGACTTCTGTCAACCTGTTACTAGGGCAATAGGATCCGGAAGTTTAATGATCAGACCACTCGCCTGCTACCTTGGCGAACCCGATTACATTTCTGGGGAGGTCACGCCTGGATTTTCGCATGTGCGAAACGTGGCGGATGTTGCTACTGGTATATGGGTTTTCTCTGGTATCCCCATTTATTCCACAGTTTATGTTTCATATTCACTTCGCTTCAGCCGATCTCCCGTGGTGCAGTCGGTTGGTATGCCGCCGTTCTGGGGTGCGGGAGGTTCTGGGTTTGAATACTGGGTAAGGCATGGGTGTTAGTTTAAGTTAGGCTGAAAGTTAGTTTGTAAGACGTCCGCTGATAAGCCTTCAGGCATGACATCGGGGACGTTAATTAGCCCTTTCTAATATATTACAATCACTTTGCTTCACTCCTATCGGTAATAAATATCTCAGTTATAAAGAGCTACCCAAATGTTTTTCACTCACTCATTTGAAGGGAGAACATTTCTCTCATAATTAAATGAAAATATTATTTGGAAGTTTGCCTCAAGGAAAAATACAAATATTTTAAGTATTAACAATATTTATATATGAAACAGGAGTTTATATAACATTTCTGAAAACAAAAATAATATATCGATGTGTCCTTCTGTCAAACTCATTGACTTTCACAGAACAACTGCACGTTTCACGTCAAAGTAGCTAGGTGAGGTAGGATGCGCATGTGTTTCTTAACCTATGTGACTATCAAAGGTGCTTACCTGTTTCTATCAACTCTCCTTCACTTTTATCTTATGTGGCTTAAATAATCAATTTTTAATTCGGGAGGTGGCCATGACCTCAATAGTTAGCGACCAGTGGCTGGCCAGTCCCACTCAAGGCGGCGTTAACACTCCCTACACAATACAATTCACACATTTCTAGGCTTATTGGGCTTAGTTTTGAGCACCATTTGGTCCCTCCTCAATTTGTTTTAGGTGTTATAATTCATAATTGTTACTAGACACAGATAATGAGCATCAGTTAAGCAATTGTGCTTTTGTTAACACGGTCATCACTTCTGCTTATTAATTCATTGAATTAGATTTTCAAATACAAGTAGGGATCATTTTTGTGTCAGGGTCTTTTAATAAATTAATATTTACGTGCCTGCGTCGTCATAACTTGTATTCTCAGCGAGAAAAAAAATTCCCGATTTTTCCTTGTGGTCTTGCAAAAGGTGTTGTAGGACGTCAAAAAGCAACATAAATGGCGGTGGAGTGTATACAAGCGGTTAAATGCAAGTTGGGTGAATACAGATACAGGGTCATAATTGAGTGTGGTGAATGGGGAGGGGAAAGAGGAATGAATACTGTATGTAAACTACTTTAGTGTAATTACAGAGATGGTCATCCAGAATCACTTTGGCATGTTTTCAAGCAAAATACCAATATGATACCGTCCAAAAATTAAAAACCACACAAGACATAACATAAACTGCATAAATGATATTTTATCATAATTTTTTTTATGTTATTGTGATTTCGAGTTACTGTTATCGCTAAGTTTACTACTAAAAAGTTGTAAAGCAGTTATAAAAATAATGTGAACATTAATTAAATTAATTTAACAGCTGCATAGGTGATTCCAAGCAGTGACCGTGTATGCCCATACTAAAGTTATAGAGCTTGAAATTTGGTTAAAATCCGTCGAACGGTGTAGAATTGTGTCAGGAACATACATGCGTACACATATACACAGAAGAGCCAAAAAAAAACTGGTACACCTGCCTAATATGGTGTAACCCCCNATGTCTGAAGGTATGCAGGAGGCAATTCACACCATGAATCCTGCAGGGCAGTCCACAAATCCAATCTGCGCCAATTTGAGAAAGGGTTGCACGTCTGTCACGTTTAATGATTCTCGTCAGTCGTCGTTTGTCCCGTTCTTTCACGATCTTTTTCCGGCCGCAGCGATGTCGAAGATGTGATGTTTTACCGGATTCCCGATATTCACGGTACACTCGTGAAATGGTCGTACGCGAAAATCCAAATGTTATCGCTACCTCGGAGATGCTATGTCCCATCTCTCGTGCGCCAACTATAACACCACGTTCAAACTCACTTAAATCTTGATAACCTGCCATTGTAGCAGCAGTAACCAATCTAGCTGCTGACAGCATAGCGTTACTCTGATTGGTTCCATACCTCTGTTATTTTCATACGCACGCCTATACCAGTTTTTTTGGCTCTTCAGTGTACATACAAATTTAAACTTTTATTAAATAAATTAGAAAAATATTATTAACTCTTTCATTTATTTAAGACCTTCTTCCCTTAAAGAACTTTGCTATGCCCAGAGACTTTGGAAAATTGTAACAATAATTTTTCTTAAATAATAATTTTAAAATAAACGTATAATGTTATACAATGCCTTTCGATGTGCTAGCATTAAAGCCAGGAGGTTTGCTGGGAACGGCTTACATCCTGTGTCAAGCTACACCCACGTCTATACTCAGCACACAGATCTGTGACTTCCTCGGGGTCTGAACGAGGAACTACGGAGTCGAAAGATGCCATGTAGACCTCTGTCACGCATTATCACCCTAGCACTTATAAGTATCGAAGATATATACAGGAGAGAAACTGCATCGACGTTTAAATAATGGGAAGAGAACATCCGTGAGTGAGTTGATTGATAACGAACTCACAATTTCCTAAACGCGTTCTGGAACGCGTTAAAATATTTTTAAAAAATCTAAATACTCAACAAGTATTTCGAAAAGCAGCAATGGATATGAGTAAGTTTAGAAAAAGAATTGGATTAAACATATGGACAGAATAAATTGAAGAACTTAAATTGTAGCTGTGTTCACCATTTCCCTGAGTTAAAGCTAAGTTATCGAATGAAACATACGTTTTACCTACTTTACGACCAAATGGGCTACTCGAAAATTAATTTTCGCATCGCAGAAAATAAAATTTATTCATGCAACTCTACCCATATATATTTCTCTGCCTTGCTGGTTCAATGCTGACTGATCATAACTGTGCTGTTGAACTGACATGATGTATTTTTGCGTTCACTGCCCGTTTTCTACGACGAGTTGGTTCAGCGAATTAAATATGCTATGTCCCGACCTTCTAACTTGTGGGATGTGCAGGTAGAGTGAGACCCTATCAAAACATGTCTGGTGTAATTGACCTGTCCACTCTGTTCGTTGACGGGGGTGATGCCTACATTACGAATTTGGTGGCTGTATCTTAAACAGTTTGGAAATGACAGCTTACTATGCTGATAAGAGGGCATAAAGTATACTTTCCCTGTATCTCTGTTCATCGTCAATGGTGATGACTATGTTATTAATTTGGTGACTATATCTTAAACGAACTTTGTAATGACGAGTAAGGAGGCATCGCAAGACACATAAATTTAAACTAAGTATGTACTCTTCTTTCAGAAGTCCCAAAACATAAAGAGAAGATGTTTACCTTAACTGAATAAAAAACTGGCGTAGCTGTTGCATACTTAGAATGATAATCATACTTACATTTTACATATGCTAACGAAATTGTATAGAAAATAACTCATGCACCCTAACAGAGCTGAAGACAGTGCCAGCCGCATTGTGCAAAACACATTTTTTGCGTGAAATTTGGCTGATTTTGAGAGAAATTTGAGAAATTTGGAGGGAAATTCTGGCTACTTGAAGGGTTTTTAAGAAAAAGAAAAATTTTGAGGGGAAAAAAGGGAAATCAAAAATTGCCGCCTGCTGGTCCCCAATCCCCGCCAGGTTGCCAGTTGCCCCAGAGCATACTATTTGCTACTACTGACTCGATCCCCGAGGAAGTTGAAGTATTTCGATATGTGGTTTAACATGAGCAGTAGTACCACAAAGTCGAAATTCAGCTTTACGTTTTATTTTATATAGGGGAAAACCTAACTTGACTGATTTACGATAAGTAGCAAGGCAGCATGGTATTCAGTTCTTGTTTTCTTGCAGTCTGTGCTACGCAAGTGGCTAAAATAAACAAAATGCTTCGATTCTAGCTTGTCCTTAAGAAAATTTGCAAAAATGTCTGCTTCATGCTCTGTGCACGTTTACTGGCATTCAAGAAAATTTATAAGTGAATAGTCTATATACACCACGGTACGAACGTTAGTTATGATGGTTTCTGTTCCCATTTCCACCATTTTATTGGTTAACGCTACACTTGATAGGTTGCACCGCTACACATAACGTCCTGTGCAACTTGAAGTATTAGCTTGCCGTCAAAAAACTCACTGGAGAGTTGACAGAGTACCAAGTAGTGTTCTTGTACATGTAACGGGATACACAAGCTATCATGCTGTCACTCCTTAGTATAAAATATTTACCTGGTTTACTAACATAGCTCGAATTCACTTGAGACCGCGAGTGCATCTGGTAGCTATCGATGTGAACTCCACAGAAGCACAGGCCACAACGACTGGCCTGCCTTTCTGTGCATGGTATACATCACTGACCAAGAAAGCAACTCGTCACTTACAATTATTGTAATTACACCGCCCTTCACAAAACACAATCTGGCGGAAATTGAGCAAATGTCAGCCGGATAGAGCAATCATTTACAAGCATATCATACTCAGTCATTCCATGCTAGCACCGTCCATCTTGTCTGAGGAATGTTCGAGTTCATTGGCCTGTCGTGCAATTTCATGTTCCACCTTGCTACAAGCATATATTATACGACCTATGCCAAGTACAAATATACTAAGGACGACTATACCAATCATGCACAGACATATATGTTAATTGTACATTTACGAATCGCACTTATATTAATCGCGCACATGTTAATACCCCGCCATCTTGGATTCACGCCACCAAACTAACATTCGTGTCAGCTAGAGCGTAGCATCAAGGTGGTAGGACCAAGGATGCCATAAGTCCCCCTATAAGCATGGTTGGCCGCCATTTCAGAACTGTTTAAGCCCTCTAAGCATAGTCAGCCACTATTTCCGATCCACCAAAGCTATAGCCACCAAATTCATATCATAATCGTCGCCTCCGACGACGAGTAGCATGGCAAGGTCAACTACACCTTAACCCATCTTTTAAGCATAATTTATAGACATTTCCCATCCACCAAAGCAATAGTCGCCAAATTCATATCATAGGCATCGCTCCCAATATCGAACAGGACAGTGAGGTCAAGTATGCATTAATCCCACTTATAAACATACATGTCTGACATTTCCTGTCTGCGAAAGCTACGACCGTCAAATTCATAGCGCACGTATCATTCCTGGCTGCAATCAATCTGATAAGGACATTTAGGCCCTAAGCCCTTTTATAATAATAGTAGGATGACATTTCTGGACAATTTAAGTTCGGCTAACATGTAACAGTCAGCCATACATGTAAAGAAAATAAAGGTAGGTATAAATACAATTTTGTTGCAAGCATGTCATATTAGTTAGTATTTGCTGGTACATGTAGGGGCTTAAATAGCACACACATTTGCACTGGTCCACGCGCACTCGTCAATCACCCACAACCACCTTCGCAGTCTGCTACCACAGGTGTTATATACACAAATAAACATTAGCACGGGTAACATGCAACAACCAACCACACACAAAAAAGTTAAGGTATACACAATTGCATTGCGAGCAAGATGTAAGTAGTCGTGATAGATACAGTATAATTAATACATATTAATAAACACCATCAGCTTGACACAAGTAATTTTGTGTCATTACTCTAAACCCCACCGTTTTCAAGGAATTCTCGCATAAAGTTTACAATAACTGTTATATCACGTCTGCCGGAAGGGAAACAGGAATTACAAGTTTCTACTTATGTGTTTCGTAATTACACGTACCGTAATGTACGAAGTTATCACAAGTTCACGTTTGTCCACTTGTGAATGAGTGAAGGTTGCTTCCCTTGGTGTACTCCACCAGCTATAGTTTACTAACTCTGTCAGGGTATGTGTTATCTGCTAGTTCATTATTTCCCGCGTCGCAGCAGGTAAAACTTGGCGTGTTAAAATAAATGGCCAACGTAGTAGTGTATTCCAGCGCGTGCAATTTGTCGCAACGTCGTTAGTGTATGCGATATGTTTGTTTATATGAAATCTTAATAACGCCAGTATTATCATCTATATCAATGAATAACAGTCAAAAGGAGTTTTTAGTACTTTTGATCAGGTCCATTGTTATCGTCTTCGAGAAATGGCAGACTGATTATTTTAAAAATGTTTACATGTATGTGGTAGAAGCTGCTAATACGTTTCCAGAATGTCTAATAATATAATTAATTTTGAGATGAAAAGCAAAATTGCGTTTCCTGAATTTTGTAATCTACAGATTAACTGCTTGTATTTTTTAATCTATTAAATTAGTACACTGTCTTAACAAATTTTTTTTAAATTAAAGTTTAATTTTTTAAGGCACTTTTTGACTTAAGCTATGCATTTTGTAGAATTCGCAGTGTGATAAAAAAACAAGGTAAAAATATCTCAGAGCAGCAAAACTGGACTAAGCCACGCATGGGCATCACCAAGATATTTTCCAAAGGAAGCACAGAAGTCATAAAAAAATTCCTTCAGATGAGTGCAAGATTTAGAACTTGGTTTTACGCAAAATAAATGCAACAAACATCTGTGACCTGCCATATAAATAAATTAGTTTATATTTAACAATATACAATATAATATTAAAATATGACGTCAAATGCAAAAGCAAGATCAATTACCAAAATGAAATTATAGAAAAACAGGAAGAACTCAGTTACCCTTAAAGGTAACGACTTAGGCCGCTAATATGCAACGTATTTTTTATAAAATTTGTTATTTCACTTAGTTAAGAGAACGATTACAAACACCAATCATTTATTTAAAAAATCCAGTTTCCAGGGGAATGTAAGTGACTTCCTTTGCCCTCTTCTGCTGACGCCGATGAAACCACATGCGAAATAAATGGTTCGTGTATTATTTAGCTCGTTCTAGTTTAATTGAACACTTTTAAATCAACTTTTGAAAGAAAAAAATACAGGCATATTTTAAATAAAAGTCGGTAGCCTGGTGGTAAAAGTAGTTCGATGTTTTAACGTCGTATTGAGTGTTATGTTTAAATTTGTAAAACCTGAATATGTTCTATTCAGTTTTTGTTTGTTTTGTGCCCGTGTGTGTAAGAATGAGCTCACTGGTAACGTAATAACTTTACTATCGATTTACTTTATCGACGCACGAATAGTGATAGGTTCCGTGGCAGTGTTAATTTTGCAAATTGCGGAAGGATATAAAATGGGCAGAAAAGTAAATATTAGGCACGTCTGTTAAAACGAGCATCTATGGACAAGCGTAGCCATGGCAACAAGAGCATGCACGCTCTTGTTATACACGACCCACTTTTTCACTAACTATTGTAGGTTGGTTTAAACTGTGAAGATGCTCATTAAACTTACACTTTTGTTTAATTTAGGTTAGTATAACTGTAAAAACATGTATTCGCCTATTATCCTAGGTTAATTTAGGCTTTCATGTTAGGTTAGAATAATAATGGTCGCCCATAAACGCGTGTGGTTATGTATGGTTTCGGCAGTCCACAGACATACGCCGGCTTCGTCTTAAGAGGTTGAAACAATGTTGAAAACTTTACAAAACTTAGTATACACAACATCGATTAATTTATATTTTCCTACTGCTAAAAACGATTGCAAGAACAAAAATGATACCAAATAAACGTCTATTTATATTTCAATTTTAAACAATGCACTTCTAAAGATGCATTTTTATTGTAAACTTAATTTTTATTAGGTTGCTGGTCACTGCCAAATCCTACCGATTACTGATTAAGTTTTAAATCGTGTAGGGTTAAGAGCTGAGGGATTTGGGCGGCTTTTAACAACGAGGTCTTGAAAAAGTCTTATTCCCAGGACATTTATTTCCTGAGGTATGCGAATACGCGCAAACAACGAACGTACAGAAAATAGGTCCCGACTACTAACTCTTAAGTCTGATTAAGTAGGATACGAGGAGCTGATAGGCGAATGGCGTTCCGACATGCTGCTGGCTAGTGGCGCCGTGTTGGTGCCGTGTGCGTCTGGAGCCCGCGGAATAAGGTGCTATTTAGCCTCTGTAAACTTAAGTACTCTGTGATCGAGACCTGCAGGCGTGTGGTGTTAAAGGCCGTTCACAGTTATTTGAGCAATTTTGAAATCAACATTTGAAAAATTGCATTACCCCGACCTGCATATATTTTAACGGACATACTGACTACCGCACGCCCAGTAAAGTTGGCAACAACGTAGGGAAAGTAGTTCCACGTCTCAACTTTGAATTGAAAGTATCAGGTTAAACATTTAATAATACCGAAATTATTTATTTTACTTGCTTTTTAATTTCAAAGCATATAATTTTAAGAACTATCAAATTTGTGAAATATTTACTTTTATAATAACTACACAGTTTCACTTGATCGACGCATGAATAAAGTGAGTAGGCCGATGGTAATGGTAATTTCACGTAAGGTGGAAGAATACACAATGTGCTTACAATTAGATCTTAAACGGGGCTTTAAAAAAACGCTCATTTTGTCGTGAACCATAGACTTAAGATGAGGTAAACCGATCTCGCTGGCTGCGCACAACCAATCTCCGTGTCCCGAAAATGAACTGCTTTTATACCAATACGACTAGCGAAAACGGCGTGGATAGGATTTTAGGTTAGAATACTGTTTAGCAAACAAGAGCTTCGGGATGTTTTTATACTTACGCTAACCAATTTGCACTGCAGTTTGATTAAATTCAAACTGCTAAAAGTATTTTATTTATATAATAGTGCTTGTCGTTTAAAAATTAAGGTATAAACAAACATGTTCATCGCTGTTGACCATGTGACTTTGACAGTTGTGTTCCTTTGGGGTAGGTGAATGTTGGGCGCATGCGCAGAAGACGATTAAGCGGTCCTACTCATCTTTAGTCTACGTCATGAACAGCTTATATCAGTGGAGACTCACGGGCACGCCGGCGGGCAGGAAGCGGTCGAGGCTGGCCACGGGGATGATGAAGCAGTCGCGGTCGAGGGAGGCGAGCGTGGCGGGCGGCGGCAGGGCGGGCGTCCTGCTGAAGCTCACCTGGCGGGACGCCGTGGGCGTGGGCGTGTCGGGCGCCACGCTGTCGCCGCCCCCGCGGCTGCT
>NQII01000019.1:1446411-1458196 GCA_002778355.1 Clitarchus hookeri
CGCCGAGGGCCGCCTCTGCAGCAGCAGGCCCTCCTGCGGCGTCGGCGGCTGCGACTCGAACAGGTTTTGACCTGTGCAATCCAACACGCCTCTCACTCGCCGCCCCTCCACCCCTTGCCAACCCGATACGCCAGCAAAACAGTAACATTTTGACTTTGATATGTTATCTTGCAGAAAAATCAAGCTATCAAAAAAATTTTATCAGAGGAAAAGGTAGTCACTGATAATGTCTACAAGTTGCACAATACGTGGTAAAAAATATAAAATTACTCATTTCTCCATGGCCAACGTTTTTGAAGGTGTCGGACCCCCAAAAAATGTATTATTTTATAACTGTGCCAAACATTGTTCAACTCGTACGCATTGCACGTGATGCAGTGGCGTGTGGTGAAGTGTTGCAAGGTAATCTGGTGTTTCTTCAGTGCTGTGCACACTCGGTGCACGCAGCAGGAGCCAGTGACCAGGGTGGAGCCGGGAGAAACAGAATGTACTGCGGCCACTCACGAGAGAGCGGCGAGGTACCCGTTACACACGTGCTGTGACGTAAAATGCACTACTACGTCTAAGTGGCCGATGTGTAAATTAGCAAACGATTAGGTATAGCACAGAGCAAAACACAGCTTGCCTTGCAACAGTTCATAACACGCCGCTGATGTGATGTCATTTTCCTCGAATAAAAAAATTTACAGTTTATATTTTTTTGAATAATTTGATGTCAAATACCAAAATCTTCTGTTTTTTTTTTTTGCAGTCGTAATAACTAATACTAAATTGTATAGATTAAAAAATTTACAAATAAACTAATGCCGTGGGCTACTGCTTGACATATATGTAATTACCAAATAACAGTCCATACATTTTTTTTAAAAATATGTTAACAATGTGAGTTTTTTAAAATTATTTATATATATAACTTGTTATTTGGTGATTACATATGTGTCACGCGGTAGCCCATGGGATAAGTATTCTTTAAAAAAACTTTAACTGTACAACTCAGTTAGTATTTGTTGTTACGTCTGCAACAAAACAGAATAATTTTGTATTTGACATCAAATTATTTAAAAAATAAGTATAAAATATAAAATTCTTGTTCATGTAAACTTTTATCACATATAATACGTACGAGTTTAACAATATTTTATACAAATATAAAATAATTAATTTTTGGGTGTCCCGATACCTTTAAGGGCGTTGGCGAGGGAAAAATGAGTTATTTTATATTTGTACCACGTATTTTTCAACTCGTAGACATGATCAGTGTCTACCTTTTCCTCTGATAAAATTTTTTTGATAGTATGGTTTCTGCAAAATAATTTTAAAGTCAAAATTTTACTGTTTTATGTAATGTACAACTAAAATAAACCAAGCTATTTCAGAAAATTTAAAAAGGGCAACTGAAAGATCTTGTTTTAATTCATTTTAAGGTATGTATGTTTAACCAGAGTTATTTTACAATAATTTTGGCACAGCCACAAATTAAAAATATGCAAGGATTTCCTTAATTTCAGCCATTTTTTGCAATTGCAAAAAAAATTTATGGTACAATTTTATATAAGTGGTTCTTGACATCTTATTTCCGTGTGAACTATCTCATTTCTGTACATGATATGGTTTTCTTAAATGGTACATTTTTAAAACAATAAAATTGTGATTTTTACATGTATTTATGTGAAAACTATGCGCTCAATTTTCTTTCTCGGGGAAACAGTAATAACTGAAAATGTCTAAAAGTTTAACTGACTGTAAAAATATAGAATAACAAATATTTTTCGTGGCCAGCGTCTTTAATAGCCTTCCATAGTTGCCATGGTTATAATTTTAAGCAGTTGCGTATATTCTAAGTTTCATAAAACTATACAATATTTCAATATAAATCTTTTGTCAGGACAGAAATGAAAGTCGATATTTTGTTACTAATTTATAAACTTGTTTATTCCCTTCCAATATATTTAATTACTCCGCCGATGTTTCACATGGGCTAATTACTATTGAAAAATAGGTTCGGTCTTTGAAAAGTGTCAGAGTCAGCAAAAATCGCTGTAGTTAGCCTTCTGTTTACGATATATGTTCTTCTGTTACACAGTGTTTTAAACCACGGGCAACGATGTCGTATCTTTATTGAAGGCTATTCACGGTAAAGTGAGCACTTTTGGAAGCTCTCTCACTTGGAATAATATTAAATAAATGTGTTTTATTGTAGCCTTGCACGTTAACGTTTGAGTCCGGTGGAATATGCATACTGTGTTTATTACTTACATGGAAATATTTATTTAAAAAGGTGGTTAAAGGATAGTAAAACGGTGGAAAGTAAAGCGTAACTATGGCTTCAAAAGTGCTCACTTTACCGCGAACATCCTATAGCAATAATACCACCAACTCAACGCTGTTTGCGGGCCTGACCAAGTGAAAGGATATGGTTTTACAGATGAAATGATTTCAGGTGTGTCTCGTACACCTTACACGATATTGCATTCAAACAAAAAACACTTCGTCCATCTTTGCACGAACCACATTTCTACAGAAAGATTTCTGTGAAAGCTTTTGATGCCTTGGAAATTGTGGGGATAGAGATTTATAGACTAAACAGAAACAAAAAAAAAACACACGAACTCCTATTATTTACTCCTACTTGTTTTCTTGTAACTCTGCGTGCCAATTCTNCTTTTTTGATGCGAAGACACCCCAGTAGCAAAATTTGGTTGGGACAACGTTGGCCCAACGTTTGGCTCTACCGTTTGGCCAACGTTGGCGCATTACGTTGGCCCAACGCCGAAATCTCCCTTGGGATTACGATAACCCAACATGTATTTTATGTTAGTTGCCAACTGAAATACAACGTCGGCTCAACATAATTTTATGTTAATGTGCCAAGTTTTAAGAATGGTGTGTTTTTTATTTCAGAAAAGCATTCACACAGTCATTTGCCGACATTTGGTAACGTTTTGGCACGATATGTCATATTTGTATGTATTTAAGTCAGATTTTACTACTTTGAAACTGAATTAAAACTACTAGTTTCAAGAATATATTTTCACGCTAATAACCAATACATGACCAAGAAAAGCAAGTTTATTTTTAAATAATCTCCGTGTTAAACAAACTTTAACCATTAGGCAAATAAAATTAATTACATAAGTTTTTATTTAGAATAAATTAATATCATCCTATAATGACAGAATGTCTGCCATTCAATGTTTTACATAAGTAACAAATATAACCAATCACCAACTATTATGTTCACAACATTGTCGCAACACATGAGGAACAAAACACAGTTTAATGAAAAATTACATTTGGTAATTACTTATATATTGTAAAAATTAATTTAATTTTTTTCTATTTAAAACGATTATTTTATATTAATTAATTAATGTTTTTTTGTGCAATTTTGGCCCAACAAAGGTATACAGTACATACCAAATGCCGTCGGTATGTTTTCCGACAAGTGACCCAGCACTGACCAAGTAACCAATGAAGCAAATTTTAAATAAGCCATTATATGTGCGTGTGTTAAAAACATTGCTTTTAAACAATCATACGAAAATATTGTGTTATTTCATCAAAAATATGGCAATTTCCTTTGTTGTCATAATGTTGGTTACACAATGTTGGCCCAATATATGTTTACATACCAAATACCAAAAGTATGTATTCCAACAAGAAACCAATACGTCACCAACGAAGTCAATTTAAAAATAAAACATGGATTGTGTTTTAAAAACACATCTTTAAACAAAAATGTCAAATTGTGGTTTTATTTTATTAAAAATATCGTAATCAGCATTGTTGGCATAATGTCGGTTACCAATTACCAACTGTTGTGCTTCCAACATTGATACAACTTGTAACCGACTGATAATATTTTAAAGAGAAATATCTTAGGTCATGAACTACCTTCATATTATATAAAATACAAGAAAGTGGCATTGTTTTTATTCAATAAGGTTATTCCATAGTTTTACATAAAATTTTGTTTGACCAACGTAGGCCCAACAGAAAAATACACACCTATTACCAACAATGTTTACCAACTTGTTACCAACAAAAAACCAAACATTTAAAATCACGCTTGCAATAGGTTATATCATTTTCTGATTAAGTGACATCATTGGCTGGATGGTGCTAAGAAACCTCGTAACATTTTCGTGGTGGAAAATTTTTGTTGGCATTTTCCGTTGGGCCAACGTTGTATTAACGTGTGTACTCCAACCAAACGCATAGCCAACTTTTCCAATCAAGTGCCAACGTTGGACCAACGTAGGGTGCTACTGGGGATTGCCCTTATCGCCCTCGAGCTTCTCGACCTCAAACGCGGGAAACAGCTTCAGGTAGGCGCGTCACTTAAGGGTGACAGTTTGTCGCCATGACTTATGTTTATGGTAAACAAACAAAGATACTCCACTGATATCACAATTATTCAATCACCTGAGTGATTTATTAAACTTTGTCAAGCAATAAATGCCAATAATGAACGCTGAATACATTTTGTGACTAAATAACTCGTAACACCAAACTCCGCCTTAAGAACCTTCAAGAGACTAAAGTTATTTTCTATACGTTTAGCACATTGCAACCTTGTTCGTTGTGATAGGAAATAATAGTGTGAACAAGAAAAATATGACAACGGAGGAAGACTACTTTTCAAGAACGAATTAAACGAGTCGTAAGAATGTTTAATTTATGCCTTTCTTCGTACAAAACTCAAAATAGAACACATTTAATACTTTACTATCCAGCTCAAAATAATTTTTAATGTTATTATAATGTCATAAAAAATCGTTTCTTGGAAATTTAGAATGCTGTTTGTTCGTATTTCAATATTAACTATACTTCGAGGTCAAATGAGAAGTCAAAACAGACGTAAGTTAAACGCTTCCCGTAGATGAACTAAGTGTAATAATTAGCAAATTTGAAAAATATTTAATTTTCTAATAATACTACAGCTTCATCCGACCGACTCATGAATAAAATGATGAGGCCCACGGCAATGTTAATTTTACATATTGTGGAAGAATGCACAATATGCGTACAAGTATATTTTAATCAGGGCTTTTAAAAGTGCTCAGTTTCCCGTGGATAGCATTTAAGCTCTTTCGCAGGAGTAGTTCGTACGGAGCAGTTAGATAACGAGGGAGAGCGTACGTGGCCAGGCCGTTATCACAGGAGAGGGGGGATAGGCAGTAGGATATAGGGCATCTGTCTGTCGCCCTCGGAGCAGTCTTAGTCAGTCGTGAGAAGAGTTACTTCACGTCGCCCGTGAGGGCAGGTCAGCGCAGTCGAGAAGTATCATGCAATGCTAGCCTAGGCAGCGTTCGGGCAGGATTAGAACCCCCACATCGGCCACTAGACTGTATTACTTCATTTCTCAGCCGGTGTGGGAGGTAGCAGCAGATATTCTTTATTCGGGCTAATATTCATGAGACGTTAATACACGGAAACCACTGTGGCGCTGTTTTTTGTACTTTTATATTTATCTGTAAGGTTCGTACTCTGCAATTTGGACTTCTTCTGTGAACTGTGGTGCTGAGTGTTAAATAAATAGTTAAATAAATAAAGTACTTAACAAACTAATTTGAAACTTCTTCATTCTTAATTAATAATGTTCAATTCTCTGAGTCTCGTGTTTCTACACTGAGCAAGCCGTGGCAAGTAAAACGCATTATTGCAATATGGCGCCCAACTGTGCGGCATTATAATAATTATAGTGTGAAAGTCACCACAACGAAATATTACAATGTAAAAGCTTTTCGCAGCAATTACGATGTTAACCTGTTTAAATAAAGTTCGTCATTATCATCATTATATAAATTTTTAAATTTTTGGCTAGCCAATTAATTTATTACAGCTAACATATATGCAATTTAGTTTTGTAGGCGTATAATGCACAAAAATATTTGTTTGTAGGCTTAAATGGATTGAACGAGTGATAAGTGGCAACTTATTTTATACAATTATTTGTAGAAATGTACATAAATAAGTTTGTTTTTATAAAAAAAAAACACAGGGCAAAACAGGGAACTGTATATATTTCAAATGTTTGTTGTTTCACTGCTGACAAAATAATTATAATTTGAGAACGATATTGTCTCAAAACTATACTTTTTTGTTTTTAAGAAATACTTTTTTATTATGATAATATGTATATAATATTACTTCGTCTGAATTACTGTTACTAAAACCAAATATGAAGTTTATAATGGTTTAAACAGAATGTAAAATTAGATATGTAGCTTAACACTTAATTTTAGATAATATAATTCATTGGTTGCATTACATGCATAATAATTGCAATAATTTGTTTACCAATTTAACAGTATATTTTTTTGTTTAGCTTCGTGCCTACACGTTTGTATACATATGGTAAGTATTTTTTTGGATTCTATGCTTTCATTATGTGTTTTTAATCAAATTTTTTATGCCACTACAACAGCCAGTTTAATTTAACAAGTCAGTTAAATTAAAATGAAAACTCTTTGTTCAGTATTTCTCAGAGTAGTTTTAATGGGTCTACCTTGGTGTCAGTTTTGAATTTAATTTTGTTTGAATTGTGCTATGGTATTGCTAATCTAAGACCTATTTGTAGGAACTTCTGTGTTTTCATATACGAATTCTTAGAGATGCTTGGGTTTTATCGCTATGTTCGGTCCAACATAAGTTAGGGTGAGGCAGAAATTAACTTTATATCTGAAACTGAAATACTCTTCATGCAAATATAATGGAAAAAGGAAAACGAATTGGGTTAAATGAGCAATTTTAAGAGTTTGCATCCCGAGGCACAATTTTGCGAACTTTAAAAATTTCCCAGCTACTACCACTTTTGATGTACTTAGGTAATAGTTTTGTTAATCTTTTGTTTGGATCAACTCTGCTGTAAATTTTATTCACTTTCTGATAATCATGTTGATTTAGGATTCAGTGAGCAAATATGATGTTAAAATTTTTATGTGGCATAATATTTATCAGTTTTCATGATTCTTAAATGTTATTTTCTAAGACTGGGTATTTCCATGAAATTGCAGATTACATGTGTATGTTATAATATTGATTTATATTAATTTCATTTTCCTAGATTAGCAAATTTATATCTTCTGTATCAGAAAATTTGATTCAACTCATTTCCGAATTTAAATTTAGTAAATTATAAGAGAAAGGTTTTAATGTGTGCATGTGATATTAGAGTCACTACTCGTCCTCATAAGTAGGTTCGTACTGTAAGTAGAGGAATTAATGTATATTTTAGGATATTAGTAATTTAAACGCATACTTTAAATTTGTTGAAAATATCATCCGTTTGTCTTTCGTTCATCTCACATACTATTTATTTTTTCTTTCCTCTCGTCCATTCGAATGCCTCCCAACTTTCCACCACAATACGTCACTTGCCGTCAAAATACAATGATTGATATGATCTCACACTGATACATATTTGGATAAACGCAGTGAAATTATAATAATGTATAATTTAGGAGTTTATCGGTGAAAGTTATGAGCGTTTTCACACTTACGTTTTAGTGTATAACTCAACACACAAAGGGGTCGCGGTGGCTGAGCGGTTAGACTGCTCGCCTGCCACCAAGTCGAACCGGATTCAATCCACGGCTGGGTCACTCCGGATTTTCGCAAGTCCGAATATTACCTGACGAAACTGCTAGTCGGCGGGCTTTTTCGAGGATCTCTGGTTTCCCTCGTCCTTGCATTCCGGCACTGCTCCATTCTCATATCATTTCACCTTCATCGGCTCTCAAGACCTCGTTGTTAAGAGCCGCCCAAACACCTCTCATCTCAACTCAACACACGAATCACGAATATTGTCAGTAAAGTTATGTTCTAAAACATTACCCTAAGATCTTACATACTTTTGAAAACAACGCATCAATACAGTAAATTTCCCAAAAAATTTGTGTTTGATAAGTCAAACTGTTTATTGTTTTGTCGTACCAGTAAATTTCCAAGATAATTTTTTTTTCATAAAACTATCAATGTTTGTATCTCGTTAAGGCCCCGCAGGTTATAAATTTTGTAGTAAAAAGTACAGAACCACTAAGTAAGTTCAAAATTCTGTAACGGTTTCTGGTACTATTCAAACATGAAACTCTTCGGCTCTCAAGACCTCTATGTTAAGAACCGCTCTTCACTAAAACAACGAAAATTATCTGTGTCCAAAACTTTTAAACAGCTTATTAAACAATTTAAATATATTTCTGTTAATAAAAAATACAGCCATGGTAACTCCAATTAAAAATAGAATGACTTATAATAATATTAAAATAATGATGATCCAAAATAACAGTAACAGCATATCCTGAGTACTCCGTCGTAGACAATGCCAGCTATAAAAACACTTCTTGCTCTGTTAACCACGCAAGCCACACATCGTTTGATGACTTGCCAAAAAAAGTAAACGCGGGTGTTTTAATGCTCTCAGCTTTCTGACCTATAGATAGAGCGACAGTGTGCCTTCAACATTCCACATGTTCTGCAGTACATTTGGTCTTTCACTTGTGGCACCTCGTACACAAAGCCAGTAACATGTCTACCCAGACCCCAGTTTGAGATTGTGTCAGAATTGTCAATGCGTAATTTTTAATATTAAATTACTCATACGTCACCTTACAGTTATATACTTATCCCAGCTATTAATACGGCACGTCTTCAGTTCCCGTGTGCTCGACTGGTTTTGCGACCTGGCGAAGAAAATGCTACAATTGCATTAACTATACAATACACAAGTCCACGAAGAAGTTAACTGTTAAAAAAATTGTTTGCTAAGATACAATTAAATGAGACTGAGAAAAAAAGTTACACAGTTTTAAACCAAAACACCTGGGTAAAACAATACAAATGACTACCGCTAAAAGCAAACACGCACGAAAGCAAATAATGAGATGCGTTTACTTCACGTAATGAGCATCAAGTTGGCTATAGTCGGTTCATGACTGGAAGAGACTTTCTTGAAGCCCTGCTAAAGATCTACTTTCAAGCCCATTTCGTATCCTTCTGCCAAAGGGTAAACAAACATTGACATGTGGCAGTCACATGGCAATGTTTACATGCAATGTTTACTTTCCACTGTGTGTGGGTGCATGTGTTCGTACATGCACGTACCGATCATAAAAGTAATGTATATATTATTAATGGATATTCCACAAGCGTAAAGTTTTTAATCTTGAGAATTTCACACAAAAGAATATGTGATGCAAGCGAAAAACATTTCATTATATAAACCCAAAATGTGAGTATTAAAAATTAGATGTTTCGTGTGCGTGCCTGTCTCTCTCTCTCTGTATGTGTGTGTGTGTGTATAGGTTTGATTTTGACTGGGGGATTGGGTGGGGGAGAAAAACTTTCACTTTGATTACATATTATGGACACAATACTTGGCAATGAAATGTGCCAACATTCAAGGAGTCCATCCAACAACATTAACATGGCAACGCCAATCTCTCATAAGCCCCCGGATGGCCGTACTGTAGAGAATTTGTGCGATTCTTGTTTAACCTAATATTTCATTTATCGTTTTTTTTATACTAATATCAGCTCTTTATTATTTGATTTTTCATAACGTATGACTTTAATTTGTGCTAACCTTCTCGTACAGATTCCTTTTGCTTTTGAAATCTGTATAAGAGATTACTCATAGTGCGTTCTAACGTGTTTAATATTTTTCAAATTTATTTCAGGTTTGCTTAAAATTTTATTTACTGTATTTTACGTTGTATGTTGCGGTAGTTTTTGTGTGCAGTCATGAGTTCTAGCAAGGTGAATAAAAGAGAAGTCACTAATGCCTGAGGGGGAAATGAAACACTGCAACGTCGCGGAAAGAGTGGCAGAAGTGTTGAAACTCTCCAAATCTACAGTGCTAAGGTATGTTAAAATATCTGTAGTATTAACCATTGCGTTTGCAAGGTGTGTGTCTTAAGATCAATTACGTTGGCCCACGAAATGTGTTTACAAGAACATAAATAAAATTTGTTAATAACTTGATAACGTCGTCGAACGTTGTCTACGTGTATTTTTAACGTTTTATTTTGGTAATTATTAAGTTTATAGGGTTTCCTGTAAAAATAAAAATAATTCATTGAAAATCTTATATTTCCACTCTGCTAATGATGCAGAACACGAATATACGAGGGGCATTAACGTCCGACTAATTTCGTAATATGTGCCCACCTAACCTAACAGAACCTAACCCCACGATGAGTGAATCACTATTTTACATTTTTTAACTAACCTAGGATTGTAGGGTTATATAGTAACCAATACCTGCCACCTATTAAACTAACCTAAACTAACACACGGCAGAGCATATCACATTGTCACACATCATTTGTAAACAAACCCTTGTATGTTTTTGGTATCAGTAACTGTAGTTGACCCAGTAACTGAATTATGGTCCTTTTTAAATTATGCAAATTAGGTTGGCTATGTAGCACTGAAAGTGAAAAATATGACACTGATAATTTACAATAACTAAAAGACAATGGCTGTAGAACAGTGGTGTTGGGGAAATGCATTAATACACAATTGTTTTCTTAAAAGATTATGACTGCGATTTCATCGATTACGATGTCCTCTCATGTTTAGTGAAGTGATACAGATATGTTTAATAGTAGGGGAAGTTCCAGTTATATCGACTGTAATCTATTTAGTGACGTATAACAATGGCAATTAATGCAGCAATGTAACTTATAAATACAAAACAAGCTCCTTCTTCAGAATCTTAAAGTGCACCATCTCTCCATAACCTTTATAAAATTAATTGACTATAACAAACTCACTATAGAGGCAATTTTCCTTACCATTGTCAGTTGTCTTTATAATAAATTTCCACTGTATATATTGGGTTGTTTATGAAGAATCCCTCGCAGGGGTACACAAATTCCAACACAAAGTAGTTTTTATTTTTAATTACACATTGTAATACCACCTTTTGGTTAGGTGATTCATACACTCACATTTGAGTCTATATAACCCTACAATCCTAGGTTAGTGTAAAACCCAACAATCGTAGGTTAGTTTAAAAATGTAAAATAGTGATTCACCCATCGTGGGGATAGGTTCTGTTAGGTTAGGTGGGCACATGTTACGAAATTAGTCGGACGTTAATGCCCGTCGTATATTCGTGTTCTGCATCATTAGCAGAGTGGAAATATAAGATTTTCAATGAATTATTTTTATTTATACAGGAAACCCTATAAACTTAATAATTACCAAAACAAAACTTTAAAAATACACGAAGACAACGTTCGGTGACGTTATCAAGTTATTAACAAATTTTCTTTATGCTCTTGTAGACACANAAACTTAATAATTACCAAAATAAAACGTTAAAAATACACGAAGACAACGTTCGGTGACGTTATCAAGTTATTAACCAATTTTCTTTATGCTCTTGTAGACACATTTCGTAGGCGAACATAATTAACACTAGCANCGTTATCAAGTTATTAACCAATTTTCTTTATGCTCTTGTAGACACATTTCGTAGGCGAACATAATTAACACTAGCACACACAACGGTTAATACAACAGATATTTTAACATACCTTAGAACTGTGGATCTGAAGCGGTTCAACATTTCTGCCGCACTTTCCGCGACGTTGCAGGGTTTCATTTCCCTTCGCCTAATTAGGGAAATACAATGATTCGGTGAGGTTAATGATGTCCTGTTGGCGTTGGTGACTTATCTTTTATTCACCTTGCTAGAACTCATGACTGCACACAAAAACTACCGCAACATATAACGTAAAATACAATAAATAAAATTTTAAGCAAATCTGAAATA
>NQII01000019.1:1458428-1727593 GCA_002778355.1 Clitarchus hookeri
ACCCGCGAACAACACACGGAACGAAGGTTTGTAAACAAATGGCCGCTCTACTTTCACCTTGAGCGTGATCTTGTGAGTATGCGAGAAACATTGAAATCAAAGTACGTTAGCATCACGTCATTAATAATTGGCATAATAAGATACAAATCTTTTCTAAACCCATTTGTAAGCGATAAATTAACAATTACGTTAAAACTTTAGAACTATTTCCTCTCTTTGTGCTGGCAACCTAACGGCATAACTGTATCCGCGCTCGCCGCTGTTTGTAATGTTATATGCATGTAGCTAACGGCTAGGGTGTTTTTTCAAAGGTTGATTTTCAAAAGTTTCTTCCAGTCGTGAACTGACTATACCAGTTGCTTTGCAGTTCCCTATTGGTTGTAGTTTGTCTGATTCTTCTACGCAGAGCTCACGTTGGTGGGAATTCGGACAGCACAGCGTTATGCTTGATTAGTTTGCAAGAGAGTGAGTGAAGAAATTTGGGCGGCTCATAACAGCGAGGTCTTGAGAGCCAATGAGGGTGATTGAGGTGAGTATAGAGTGGCGTCGGAATGAAAGGGCGGGGAAAACGGAAGATCCCCGAGAAAATCCGCGCCCCAGCGACATCGTCCGGCACGATTCCCACATGCGAAAATCCGGTGACCCGACCGGGGATTGAACCCGGTTCGCCTTGGTGGGAGGCTGTCAGTTACCTTCGAGTCGACTTGCAGTGCCACTGTCAAGACAACGAGAATAAAACTGTTGACTTCAATATTAATTTTAAATCAGATTGCCTAGTGTGAACAAAAACCAACCTCGGGCCCCTAACAACCATCACTGTAAAAGATCTTTATCCATCGCGATCAAAGTACGAATGGAATGCAGTGATATTCAGAATTTAAATGAGGTAATGGCACAGAGATTTTGTTTCGGATTAAGGGTGATAAAGGGATTATATTTGCTTATTATAGTCACTACCGATATTCTACGTGTAAGCTGTAAACATTATAGACAATTTTCTTCTTTTTTATTCAAGGAACTACGGCGTTTTTCCAATAAAATTCTGTCAAAGGAAATTGGTTTCGTTAATACTTATTGAATGTGTGCTGACTCTGTGTTGCTTTGTGCAGCGTCGCAGAGGTTATCAGAAGTGACGGCCTGTGACTTAACGGCACGTCTTACCCTGCGCCTCCTCTTGGTGTTCTGCCGAACTGTTTGTAACACAGCGGGAAGGTCTCTGGTGAATGCAGGTGTTGCGACTGCCCTTCCTACAAGACATTATGTTTGCTATGACTAGATACTTCGTAATTCCGCGGAGGAAGGAGCCCAGTGGCCTGATGCCTGGGGTGCAATGAGACCATGCTACTGCGCCTCCAACGTTCGCTCTCCAGTAGTCGCCGAATGTATTCAGACGACTGCGGCCCCAGCAATAATGAAGTGTGTCGGAGATGCACCATATCACACGTGGGGACTCAACTTGTTGTGAAAGGAAAATATTTCAAGAGTTCTATCAAAAATCCTTTAAAATTAATATTATGTACTTATGTATACTGAGTTTCGGGGTGGCAAGACACAAGGACCACTAAGATGGCAATCAACAATTTCAGCGAAATCATTGACGAAAAACTACAACTCTAATCCGAAACGTTGCTTGCTTCTACCGCTCGCACGAAGAGTTTCTGGTCGAGTGTAGCCCAATAATCAAATATTAGTTGTGACTACTAAACCAGCTACCCATATATGTAACTTTTCTTTGTCCTGGATACCTAATGTTGTGATTAAATACAAAATATATATCATTTCAATAACTAGGCGCCTGCGAAGGAGAATTAAGTTTTCTGCGGCATAGGTAAGTGATATATAAACAAAAAGTAAAAACGCGTAAATTTCTAAAGTACAGAATAATTACATGTGCCTGATGTTCATGATATAATAATAGTGTAGTGTTTCCAAAGTGGCTCGCCTACGTCAACAAGCATGCTAGTCGTAAACTGGGAATGATCCATACAATTTTTAGTGTATTTTGTGACAGTGCTGAATATAAATGTTGGCGCACATATTTTGAGATCAAATGACGAGGAAAATCGATTAAAATTGTTATCGCTTCATGGCGTAGAGAGTGAATAATAATTTATTTCACATTTTATGCTGAGTAACCAAACCACATTTCATTTAGCAGCAGAGTTAATCGGCAAAACTTTCATGCCTGAGGCACGGGACGGCTTACATGCAACAAACAGAACACGAGTGCTAAACACCGAGATTTTCTTCATTATTTCCAAAATAAAGGTATATGGACATTTGTCATGGAACAGGTAGTAACTGGTTTGTCATAACAGAAAATATACGGAAGTGGTTTATTCCGCAATTGAAGGTAGAATCCCTTGTTCACACTTTCTATCATGAAGGCGTTCGAATGGCGTTTGATATCACTGGCACGTCGCAGTTCACCGTTTCCTCAAATAAGTGCATCATCGTTTGACTTGTGCTGCCTGCGTAAACATCCTACGTTCTCTACCGATATTAGCTACGAATGTCCTGATCGCCCGGTAAATCAATTCTGTACCATCGACAAAATGTACGTGGCATGGTTACTACCGTTCGACACATACAAAACTGCATCACACAATATTCCCGTTGTTGTCCAATAAACATTTTCCTCTACAGAGCTACAATGTAGACTAAATTATAGCACCAGGCAGTGTTATTTTAAAATTAATGAGTTTTCCGTGGTTTTGACATTTCATCCCTATATAGCAATTTGAAATCAGATGATTCGTCTTCAGAAACCTATATATGCCTACTGAATTATTAAAAATATTCTGTAAGAACCATGATTTCGTAGCCTTGATTACAATTTAAATAATAGCTTGATGAGCATCTACCATTAATTGGTCGTATTGATATCACAGATGGCGTCAGCATATTTTAAGAAACTATCATTTATTAAGGAAAAAGATCCTGAAATAAAGTGTAAAGCTGTTGTATAACGTGTAGCAGTAGGTCTTAAAATATTTATGATACACATTGATATGGTTAACATCCCGAGTTTAGGAGACTAAAAGTTGTATAAGAAATAAAAGAGACATGCAGTACAACAGTGGTTCGGAATGTTCTTGGGTAGCAAGAATTACAGCCTCGGGCAAATGGACAGTCAATTTGTGTAGTTGAGTAGTTGGGAAACAAAAAGGCCAAGGAAATGTAAAGAACAAATATGGTTTTATGTGGTAGCTGTGTAAACAGAATTTTAACCAAAACACAATTCGAGATAAAGTCAATAAGCACACATACCTGTCCTTCCGCTAACGGGCGGTAACTCTAAAGATGCTCTACTATATCTGAGTAAGAGGTTAACCGACTGACCTCACGAAAGAAAGTGACGATACGTACTGGTTCGAGGAATCACATTGGCCTACACACGAGTCGTCGACGACGTAAGAGTACGAAGAAGAGGAACGAGGATAAAAGCATGTAGGAGAGTGGGAATAGAGTAACATTCTATTGACAAATGTGTGTGTGTGGCGCAGTGGTGAAGGCACTCTGTACAAACAGTTCAAGCCGAGCGGATCGCAGACATTGGCTTCCTATTTCATTCACGCACTGATTGGATGTTGGCAGTGCTGGCTGAGGTCTCCCAGCAAGGGGCAAGTCAAGCCACTGCCAGACGCACGCCAAACTCGTCACGGGCGATCCGTGTGTGTGCTAACTGAAATATAAATTTATCCTCAGGCGGTCCCCTGGCTACGGGAAAGAGAGAGGTAGGTCACTTCAAAGGACGCTGTGTTCAGTCTAACCTTTCCTTCTGTAGCTATCTTCGCTAACATAGAACTGACCTCATCGGAATTGTTTCTCGAAGTTCTATTTTGGACTCGCAGGTTGTAATGGCAGCTCGTAATTGCATAAATGTGTAAGTTGCTAATTACAATGATCCGCTAATGACAAAAATGTAACATAACAATGTGGCTGACGTACGTCGTTACCGGGTGGGTCGCAATTTGTTATCTCCTTCCTAGTGGGTCCTCTTTATGTCCCTCCACCTTAAGGCACCGCCAAACTTGTGTGGTGAAAAGGTCGGGCCTGTGTTGGTTCGGCCCAACCCCGAAACGATTCAATTTTTGAGTCACAAGTTAGCATGTGTCATGGGTCTCTTTTGCGAATGGTCGGAATACATTCGTTTCCCTAGGTTCCTCCGTGGTTATTTGTTCCTGCTGTGCGCACTGAGAATGTACGGCAGCGAGCAAGCACCAGCTTACCTAGTAACAGTTCACAACATGTCACTGCGCTGAGGGCTTATGCAATCCACAAAGTATTGTTAATATTTATTTCATACTAAAACATTTTAATTTGTAGAAATGAAAACACTCCATCCCCAAGACCAACTATATGGACGGTACTGAATATTGACTGTCAATTCACCCATTTTTTCCAGGCGACAAAGATTTTTTTTATTATGTGAATTCTTCCGTACCAATGTGCCCAACCGTGAGCATGTGTGCGTGCGTGAATGCGCGCGTGCATACGAGCGTCCAGGTGTATCACTGGGATACAACAAAAACTTACATTCTGAAACAAAGTTTGTTAAAAACGGAAATGTGTTGCTCTCTATCAGTATCCTAATAACATTTTGTGTGCACTATCTGCATTATGCAAACCTTACATTTAGAAAAATATGTTTTTTGCTAAAACATTGACTGCAGCAAGTAGAAAAATCGTGCTGTATTATTCACAGTGTCACGCGTAGTAGCTATCTTTTTCCTGTTTTTTCCTTTCATCCGAATTAAGCATCATATCGAAAAATTACTAGACCCGTGAGGTCTAGGCTTTAAGCAAATGTGGTGAAAATATATTTTGTATCTACGCTCAAATTATTGGAAAAGGAATGCATTTTTTTCCCCCCAGTCTAAAGCGACTTTTTTTTTTTTTAATTAAAAAATTTTGAATTATTAGAAACAAAACTTTTGTTTTTGCAGTCTGGAGCAGCATTTTTTTTTTTACCAACTGAAATTTTTAGAGGCCGCTTAGGTCACAAAAGGGGTCGAGGGAGAGACACGAAAATATATTGGTATCATTAATCCTCTATAGGAGTGTAAATAATTTTTAATACAGTTCTTAAAAGCTTACGTGGTAGGTTGGCCTTGACGTCTCGTTGACAGCAATATCATTAGAGATGGAACTAGTAACATATACAAAAGTAGTGAGACAATTACAAATACATACATGCCTTACCCGCGACTCGAACTCAGAAAATTGCATACCATTAGCTAGCAAGTAAGCAATTGCATTACGGAGACAGGATTCTGAGCACCAACTTCGCAGTCTAATGTTTTGAATTACAGCGTTTATTTACCTGAAATATTTAGATGACAGTCTTTTTTTAAAATAAGTTTCTGAGCACCTTAAATCACGTAAATTTACGTGGTCTACTGTAGCACTACTTGTGTGAAAAATATAGTGGAAATGGGTTTGACTGGTTCCCAAGATATCGCATAAAAATTTTATTTTGTCATTTGGCGATATTGCAAAAGAAAAGGCTTGAAAATATGTCCTGTATAGGATAATTTTAATAGATACTGTCAGCATACAAATTTTAGCATACTTTTATTGAATTGTTTAATATATATGACAAACTTTACTAAATTATTTATCTGGTAGCCATTTTGACAGTCAGTGTTTGACACTCTTAAAATATGTCAATTATTTGGGCTACTGTATTAATATTTCTTTGCCAAATTTGGTAGGAGTTTGTTATTTGGTTCCCATGATATGACATAAGTGTATTTATTCATGGGCCGTTATCTTATAAAATGGTGGACAAAAGGGAATCCATATATACATATTTGATAGTTATAATGTATGTTGTCAGCGTGCAAAGTTATGTTGAAATTTATTACATGGTTTCGAAGATGCAGCATGCTAAGCTAAAATGTATTTATGACCAGTATTTTGAAAATAAGTGTCTGACCCACATGAAACCTACTATTGTCATCGCCTGCCATAGAGATATTTGTTTACCTAATTTGCAGAAATAAGTTAATTGTTTCTCAAGATATTACATATTTTTTCTTCATGCGATGCTATCTTACAAAATGGTGGGAAAAAGTATCTCTGTTTAGACACACTTGATAGTTTTAGTAAATACTGCCAATATAAAAAGTTATGTTCAAATTGGTTACATGGTTTCGTATAATTAACATAAAAAGCTAATTGATTATATAGTCGCCATTTTGAAAATAAGTGTCTGACCCGTCTACAATATATGAATTTATATGACCTGCCGTAGTACTACTTGATCGCGCATATTTGGTAGGAATCGATGGACAGTTTCATGAGAGATGAAAAAAAAACGTTATTTTTTCATGTGGTGTTATCTTACAAAATGACTTACTGACAAAAGGCCATGTGTTAGCATATATTAAACTTGTAATAGAATATTTAAGTATACAACATTTGATCTAAATTGGCCGGATGGTTTGGTAGATATATCAAATAAACCATAAATATGTACACATCCAACATTTTGAAAATAGGTGCGTTATTTACTTTAAATTTAATATATTTACATTACCTACATCTGTATTACTTACGTATTTGGTGATATAGGTCGATAAATTTTCATATATAATATAAAATCTTTATTTTTCCATGTAGTGCTACATTCCAAAATGAAATACTAACATAAGACATAGCACCCTAGGTTTTTAATGGTCACCATTTTGAAAATAAGCGTTAGGCGTGGTCCAAAATTATAATAGTCGGACGTCCTTACTAAGTTCTATGTGTGTACCAAGATCGGCGAATTTCAGTTTGTTCAAAAGTTTTTAGGGGTGGGGGGCACATACACACAGACCCAGAAACAGACACACAGATAGGAAAGTGGTCTCATAAGCCTTTATTTCGTTCGGAAAGTAGGCTAAAAATTATTTTACTATTTAAATACATACATTTGTTCTTCTCCAAATCTTGGTCACTGATTATACTGATTCCGCTATGGATCAGATATCACAATAACTTATTCGTATCGGGCCGCAGAATGTCATGTTATTTTACGAGCAGTTATATTGCGAATTTCGTCGTGGGTGCCATTGCTGATTGCACTCGAGTTTTAAAAGCAAAAGATCCTGGTGTCGATTACCAATAAGCGCAAAGGCGGTGCAGTTCTGTGATCAGTTATTCGTCACAAAATAGGACTAAATTATTTTTAATCTTAGGCACTCCCCACAATTCAGAAGTCAAATGCACGTCGCACGGTTATTCCGAAGGATTAAATAAGATAGGACCTCATAATTAGAGTAGGCTTCGAACCACTTGACACCGCCTCGGGACTCTGTAATTTTTTTAGTCTTCGGTTCGAACCTCCGTGGATCCGGACTTCTCGTCGTACAAAAAAGGCACTCTTTACACACGACTCCTTTCCCCACTTCTCTTCATTAGTCAAAAAGCATAGAGGTGGAAGCGTTGAAACACATAACTTCGATGCCTCTGTCGTAGTTGAATGAAGTCCAACTTCTTGTGTACTAGTACGAATATAATATGGAACATAAAGCTCCTTTGAAAGGTTATATGGGCAAACCACATGTACGTGAGGTAATTTTTATAACCACTCGATGACTTAGGTAATATTAATCGCTATCACCCATGCTCGGAAGAAATAATTTACATGTGCGTCTGAGAACATTTATTCTTCCAGGAAAGTCATCTACGTGTTTACAAACTGCAGGTATACGAGTTAAAAATTCATCTATAGTCGACGTAAGCCAAGTTTTGTAATTTATTTAGTGAGATATAGATAGGTATGTCTAGTGTGGATTTTTAAATGTAAAGCCTTTACTCGGGTAAATTTGAAATAATCATGTTTATCAATGAATAGTTCATTCTGGGAGGGGGTGACGGGTTTTCGAGGTGGATGCATGAACCTTTTATTTTTAAAAAAAATTATTACGGAATGCATAGAAAGGGACGGACCTCTAAGATCGTGAGGTAACCACACAGCCCTGCTAGATGAATGGCACCAAAGGATCTTATTTCGAAAGTTCGTCAGTTATTTGAGCGTCATCCACTCTATATAATGCACACGTCACACACTAATTATTTATTTTAGACAATTTACTAGAGAAAATATTTACCATTTCTTCTGTTTCTTTCATTTTCACATAATAATTGTTATGAGGTACGTATCAAAGAGCGGCTATAAAAGTGGAAATTTTAATGGATATAATATGTGGTAGAAACTGCAGTTAATATCACTTTTATAAATGAACATATTATAGAATTATATCCAAAAAAATCAAGAACATTTGTATTATGAATATTAACTTAGTGAACACGATTAATAAGTCTTTGAAAACACAACTTGCCATATCTACGATCTCAGGAATGTTTCAAATAAATTAAATAGATACTTGCTGGATCTAACTAGAGAGATCGAAGGTTTATGGCGCTTGAAGCCTAAGGGTAACTGGCCGAGGAGAAAGAACTAGTATTGAAGAAGTGACAATAAAAGCCATCGAGCTCATTAGCATGTCTTATTGCTTTCCGTTCTTGAATTAATTGTTTCATAGACACTTTTAGAACGTATATTCCAACATAATCCACCGATTATTTGTCATTTCCGCCGCCGACCTTGATGTAATATGACAACCTAGGTGGCCAGTAGGCCTACTCTTGATATTCTCATGTTTAACAGTTTTTTGAATTTAGTTGATAGTTGTCTATTTTCCTTAAAAGACTTTGAAAATCATCTACGACAAAGAATAGAACACACAGGTTAGGATTGTTTATTGAAAAGTATATTTCCTCATTAGCTATTGACATTTCAGTTCTTGTTAGTTGGTTGGTAAGGAATCAACCGATGCGCATTTGTTTTCCTTGGCAATGACATACCTGTAAATATGTTTCACATAGGATAATTCGGCCACTGTACTTATTGTTGCTTTGAAAGATCCTTAATCCAACAATAATGATTGTTCTTCTCTTCTATAAAATATAAATTGTTAATTGTGAGTTAGTTACTTATCGTTTGTGACATGTAATATAGTGGTTAAACCGTCAACTTCTCATCGAGTGAATAGCTATTCCTTGAGATTTTGGTTTGCTTTTAACATTTTGGAATGTCTGCCCTCTTAATGGTCGTATCGAATTTTTCTAAGATTTTAGCAAGCCAAGTTTAAATTTCTGTATTTTAGAGCTCTAGCAACATGCTCTGATGCTGGGCATAAAACAGATTTAATCGACCAAATAAAGCATTTCTGACAGTTATATTTCACATTAACAATTAATTAATGATGAGCACATTTCTTGCCGTTGTTTTTTTACAATAATAATTGAATTTTTATATTTAATTTATTCTTATAACTTTGTATATAATAACCGTTCGAAGGATTATATTTGTTTATACCAATTTCAATTCCAGTAATTGAATTCGAAGTCCACCCTGTTCCTTTTACTTCAAATATTTGAAATATTTATACTTCCATTTATCTTAGCAATAGTTTTGAAAATTGTTATCGAGACTATCATTCAAATCTGTTAGACGAAAGTATTCCATTTTAAGTTTTAAAATTTAATTAGTATTTCATAATTAATTATTTTATAATTATGTAGCTTTAAAATATTTTTTATATTGTTTCCGATTTGATTTATTATCTATTCTAAGAATCCTGGAGGATTATTAGCTATTAAATATGTTTTAATTCAGCTTAAAATCACTGTTTATTTTTTGTTTATTTTATTCCTTCCAAATTTGTGATTAAATACTTTATTGTTTAATTTGTAAAAATCATTATGAAAGTCGGTGTTTTCCATGAAAAAACATCTGTAATTCGGTTAAAATGATTTGATTCCTTAATGTTTTAATTGTAATTGTTTGATGCATTTATATTTTTTCAATTGCTTCTGGTTAATTTTATTTTCCTTAACAAGAGTTCCATTCCAGTTTTACTCGTACAAATCACCAATAACTGGATCAAATTTTGAAAGCTTTATTTTTTGTGAATATAAGTATTACAAAAGAAAACTAGTTTGGGTTTTGTATGATGTTTTGAAGAGCCAATATAATTATTCTTCTTACAGTAGTCTTCAATTTCTTAAACTAAATGATTTATGAAGATCATAATTTTTCTTCTTATCTTGTGTTTTTTACTCGTCTGCTCATTTACCTATTGTCCCTTCATTTATACGAAATAAAAATACTTAATAACTTATTAGATGTTCCCAAACTTTGTAAATATGAAAATCATTTAAAATTGGGTTTCTGAATGGTTTTAAACTAAACATAATTTCCATTTTTATATAATAATCACTGAGTTTTACAATGTTTTTTGGTAATAAATTTATCACATTCCCAGTTTATTTTCAATTTTTAAATGTTACCGTTGCCTTTGATATTAAAATAATAACATTCTCTGCAATAATAATGATGCCAATCACTACTAGGAACATTTTTAAAAGAAAAGCTTAAATGTTTAAATTCTTGACAATTTTTAATATCTCTGTAAATTATTTTTGTTGTTGAATTCTAACTCATCGTGATTAGAATGTTTCAAGTACCTTCTAAGTGACAGTTTCAAAAATGCCTTCTAGAGTTGCATAATACCTTGTCATGTGTGTGTTTTCGCTATCTTCGCTCGTGACTTCCATCTTTTCGCTCTTTAAGTCTTATTTAGGAACTAAAAACCTTAAATACAAATATTTTCTCAGATTACTATTTGTATCCCTACTGTGAATTTGATTTATGTATTATTCTCATTGCGGGTTCTATTAACGAATTTTGAATATGAAATTGATTCACGAAATCACATTTTCTGACTGCGATTCTTGATTCTGATTTCCTTACGCTATTTATTTATTCAGATTAACTTATTCTTATTGTGGAATCGATTTACGAATTCCGATTTTCTGATTCCCATTTTCGGATGCCAAGTGATTAATTTCTCCCTGTACTAAAATTTTGAATTTTCCTTGAGATTCTCTTTTTTCACAGAATCTGTTTTTCAAATACCGGGTGGTCTGGTTCTATAATAGCACATTTTTTAATTTTCCTTCAGTAGTAATGAATTCTTTTTTAAAAATCAAATTTTCATATGCGTAGTGGTCTAGTCCATTTCTCTCGCAGAAAATTTCATTTTCTTTTCATTTCTGTAGATGTTTATGCTTTTTCAACGTACTGCTTGCTGCCTTGCTTACTTGACTGCATTTTTTAATATTTTTCTTTAATTTTACGTGTTGTACCAGATTTTCCTTCAATGTCATTGATCTCTCAAATAACTTCTTTCTTGATTGCATAATAAAACTTATATTAAATTATACGTTATAGAACATGTTAAGTTGGCTTACGATATTGCCATAAAACATGGGAGATTTCAACGAAAATATAGATTTAGATATACAATTGCATGCTGTTGCGTTTATATGTTTTGCTTTTTAAGGTCCTTTCCACGTTCTGGCTAAAGCAAATGGAAGCATTTCAAGCCAGTCCATTTTATGCATATTAAGCAACTGCATCGGCATTTCCCTGCAATATAATGGTAAACTACTTGGAAAAATCGTTCTCAATGCATCCGGAAGGCTTCGAAGTGAATACCTTAAGAGTGCAATTCGGGTATACTACCCCGTTTGAGTGATTACGTCTTTATAACCAGACCGACACATGGGGTACCAGGACGGAAACGGCGATGTGACGTCTGCAGGGTCAACAATTTCGATATAATAACTTCGTGACTAATAAACTAGTGAAATAAATGTGATCTCGTTTGATCGGGTATACAACTACGATGCGAGCATGACCTTGAGTTGGCGCCGCGCATGCGTGAGGCGAGGACGGGGAAGGGGGGGGGGCGCAGCGACTTGTGGCAATTTCGGACGTGGGCGAAAATTTACGGGCATTATATCTCGCGACTCCTATGAGCCAGCACGCTAATTGTGGTGCCACACCAAAAATCCTGTCTATATCCGTCCATGTAAGACGTAGCTTCAACAGAGTCATTTTCCGAATTTATAAATTAATTCTTTACGTATTTTAGTGGCCAGTGGTAGGTTTTTAGACGTAGTGATTCATGCGTGACGCATCTAGACGAATGCAAACCAACAATCATGCCTTTCTCGGTACTCGAGCGCAGAACCACTTGCACAGCGCAAGCAGGTGCGTAGCCAACTTCATTGTGGAAGTCGGCCCTGCCCGCTCGACTAAACGTGCCTGGCAAGCGGGAAATCATGAGAGAGATCAGGGATGAAGTAAATAAATAAGTGTCTAAAGGAGGGCAGAAAGCGAAAGCCTCCCCGGCCCGTGAAGGAACAAAGGTCTCGTAAGAAGAGGCGAAGGCGCGGAACTTCAAAATAAGCAGGGCGCTTGGCCAGGATAAGGTCTGGCAGAGGGCCAGCAGCCTTGGGGGAGACGGTGGGTCCCAGACGAGGCTCGCGAGGAGCCAAGAGAGAGGTGATGTGACAATTACCCGAGACACCTGGCGGAGTTGGCAGTCCGAGCTACTGCGGCACAGGTCAGGGCAGAGCTGCCGACCCCGCGCGTCGTACCACGACGATGTGCAGTTGTCGACTCCCGCACTGCTGAGAGCTCATTCGCCGCTAACTTGACACTTGCGGGAATAAGTTTTGCAAAACAACTCTCTCGAGTCAGCGGTTACAAAAAATATTTTTTTTTTTAAGTTATACGTAGGTTAGGGCACGAATTGTGGCAGTAGTGACTCATTTATTCTTTTGTAACAATTTCAGTAACTTAGACGACGCTATACAACGTATAAAAAAATGACTGTTTTAACACTGGAGTTTCATATATAAGTGAAAACTAAGAAAAAAATATAAAACCAACATTAAAAAAAACTCCCAGCATATATTTTAAGGGACAAACTTACTGATTTACCCCCCAGTGAAGTTGGCAGCAATGCAATAAGAGGTTTCACGTCCTAACATTAGAAAAAAGAACTAGGGATGACGATGTGGTGGCAGAGAATAGGAATGCTTAAGGCAATGCTCAAATGACGCGGGATGCACCTAGAAAACCGTACCGCATTACAAGACAACAAAATTTTCGCTGATCTATTATTAAAAGTTCTTAGTATTGCTTACTTAAAAATGTTGGACTTTAGCAAAATTTTAACATTTATTTAATGCACGCAAATGACACAGGCGTGTTAGTTAACGTTGATGTGATTAAAATCACAATATTCTCATTCTACAAGCGTAAATTTTTTGTTAGTTTGCTCTGTGACTCTAAAATAACAAACCCCAATTATTAGTGTAGGCTCATTTGTAATTTTGTATTTTTTTTGTAAGGAAAACTTACTTGATTTCAAAAGTAGGTACAATAAGCTTTATAAAAATTAGGGTTACACTTTTGTTTTTACAATTTAAGACATAAAATCTAAGATGGCGTCCAAAATTGTAGGAATTTCCTATCTTCATTAATAATAATGATGATACAATTACAAATAATGTGTCTAAATAATGTTTTCTAGCACAATAAATCTAATGGAATAAACTTTTTTTATAAGTGTATTATTAAAGTGTTTATGCAATTACAGTTATAATAATACTCTTCAATTCGAAAGTAACTGTGTAATGGTATATTTTTCGAATCAACATACATACATACAGCAGACCAATACAAAATACCCTTCCTGGGTAGATTTATTGTTGAAACTGAACACACAGCATCCACAAATTTCAATGCACGGAATATTGTTCTCGCGGCAGCTACACTTTACTTCTCATCCACCTTTGCATCCGCACTTTAGCAACATAACCTCATGTGCTGGTGGCAGTTCTGTTTGCGAGTAACCAATTAAATGTTGCAAAACGAAGATGATTGCCGCACAGATGGAATGGGCACTATAACTTATTCACTCTTCATCGAAAATAACGTATTAAATTATTATTCACGGTAAAAAATGTTATTTAAACACTTATGCAGAACCTCATAAGTAAAAGGACCTATCTCGATGTATTTCACTGACCGCGCAGTCTACGAAAATAAGCTATGTAATTTTTAATCCTGCTCAGTTATGGCAATTTTTTCTACAGCAGTAAGGGGAATGAAATTTTTCTCTCGGTAAGAAACAGGTCTATTTTCTATTCAGAAATTTGCATTTGATAATTCTTACAAACCATGTTGGTTTGAAGGTTAAAAGTATGGAAACGATGTAATATAAGTTAACTACCAAAAGAGCATAACGACTTCTTGCAGGGTAACTGAGCTATTGAGGAGTCTTCGAAAACACATTTTACCCTTTCAGGTGTTGAATTTCAAAAAATTCTGAAATTAATTTTTACGTATTTATTTGTATAGGCTACCTTTTGAAGCTAACAGCATAACGATCTCTCATTTGGATAATAAGCTATTGTGGACGACTCTAAAACGCATTTGACCTCTTTTCGCACTCTTAAGGATTGAATTTTAAAATAAATATTCAAATGGGTTTTAGGTATTCGTATAGGCTACTTTTTGAAGCTAAGATCACAAAGATATCTTATCGGTTTAATAAGCTAGTGAGGAGTCCTCGAAAACACATTTTTCCCCTTTTTACCTTATTAGTGTTTGAATTTCAAAAAATCCTTTCTTAGTGGATTCCTGCACATTGGGGGAAGTTATCCCTAAATTGTCATGCTATCACGTCCAGCGGTTTGGTCTGTGCGTTAATGAGTGAGTGAGTCAGTCAGTTTGTTGGGACACTTCATTTTATACATAGAGATGAAACCATAGCACAGGTGGAGACGGCTATCATTTTTAACCTTTGGCAACCATGAGAAACACTAGCCTCCCCCCCCCCCTGGAAAAGTAAACAGAGTGCCTCCTTCAGTCATGTAAAAATATTTAAAACCTTAAATAAGTTAATCAAAAACTACTGCTATTCCCATTTGCATTTAATTAATTTTATACGGAAAATATTACCATTTCTCCCTTTTTCTTGTAACGTTTTCAAAGAAGAAATGTTACAAGGGATATTATTGTATCTTTATGAATTTTTTTAAATATAAAAAGAAATACTCGCAATAAAAATTGTTACGTTGTTATGTGCCACCGACACACAGACTCCAAACAGCGCGGTACAGCAGCTAAAAGAAACTTAACGAAGCAGTGAAAATGGGTTTTAATTAAACGGAAAAGCGCAAAGTTATTGAAAAATATTTTTGAAGACGCCGCATGTCGCCCACTGGACTTTCAAATATTTAAAATCAGTTCTTCGATACAGAATGGAGGAGCGTACAATCATTTGCATTGATGAGACCGGAGTTGATAACAGTATCACATTTAATCAATGTTCTTTCTTTCAATAAATGTTGGCAAAGTGATAGCTAATTTTATGTATAAAATATATTAGAACCGTTCGTTCAGGCTTTGAAAAAATTAATCAAAAATGCACTTCTATTTTTTTTACAGGCAAAAACTACGGGAGAATATCATACATAAATTATGTAAACTTCTAAAAATGGACGTTTAATCAGTTATTGTAAACCTACTGGGAAAACGTGTCACTACGGACAATGCGGCTTACCATTTAGATCAATCAAATAAACTTTATCGCAAGTATGTAGTGAAAAAGGAAATAGTACGGTGGTTGACAAGAAACAGTGTTCCTTTTTCTCGGGACATGTTAAAACCAGAGCTTGGTGATTTAATTGTACAGAACAAAAGCCTTAAGAAATGTTTCCCATTGACAAACATTTAAAGTTGCATGGCCACGATACCACCGTGGGTGTGCGAACTTAATCATATTTAACTCTTTTGGTCTGAAACAGAGATTGAAATGGGGAAGGAACGTTACTGCTATCTTTTGCTTCACAAAGATAATGGAAGTCTCCATCGCTGTAGAAGACCGGCAAGGATACTGTTCGCATGTGTGAAACACAAAAGTGATCTACTAGCAGGACTGTCGTGTGGAAGAGACTATTGATAAAATTTTATAATATGTTTAGATCGTATCTCCAGTACTCGAGTGACACATCTGACGGCGAATTGCTCTCTTCAGAATTGGAAGTAGCTTTGCCACTCTGCCAGGAAGTGAAATATTTATTACGGATATTTGTGATGTTTTGGAAAAGCGGTACATTTTTTTTCAAAGTATTTAAGTTCTATGTATGCATTTTATTAATTTCGTTTTTTTAAATTTGTGTCATTAAACCCGATTGATACATATTTTACAATTTTTTTTTCTTCCTTATTTATTACTTTGAAATTTATGTTTCACTAAAGTGCACTGAAATATGTTGCATCGAACTGAAAAAAAAAATTGCAATTGAAAAATTCAAACCTTTTCGTTTTCATACAAGTGTTCGTAAGTTACTTCGTAAATTAAAAGATTTTCCCGTAACAAGTTTATCAGGTCATTAAAACAACTCTCGTAAAATCAAGGTTTCATCATTTGATTACTATTGGGTGTTTTATGTTAACATTACAGAAACGGCCTGTCGGAACTGTTATTAACGAGATCATTGAAGGTACTAAAAATCATTAATACTTTACTTCTCGTTAATGTTGCATTTTGAAGGATAATATTTAAAACTGAAAAAAAAAATTGAGGCTTATACCATGATAATGAAAGTTAGTAAGGATATGGAATAAAATGCCTTTTGTGAACCGATATTTTCAGTACGGGTAGTATGATACAGAAATGAGGGTGCTGACCTTGCAGGCTGGTTGTTGCCGTTGTCCTACTTGCATTCCAGAGCCTAGCCTTCTCGTGAGCTCCGGACAATACGTAAAAGAGACCTAATCGTTGCACTCATACATAACAATTACATAAATATTAATAGAGTGAAGAAATTTGGGTGGCTCCTAACAGCGGGGTGTTGAGAGCCGATGAGGGTGATTGAGGTGAGTATGGAGCAGCGCCGGAATGAAAGGGTGGGGGAAACGGGAGATCCCCGAGAAAACCTGCCGACCAGTGGCATCGTCCGGCAAGACCCACATGCAAAATTCCAGGAGTGACACGGCTGGGGATTGAACCCGGTTCGCCTTGGGGGGAAGCGAATAAATTTTAATAGACTGAACTTGGTTTGGCGGGGAAGGGGTATTAATTTTTCATCTATCGGATATCATGTGCAGAGGCACGTGATGTGTGACGTAATGAAAGTGTGGAAGCAGGAGAGAAAAAAAACCAGTATGAGGAGTCTTCACGGCCAATGACGGAGAAATCGATGAGAAAGAACACGCGCCCTATTGACAAAGCAGTGCAGTGTTACTAACCGTAACATACGCCTGAGAGGTATGCAACTGCGCATATAGGAGGTTTCCTGTGGCAAGCATAACCCGCCCGGAGTGGAAGATATTTACTAAGTACAGGAAAATGTGTCTTGGCCAAAAGTCAGAACGTGGTATTACCATTGTGAATAGATAATTGTATAAAACTACAACGTGCGAGTAAGATGCAAAGAGAACACATTTAAAATCAACGTGATGCCAAACACGATAAACAAAAAATGTCAATTAAATAGCCTACGTAGTTTGACAAAGGAAAAATCCGAGACAGCTGTAGGATATAAAAATCCTATAATAAAATGATAATAAACTAAGTGCAATGAGACAGTAAAGACGTTGCGTAAGTTGTTAGGAATAAGTACGCACGCATCATGTAAGCATGGTAATGCGTATATTAAAATATATTCCACACAGGTAACCGAACACGGCCTACAAATATAAAATAATAGTTTAAAATGAAAAACATTTAGTCGATCCCGCTTATAAAAATAGAGAATGAATAACTGAATTCTGTGAGTGTATGCGTGTGTGTGTGTGTGTGTGTGTGTGTGTATATATATATACACACTAGCTGACCCGGCAAACGTTGTTTTGCCATAAAAATTATAAAATGGAAATACAAACAATGACAGCTTTGCGATCAATAATAAAGTTAATTAAGAAAACGTTGTTTTGCCAAAAAATAATAAAATGGAAATACAAACAATTACAGCTTTGCGATAAATAATAAAGTTAATTAAGAAGTACACTTAATTATTGAAAATATAATTGTAAACACGGCACTACTACGATCTGAGCACAAATGAATAAGAGAAAGGTTATTGTGTGAGAGAAAGTGGAGACCGGCTACTCCGTGCTGTGTCACTGGGAGACACCTGGTGGGAATAAATTGTAACCTAGATCGATAAATGATCGATGATAATTGATCAGTTATCGACCTAGGGTAAAATTTATTAAATTACTAATATCGCTATAAAAAAAATAAGGGTTGGTGGTAGAAGGGTGAAAATTTAGGAGGGTATGTATTTTTTGATGCCACATCATAAAAAAATAAAAAATAAAAATTTTGTTCAAACAATAAAAAAAAATTGTTTAGGGGTGGCCACCCTTATTACTTAGGGGTGTAAAAAATAGATATAAATCGATCCTCAGACCTACTGAGTACACATTAAAAATTTCATAAAAATCAGTCCAGCCGTTTCGGAGGAG
Organism: Clitarchus hookeri; assembly: GCA_002778355.1. NCBI lineage: Eukaryota > Metazoa > Arthropoda > Insecta > Phasmatodea > Phasmatidae > Clitarchus > Clitarchus hookeri. Next base: position 1,476,823 of record NQII01000019.1, read on the forward strand.
TTCAGTGACTAACACTGTGACGGGAGAATTTTATATATTAGATATATATACATACATACATACATACATACATATATATATATGCAGGATGGGTATAAAAGAATACCCAAACTTTGAAGGTCTATACTATCAAAAACAAACAACCTACAACCTTGGTTGACCAACCTAATGAACAGTGGAACTGTGGAGTTTGTTTACAATATCTTCACAAATGTTCAATGTGACCACCACGAGTGACCGAACGACATCTACGCGATAATCAGACTCGTTCCACACCCTTGTCAGCATGTCCAGTGTTACGTTTTGGATGGCGTCCGCAATTCTCGTTTTGAGGTCGTCAATGTTAGCCGGCAATGGTGGACGAAACACTTGATCCTTTATGTACCCTCATAGAAAAAATCGCACGGGGTAAGATCCGGGCTTCTTGGGGGTCAGTGATTAAGATCCTGGTCACCAGCTGCTCCTTGACCAATCCACCGTTGCGGAAACGTTTCGTTCAAGTATCCACGAACAGCTAGGTGCCAATGGAGAATCGTACCATCCTGCTGGAAAATGAAGTTCCCCGCCGCTATCCTAACTGAGGAAACAACCACTGTGTAAGCATGTCCAAATAAAGGTTTTCCAGTAACAGTGAGCTCGTGACAAAAGAAAGGGCTGAAAACAGTGTTTTTGGATACAGCGCAAAACATGTTCACTTTTAGAAAAGTGCACTCGTGTTCGGTGGTTTCATGGGGTGGCCCCTGACCCCATATCCGCACGTTGTGCCGGTTTACCTTATCATTTGTATGGAACGTCGCTTCACCGCTAAAACTCAGCTATTACATAAAGGCGTCGTCTACCTCGTTCTGGGCAAGAACGAACGCGCAGAAATCACGTCTCAGTTCTTTATCCCTTTCGGTAAGAGCCTGTAAAAGTTGTAACCTGTATGGTTTGTACAGCAAAAGCTTTCGCAACACTGTCCATGCCATCAATTGGGGGATTTGCAATTCCCGGCTAGCTAGTCGAGTTGATTTTCTTGGACAAGCGAACGAACGCTTGTTGAATCCGTTGCACATTCTCTTCGGACACGCGCGGCCGCCCGGAACGTTTGCCTTTGTAAAGGCACCCTGTGTCACGGAACTGACGAAAGTAACGTACGATACTCCACCTATCGGGAGGTCGACGTCCATATTTGCGACGGAATTCACGTTGAACAGTCGTAACCGATTCACATTTAGCAAATTGAATAACACACAACGCCTTATGTTTTTACGTCGCCATCGCGATGCGAACTAACACACAATACGCTCTCATAGTGCGACGACAGACGTTCCCAGTGTCATCTCTCGGCACATACAGGAAACATCAGACCGTCCCCTTCACATTTGCGTGTCGAATGCGAGCTTGCTTCCCCATTACCACCTCAAACCGAGAGTTACGAACGCCATTCAAACCGTAACACCGGACATGCTGACAAGAGCATGGAACGAGTTTGATTATCGCGTAGATGTCGTTCGGGCCGCTCATAATGGTCATATTGAAAATTTATGAATGTATGGTAAACAATCTTCACGGTTCCGCGGTTCATTTGATTTGTCAATCAAAGTTGTATGTTGTTTGGTTTTGGTATTATAGACCTTCAAAGTTGGAGTATTCTTTTATACTCATCCTGTACATGTGTGTGTGTGTGTGTGTGTGTGTGTGTGTGTGTGTGAGGGTGTGTTTAGCGAATGATCCGAGGACCTCCGTGTGTTTTTTCAACAGCTATACGAGAACCTTTTGCAAAATGAGGATCTGACTAAAGTCCTCGGGTTGCAAAATACCTTTTACTGTACTGTTCATATTTTACGATCCATAGCAAAATATTTCACAAAAATATAAAGTCCACGTTTCGATAGACAGGAAAGATTAATGTATTTCATACTAATGTTCGCCAGGTTGCGCTAGTGTCGTATAAATATAGTGAATGAATAAATAAATTCTGTGTGTGTGTATGTATACTATATATACACATATACACTGAAGAGCCCAAAAAACTGGTATAGGCGTGCGTATGCAAATAACAGAGGTATGGAACCAATCAGAGTAACGCGATGCGGTCGGCAGCTAGATCGGTTACTGCTGCTACAGTGGCACGTTATCAAGATTTAAGTGAGTTTGAACGTGGTGTTATAGTCGGCGCACGAGAGATGGGACATAGCATCTCCGAGGTAGCGATAACATTTGGATGTTCGTGTACGACAATTTCACGAGTGTGCCGTGAATATCGGGAATCCGGTAAAACATCACATCTTCGACATCGCTGCGGCCGGAAAAAGATCGTGAAAGAACGGGACAAACGACGACTGGTGAGAATCATTAAACGTGACAGACGTGCAAACCTTTCTGAAATTGGCGCAGATTGGATTTGTGGACTGCCCTGNCATTAAACGTGACAGACGTGCAAACCTTTCTGAAATTGGCGCAGATTGGATTTGTGGACTGCCCTGCAGGATTCATGGTGTGAATTGCCTCCTGCATACCNTTTTTTTTTTTTTTTTGGCTCTTCAGTGTACATACATATTGTGTGTGTGTCCGTGTGTGTGCTTGACGCACTTCGTGAAGAAGACTTCCAGGACGCATTCCATAAGTGGCGTGAACGGTAGGAGCGCTGTATTGTTGTGAAAGGGAATTATTTTGTACATGATAGTGTGTTAAAGTAGATAAATAAGGTACTTTGTAAACAGAGCTATAGGCTATTCACGGTTAATTGAGCACTTTTGAAATCAACCTTTGAAAAATGTCACTGCCCCTACCGACATACATTCTAACCGGCACAGTGACTGACATACGCCCAGTAAAGTTGGTGACAACGGAGAGAAAGTAGTTCCACGTATCAATGTTGAATTAAAAGTGCTACGCAAACATGTGTCGATACTGAAATGATTGCGTTCTCTTTCTGTGTTTTTAATGTGTGTGCGTATAAGAATGATCAGATATGTAAAATATGTTATCTTCTAATAATTTCACAATTTACCTTGACTGACGCATGAATAAAGTTATCAGGTCCATGGCAGTGTTAATTTTACATATGGTGGAAGAATACAAAGTGCATATACAAGTAGATCATTAGTAGGGCTTTCAAGAGTTTACCGTGAACAGCCAATAGTCTTGAAAAGTTTTTTGATACCACCTCGTGTGCGCGTGTGTATATATATATATATATATGTGTGTGTGTGTATGTGTGTGTATATATATTAATAAGGGATATAAGGAACATAAGAAACATGTGGTCAATAAGACTGAGTCACAAATGGGAAATAAAACTACTGCTTTAATGCAACAGTATTTTCGTCTAAAGGTTGTTCATGGTAAACTGTGAGAAGTTTTGAAAGCCCTGTTTAAGACCTACTTGTAAGCATACTGTGTATTCTTCCACCACACATAACATTAACATTGTCATGAACCTGATCACTTTATTCATGTGCCGGTCAAGTGAAAATGTGGAATTATTAGAAAAATAAATGTTTTACCAATTTGCTAATTTTCCCACATATATGCATAAAAAGACAGCAAAATAAATAATTTCGCTATTCCAAAAGATGTTTGCCTAGCAATTTTAATTAAACGTTAAGAAGTGGAACTACTTTCCCTCCTTCGTTGCCAACTTTATTGGGCAGATGCTAGTCTATATGCTCATTAAAATATATGCGGGTTGGGCAGTGATATTTTTAAAAGTTTTATTTCAAAATTGCTTAGTTAATCGTGAACTGCCTATACGGAAGAGTCTGCGCTACGGCCGAGAGACGGCTAGAGACCCTTCTGAGCTCCAAACCCTTGTGCCCGTTACTTATTTTGAAACAGCAGACGTGCAAAGATCGCTGTATTTGCCGGAACTAAGTCCGTGTGGGAAAATGTTCGTAGCAGTAAAAAAATTATTCGTTTCTGCTTCTCTCCTCTTTCCGGGTGACCGCGCATTGCCGACGAACGTACATCAGACAGTTTAAAGTGGATGAGAGAAGAAAAGGGCGAAATTGGTAGAGGAGATAAACAGAGGGCGTAACTTCACCTTTCTGTATTGGTTGATTCGTCCCTACCAGAACTGTGACAGTTTGTTAGAAATATCTCTATGGTTTAGTGCATCTTTCTCTCCTTTATTTGTATTAATGAATAATTAATTATTATTTTGCGTAGCTTTGTTGTATATCGCAAAAAAAAACATGGTATGAAAAGAAAAGACTGGTAAATTAAAAAATATAAAAAAATAAAAACTAAACTAGATTAGCTTTTTCAAGTAGTCTGTAAATGAAACACGGATAGTTTCGTACAGGGAATTAAGTCACTAATCAGAAGAGAAACGAGGCAACAGCACCACAACACAAAGAGTCTGTGCATCTACGAGGCCATTGTTACTGTGCCTGCGTTCTTGAGCGGTCATATCTGCTCATGCGCAAGTTCACCCATAATTTTTCAACATAGTGTCCCAACCTAACAAGACCTCCAAAATAATCCTGCATTTGCAAGCCACTTGCAAACAACACAATGGTGCCGAATAAGTCACAGAGATTTAAACCTTGCACAGCATCTAGGCAAAAAACAAACTGGACGAAAGAATACATTTTTACCTGGAAAATAACATTCAGTCATGGACTTATCTGTGAAGGTCAAATATAATACCAAAGACGATAATATTTCTCACATAAATATATAAAAAAGGCAATATTTAAGTGATTGTTGGTTTGTGTGTAAAATGAACTATTCCACTGCTGGACATGGTGTCATACATTTGTAATAAAATGAAGACGACACATAGTACCAACTGCGCAATGCAAACTGTTAGAATGACGTCACAAAAGCGTCACTGCAACACGCAGGACCGTATTTAGGGAGTATGACGCCTCTGTGCAGTCATTTATTTCACGCCCCCTCAGCTAAACTTCAGCATCGCTATTCGTTTACACACTGCCAACAATAAGGTCGTGGAATTATTTACTTCGATTTTAAACTGTATTGAAGTATTCAAACAACACACAGCACAAAAAAATGTTCAACTTAAAAATGTATAAATTATAAAATAATCACCACAGTTTAATAGCTTCTGTAAAACTAAAACAAATCACAGAAACCTCCGATTTATTCAGACAGAACTCATGGTAGAAACACAGAAAAAAATCACTACGACATTGGTACCATGCAGTTTATGCAAGGCGATATATTGAAGAAACACGTCGATATCTGTGAGGGTTCGTCTACTGGGAGCTAGGAAGTAAAGTCGCCAATACCCCGTGCTGCATCGGTGGGTACTGATTCGTAAGGCGATAATGATGAGGCAGTTAATGCTAAAGCTGGAATGAGTGCAGTAGAGTCGGTTTGTGTGGAATGTACACTTGCAAGACTTTCGCGTGAAATCGAAGAACTTCAAAATAAACTGTCATCGGCTCTAAATACTGATGATGACCACGCGACCCATACAAATAAAAGTAAACTTGATATTGCGGATGAAACAGGAGGTGAATACGATCATGAAGACAGCATTGATCATAATGACTATTAAGACAGCGTCGATGAAGTTTCTGATCAGAAGGATGATGATTCCCTCGATGTTCCCACACGTTTCACCAACGAGTTTCTTTCGACAAGTGGTTTGAAGAAGGCAGAAGGCGTCAAAAACGCTCGTTCATTTGCTGCAACGAGAGAAATGGAGAAGGCAGAAGATGCTGAAAATATTGACTACATGTTTACCGAAGACCCAAATGAACTTGTTAGTAGACTCAGACATTTTATCGCTTTGCAACAAGATGGAGAGTTATCGCACACTAACAAGATATCTTCTATCATTAGTGAACTGAAGGATCGTTGTTATATCAGATAAGACTGTTGACTACTATTCATGACCTGCAAACATCTGAGAAATGTAAAGATCGAATGTATAAAATAATTAGAAATGTAGAATATGTATAATAGGTAAATAAATAAAATTTATGTGTACATAATAATGTGAGTTTAATTTATTATTCAGACTGTATTGCTTCTCTGAAAGACTTATTAATTCATTGGTATGTTAAATCGATTGTGAGAGTCTGTTTTAGATCAAATTAATGCGAGTGTGTGCAGGAGAAGGGACTATGAAGGATATGATGTATTAAGCCTTACTCGGGTCGATTAAAAATTCGGCTGAGTTCTATAATGCGAACGAATGAACAGGGGAATATTTTTGAGGAATGTTTTGCAACTGGTTGGTTGGCTTGGTCATTGGTATTAGACGACTTCTTTGAGATTGGTTGTCATGGACTGTTGGTATAGGAGAATGGTTCGGTGGGTTGGCCTTGACCATTTTTCTAGCCAATTTTTGTAGGAATTAGTCTGGGCAAGAGCCAGTCTGAGGTAAAGTTACCTATCTTCAGGAACTGATTAGGGTTTCGTTTAGATAAAGGGGGAGTGGTGGATAATCGTGTGGTTGGTTGATGACGAAGGTGGATAGCTAGGGGACGAGATATGGCAAGTTAAGGTGGATGGTTGGGTTGGGAGGGGTCGGTTAAATGGATGATGACATGCATATATGTTGATGGTGGCTGAGCTATGGTAAGTAAATGGCAAGGGAGGTGGAGCAACGAATGGTGTGTTGGAGGGAGTAGGGGATGGGGAGGAGGTATGTGTGCTACATAAGTCAATAATTCTTTTTAGAGGTCGTAAGATTTATCGGCTGCGTAGCCAATGAAATATAGAGGTGGGGGTTTTGAGGGGAATTTAGTCCATTTTGAGGGGATAATGGTAGATTTTGAAGGTAAAAAGGGAAATTTTAAAGGAAAATCTCCACCGGGCGACCGGAATGACAGAGTATGAACAGCTCCGACGCTCCGATCCCAGGTCCCGATGTGCCAAAGTCTCCATAATGCCTTTAGTAGTATATTTATTTATTTTATTGCCACTTGTTTGGGGCGGTTAGAAAATGTTTTTATTAAGTTGTTGAATTTTTTCCTTCGGCGAATTCTATAGTTTTATTTCCATTGCATGAATTTGTATAGTTGTTTGTTAAAACGGAATTATTTAAGTGCCTTTCCAGACAAGTTTTGGAATCATTATTTTGGCACTGTAAAGGATGATACGAGTATTAATGTTGATGGATCGCAAGATGTATTACCGTGACGTCCGCTTCCAGACGATGTCTTGCTCAGAACCGTTGTCGTTCACTGGGAAAACCTATTTGTTTTTTGTCTGTTATTGAGGAGCATGCCGCAACGTAATACTTGGTAACACCTTTTTTTCTCTGCAATTTTTTGTTTTTTTCACACTGCAACTGGTCTGCCCCAGACGTCAAAAGACGTCAAAAGAAGGATTACTTCCTAAAGTCGTAGGACGAAATTATCTTAGCGTGCTCTCTTAACACCAGTAGTTGTGATGACGTACATCAGACGAAGTGGAGGTACGTAGATGAAAAACTTGACTTATTTCAGAACTATCAAAAAGTACCAACATATGCTAAACTGAGTGTGTCGCCTTTTGTTATCGCAGGATTACGTAGGATAGTGTTTATTTTTCCGCGAAAATTCTGACCACTGCTTGTTTCACGGTAGTGTGTTTACATTACTCCAAAATTTATTTTCAGGCCCAGGTTTTATGCCACGGGCCCGTAACGTCACAGGACTGCCTGAACCGTTGTTATGAAATCCTTCATTCTAAGCTGCGGCCACTGTGTTCGCATATGCAACTATAAACTCATGTGAGGAAATACTGATAGAAGCCGATCCGTACTTACACAAAAAGTTCTGTTGGCGGTGTTGCATGTCGCGGCAAGCTTTGATTTTTCAATACCATATTTTAGAAATTAGTTATGAAGGAAAGCCCAAAATAGAAAAGATAGAGAAGATTTGCCTATCTCAATTTTCCATTGTTTATGTTGCTGGCAGGCAGAATCTGAAGTGAAATTCACGAAAGGTATAATAACTTGGAATCTAAACATCAGTTCAATGTTAATTCAGAGGCCACTGAAGTCCCTTTGTCTTCGGGCGTTCTGGTTTATCAGCCTGTGAAGTGAAGCTCTTTCTAGTACAGCACAACACACTCAAAGCTGGGAAAGAAAATAGCACTGAAGAAATTTAATTAAAGGCGTGACCGCTTCGCAGAATCTGGGAGTAACGTTGTTAAATAAACAGCAGCTACGATCGATAAAGTGGTTTTCCGGGAATGTATACGCAAGGGGAATACGAATGTTCAGAATGCCGCTGTATGTAGTTGGACAAGTTACAAAACTACTACTCGTACGGCTATGCGCAAATTCCCTTCCAGTGGCTGCTTGAGAGGGGAGGGAAAGTGGTACGCAGCTGGATAAGTGGTTTACAAGTCTACGTTTACACAACGTCGCATATTAAGCCGCAGAACAGTATTCGCTGAACTCTGCGCGTCCGGCGATAACTAGGAAAACAGTGTCTGGAAGCAGTTGTCTGGCCTAGGGCGTAACGGTAGGGGTGGAGAGTGTAACAGGGTAGCAAGTTTCACAACAGAACGTTTTCCTTCCACCAGAAAACTAAGAAGAATTGTAATGTACTCTTTCTTACTTCACACCATTTTCTCGACAGCACTGGTATTTCTATTGTTATGCGTGGCTTAGCTGTTCCTATTAACTGTTATTAATGACAACAGGCAGTTAGAAAAGAATTTAGTTTGCATGTGCATGATTAGTCCGGACTGTCTGCACAACCTTGAAGCTACTGCGTTCATAAGAAAGAGAGAGATATGGGGGATGGAGAAAGCGTTTGTGTTTCACATAGGTATCTCCCGGAGCTTCACTTGAGTTTTTCGAGCAGTAACAAGGCAGTTTTTAATAATATGAGATAATAAAAATTAAATTAGTAACACTTGGCTACTTAATTTACATTTCCGTGTAAGCGTTTTGTGCATTCCCACTGATACCTAATTTTACGAATACTAACGTATGTTAAACTAAATACCTCGCACACTGCTAGATTACGTTTCTCATAAAATCAATTCATCGCGTGCTATTCAGTGGAGTGCATGTCATCCATTACTATTTAGGTATACTCCTAACCATACCTACATAAATGACAGGCTTTTAACCTAATAATCTAGCATGAAATAGGCTTACCAACTTTAACGTAACCTACATTAAACTGACCTAATTCGATGGTTGGTAGATATGTAGGTCTTAACATCTCGTTGACAGCTAGGTCATTAGGGATGGGCCTTATTTCACGTAAAGCAGTTCAAAAGTTGTGATTGCTGTCCCCGTTTGTCCATGAGAATTTCTTCAAATAAGCTCCAGAATAAACTAATAAAAAATAAATAATTTTGAAAATCAGTATTTTCCAATTAATTCATCAATTTGACCCCCTTACCTACCCACGTACTTCCGAAAAGTATATTCTAAATTTAATATTCGTATTGCCAAAATTAGCTAAGGCCTATGACTTTCCAATAAAATCACAGCTATTTTCATTTCTTGACAGAAAATCATGGAAGCAATAAAGGGGAGAGTTGTATGTGCCAAGTCTTAACTCTGCAAGGGGTCGCTGTAGCTGAGCGGTTAGACTGCTCGCCTCCCGCCAAGGCGGACCGGGCTCAATCCCCGGCCGGGCCACTCCCGGATTTTCGCAAGTGGGAATCGTGCCGGACGATACCGCTGGTCGGCGGGTCTTCTCGGGGATCTCCCGTTTCCCCCGCCCCTGCATTCCGGCCTTGCTCCATTATTACCTCATTTCACCCTCATCGGTTCTCAAGACCTCGTTGTTAAGGGCCGCCCAGATATCTCAACTCAACTTACATCTGCAGCTCAAACGTTGTGTAAATGGCAGACTACTTGCGTTCACAGCCCTATAAACACGCGCATCATGCATGACGCTACTTCCCCGCATGGTATGGGGGAAAGGAGTATCTGAATTCGTATAAGAAAAAATTTAGATAAGGGAAATATGTATAAACTCGTGGTATAATCATCCAGCAACCGTTATTCCCCCGCAATTTAGATATTTATATTTTATAGAGCATCAAAAGCTACGCTTTTGTGCAAAAAATTTTCATCCTTTATTAAATAGTTCATATAAGGGTAGAAATTGCTTATGTCGTGTTAAACTGCCATTGTTACAAGTTTGTGCACATGAGAATTTTTCACTGACCTGCAGTTATGTAAACACGCTTCATTCACACCAACTTATGTGTAAATGATTGTTCATCTAATGACCTTTTATCTATTGTGTTATTTATATTATGTATTATTCTTCCTAGTGTGTCTTGCGTGGAGACCTGCAAAGTTTTCAGTATTATTAGTTGAAACATTATACTTCTTCTATTCGAACGTTAGCACTACCCTATCATCGGATCTATGGCACATCAGAGGTGACTTTTGGCCAGTAATAAATACTTCACAATACCGCAACAAAATTATGTGAAGTGCAGTAATAACATAAATAGATACTTGCCTTGGCAGCAGCCACTGAACAAATGACGTCGGCTAGAGTAAGTAAAGGGCTGTGGATTATTTTCTTCTTTCCAGATAATACAGAGCATTTTGCAGGTCTTTAAGTTACGTGAATGATCAAAAATGTTTGTACTTTAAAGCCATATTGCACGATATCTTTTTATTTCATTGTTTGAATGAGATTTATATATAAGGATCATATAAATGTAAATATTTGTAGTCAAAATATTATAGTTTTCAAAATATAGCACCGAAAAGTCGAAAATTCCGGAATATGGGAGCCTATGTTTCTATGCTCCCAATTAACTTTGCCAAGTAAATCATATATAATGAGATATATATCAAATACACAACATATTATTCAAGTATAAAGGATATTTAACAATTGGTTCTCGGGTACTGGAATTCAGAATCTCTTTTAAAATTGGTATTGATATTTTTGTCAACATGTTTTTTTTCGTCTGTGTAAAAATAATATAACTATTTTTTAGTTTGTATTGGACGAATAAAAATGTGTTGGAAAAACATTAATACTTGTTTTTTATATTCAGAATACCAGTGCCCAAGTATCAATTCTTAAATATCCTTGATACTTAATTAAAATTTTGTGCATATGATATATATCACATGAAATGTGATTTATAAGTTAAACAGGAACATAGAAACTTGGGGCTCCCATATGACGAAATTTTCTGCTTTCCGGTGTATATTTTGAAAACTATAATCATTTGACTATAAATATTTACTTTTATGTAGTCCTTATGTAAATCTCTTTCAGATAATGAAAAAAAAAATTCTCGTGAAATATTGCCTTAAGTGCCACTGGCATGGGAGCCTAACAAAAACATGTTTGCGCAAGACAGTTTCCTCCAGTCCAAAGCAATCGTAATCCAGCCTCCAAATTTCTATATACTAGAACTTCAACAATGAGCCATCAAAAAGTTCATAGGTATTTAACAAAACTGTTCTTTAAATCTTTCCACATCGGTCATTCGGCTTTTGTACAATCTTACAAAAGTCTCTGCGGTTACTTACTTCAAGAACAGCGAAGTGTTATTACTTGCGTGAGCCTAGAACATCCGACACAACAATAAAGTTCTAACATGTTCAGTCAGCGTATAGTAAAATTTGGTAATAAGGGATACTGAAACTACCCATTCTAAACCTTGTTAAAAATTTAAATACAAAATCAATAAACTATGTTTGGACAACAAAAATAAGTGACTTTATTTTATTTCATTCCCTTCCTTGTTGAATTACGAACACTGTAAGTTCTTCGGGGTAGAGGTTTGTTCTCCGCACTCCTTCTGTTTTCCTAACCTTATTAAAGACACACACTCGGTCTGTATACTATGCAACTTATTTATATAGTTGAATCGCAAGGTTGCAACTTCACACTAGAACTGCAAAGTGCACTAACGAGTCTGTTCCCGAGATATCGTGTAAACGTAACATCAACGCGCTCGATATGCTCAGACCTCCTCTCAGATAGGACACCCCTCTCCCCCCTTACAACCCCCGTGACTGGGGGGCTGGGCTTGGCATCTGCACCAGTTGCTGTCTACACTGCCGAGACATGTTATATGACATATCATATGTTATACAGAATGTATCTAAATTAGACCGATAAACTTCGGCTGTGAGTTAATCACGGAATAAAAGAGAAAACAACTATATACTTACATGTATACATATATACACACGCTATATACATATATACGAATTACAGTCTAAAGTGAATCCTAAGGGCGGTACACATATTTTAAGTTGAACCTGAAACACTAGTTTATTAAAAATATTTGAGAACATCTTTAAGATGGAACATTCAGTGCCTAGACAATGTGAAACGGAACTAAGATCTGTAAACACCACAACATCTGTATGTCGCTGTCATTGAATTATTTCATGGAAATAATCACGGTTACTGCCCTTATTTCGACTTAATCTCCATGACGCTGTAGCATACTAGGAAAATTAAAATATGGATTATTAACCCGCATGTCACAATTAACGTTAACGTTACGCATTATCAAAACACTACAATAATTGTATAACTTCGGCAACTTAAGACAAAAGTAAAACATTTAGTTTTTTTTTTTTTGTATGAACTTTTCGGTGAAATATTTTTAATATGTCATGAGGAATACCTAGAAAGTTTTCGTGGTCTACGTAATGCAACAAAAGTATATGGTTGTGCAAAACAATAAAAGTGAAAGTTAGAAAAATTTATATGTTTTGTTGGTTATGGTTAGGGCCAGTGACTTTTCGCGTAAAAATCGGAGCACATAGTAGACTTCAATAATATATACACACCTCAGCTGTTATTATACCTCCATTGGCTGCTGGTGCCGTGTCCGTCTTTGACCAAGCCACTCACTAAGTAACTCCGACACTGAACCTTTGTGATTCGTGCGCAAACGGTTAACACGGGTCAGAACATTTTTTAGCCAATCGAAGAAGCTGGACGACCCTACAGTGCTTTGGACTGTATCTTGTCTCGAAATATTTTCGCCAAATATCACTGCCCCTAGTTATGGTGTTTAAAAATGGTACTGTTCTGTTGTAGTGTAACGCATTAAATTGTTGAGTATCCAAATCCTCAGTGGTGGAGGTATGGAAAACACCATAGACGAAAAGTTTCTTATTCATTTGAGAAAACACTGTACATTATTTAATATTAAATTATTTAGGTGAAAAAAAAGACGGGCTGTGTGTTTATTATTTTTTCATCTCGAATAAAAAGTAACATAAACATTTCAAGGCATTATTATTAGGGAAAACAGCGGTTATTTCATAATTAGGGCTACCTGTTTTTCACGAAAAGATTTCACAGCAGAACCAGTATCACGGTTGGATGATTTTAACTCGCACGCGTCTTAGGTATCTGGCCGCGAATCACAGAAGTGCAGTCTTGGTTTAACCTTATTCTGATTGGCCAATCCAGTAAGAAAATGTATTCTCACACACGCCGCCAATAAGCAAAATAATACTGCTGGTATGCCCGTAGCGAATTGAAATCTAGCATGTAAGGTTTTTTTTCTCGCGAAAAAACAGGTTTCCCTATTTATAACTGCTTCAGTCTACTAAGGTGTTTCTTATGTTGCGCCAGAGTAAAGACACCGGCGCTTAGTCACAACCAGGCGCAATCTCAACATGGCTGAGGCGAGAATTATCTCAGCCTGATGTGCTACCTATACTCGGGTTTGTAAAAATACAACAATTCTTAATAATTCAAATGCAATTGTTAAAGTCTCGTCAACGTAGTATCATTACAGACGAATCCAGTTGATGTGATAGTCATGAGAAGATAATAGGCCATGAATTGTATTTAGAAACCAGCCTACCATTCGCCCGGAGCAGGATCGCACACTGCAGCAAAATTGTAAAGGGTGAAAATATAAAATTTTGTCCTCTCTCCCCCCAAAAAAAAAAAAAATATTACACAATTTGAACTGTTATGTAAACGAAATTTCTCAGTAAAATGTAAACTTTGTTTTATTCTTTTTCTCGTTGCCTGGCGTAGATCAGCTGCAGGCAGAATGTAACTCTCTGCCTTGTGCAAGTACTTGCTTAAATTTTCATTAGAGAGATGATGTTTCCTCAGATTTCAAGTAGTGCAATGGACTCAAATTTGAAAAGGTTATTCAGAAGACTATCGTAGTCATTTTTCTCACTGCTATCTTAAGTTTCTGACTGCATATTCTCAAAAACCTCTATGATCTTGAGAGGACTTTTCAAAGAGTGCGAAATGGAGCAAGCTCAAAAGTTGCTGGTTATAACAATGCCCGTAATATATATATATATATACACACACCACTTCAACAACAAAGGATTTATATTTATTTATGTTTAAAATAAGGGAAATACTTGCCAGTACCTCTTCTTTATATTTAGTTTTTCCTTCCATTCTCTCTTTATTAATCGGCCCTTGTAAACGATTTCGCCTCTCTTCAGCGGTTCGTTAAAAAAGAGGGAAGACTGACTTTCCCCGCCCCTTCATTCCTACGCTGCTCCATACTCACCTCGAGCCGCCTAAATCTCTTCACTCACTCCAAAATGCGAGTATTGTTATTATTGTGCTAACTCGCACCGTAATGTGTATTTAGTGCTGTGTGTCTGTGTATTATAATTCTCAGTTATTTAAGCAGCTAGAGTTCTATAAAATATTTCAAAAATTTTTCTTGTTAAAACAGAAACTCGTCAATCGGCTGGTGACACCTTAAGACGCCTTAAGAGACTTACTAACGCTATTTTGTTCACTGGAGGAACACTAGCATGAGAGCTCTGAAGGCGAAACTTTCACACTAATGAAGTGCTTCATCGCCTCTAAGCGCAAAACACTTTGCAATCATGCAGCCATGACACCAGTGGCGTGTGGTGAACTGTTACAAAGTAAGCTGGCGTCAGCTCTGTGATGTACCCTGCTGCTTGCTAGTTTACACTTCCGCTAATCCAGCGTAGTTAAGCAGGTGACGCCACAGGACGTGTGTAATGGGTCCCTTGCTTGCTCGTTGTGAGTGGTCGGAATACATTCGGGTTCCCTAGGCTCCACAGTGGTCATTGGTTCCTGCTGCGTGCACCGAGAATCTACAGCACTGAGCAAGCACCAGCTTACCCTGCATCAGTTCACCTCACGCCACTTCGTGGCACTGTAACACCGCTGGTCCTATTGTTTTATGGTACAATAATTAAAATATGTGCACGCGTTTGCTGATTTCATTACACAACAATTTAATTTCTTTGCCGGAATTTTCGTATCAAACATTTGTTACAAAAACTCAGTTTCGGCCGCATTCATTTCCAGATAAAAAAAATGACAGATAAAACTATTTGTGAGAGAAAGCTATACCTCAGCTGTGCTAAATGATGCTTATATAAAAGCTTTACGCAACCTTTTAACGTTCTAGGAACTTGACAGACTTATTTGTGAAAAATATTTCTTGTATTCTGTAGATAACATATGATTATAATATCGAGTGGAATACTAATACAATTTAAGTGTAAAGACGTAAAGTAGTCATGTATTTCAAAAGTATTTAAAACTTTCATGGTTTACTTTGCTAAAAGTTTTTAAAGCACTATATTGAATAACAGAGATAATGTTCATTGAATGTGCGTGGCTGTAACTAATGAAGGTCCACTAAATATGTATTACTGCCTCACTTAGATTAATTATTCAATTTCAGTTTCTCGTCCTTTTCATTTTAGTGAAACACTTCGTACAAAAGGATATGATTATATAACGAATTTCAAAGAAATCTCTTAAAATGTAGCGTTTAATGCAACAAGAATATTTTTAAATTGCAGGCAAGCACTGTGCTTATAAATATCTTTAAAATTGACCAAGCACAGGACACGAAGTTAAAATTTTCACATTTACGTGCTAATTTCTTTCTCGAAAAAATTATTCCTCGGTTTGCCTCTCGATATATTTACTTCATATTTACAGAATACTATAATTTTTATTTATTTAATTCTTGTTTTTTTTAACATATTTGGGATAGCAACTGGAAGACGGCTTTGACACCATACTACTGTAACGTGTATGCTACGGCAGTGCTACAATCGACGTAACCATAACCATGGCAATAACAGTAAGAGTTTAACACATTCTGTACAGCGGAGCTTGTTGCAACCAAGCTTAACAATATCACTCACTAGGTCGATGGTAACGTAATTTTTTTCTACGGTTTATTTTATTCAGATTGGGAATAAAATGAGATTTCTTATGACGTAATTTGGGAAAAGGGAAATTTTCCGGAGCAATGTTCACCAATGTTCCAAAAAGGTAGTTTTTAAGCTGGCAGTAAAATAATAAATTATGTTTATTTGTGTGTAAATGTTTGTGCTTGATACAGACTGTGATATATAATTTTCCCTTCTAAAATATTAAACATTAACTTTATTTTGTTAGTATTATGCATGCCCTCCCACAGTAACTACAATTTTAAACAGTAAAAAAACAATATTGTTTGGCTTTGAGATTTTTAAACACGCTTGTCTAATTAAATAAAAACGAATTTAAGGGCGGAATAAAGAAGGGAATATTCACAAGGAATCTTTCTGTCATGTTGTAAAATTTAAACAAAGTAACTGTAATCCAACGTTGAGCATTATCTATTTTCACGATAGAATACGAACAATCATGTAAAATATATTTCGTTATATTTATACTCTCAGTGCGAAGGACAAAGTTTGTTCACTACTTAGGTTTCTAACACAATACAAATATGAAGATTTTTCACAACTATTTTTATTTTATGAATATTGCAAATATCCCAAATGTTTACATACGAAACGGATAATATTCTGTACACTTGCGACATCAGTGCTACCTGTTGGCGGAAATGTTTATTTGCCAACTATTAACACTGAGCTTCTCAGCCCAAGTAGAATGAACCTTAGTTTTTGTGCACGTGGCTGCGGAGTGATGCGCCAAGGGCTGAGAGAAGGAACTGCGCAGGGCTGTGAGGAGCGCTCAGCTAGTGCGAAGTGTGAGAAGGCAGGCAGGCAGTTAGCGGCCATACCTGAGTGCGAGAGGAAGATATGGGTGCGGTAGTGGTGCTCCTCGCGGGGCCGTTTCCCCCGCGGCCGGTCCCTGCTCGGCTTGCCACTTCGCTCGCCGCTCTCCGCCCGGAAGTTCCTCCTGAACAAGAAGTTCATGCTCGCAGCGCAGTTCACGCACTGTCCAGCCGGCCCGCCGCGCCGCCGAGCGAGGCGCCCACCGCTGCCAGCCCCCCCACTACTACTCCCACCATCGTACCGGAAAAAAAACGCTGTTTTATCGCACGCCTCCGCGGAGTAGGCAAGTGTGAGCGAAGAGATTTGGACAGCTCTTAACATCGAGGTCTTGAGATCCGGTGTGGTTGAAGCGAGGTGACTATGGAGCAGCGCCGGAATGAAGGGACGTGGGAAACGGGAGATCACCGAGAAAACCTGCCGACCAGTGGCATCGTCCGGCACGATTCCCAACATGCGAAAATCCGGGAGCGACCCCGCCGGGAATTGAACCCAGTTTGCCTAGGTGAAAGGCGAGTAGTCTAACCACTACACCACCGCAGTCGAATACATTTTAAATTAGGAAACAATCACGCATGTCATAAATGGGGTGATTTTTTAAAGGTTTGATTCAAAAAGTATGAAGAAACCGCGAATATACTATACATCGCGAACTACAGTTTTTACGCCCCGAAGACCGGCACACCCTCCATTCTCCCGCACTGCAACTGTACTCGGATGAGTCATACAGAGCACGGCACTTTATCCTCTTATGATCTTCGTGTGCCTTCTAATCCTATTGATTTCTTACACTGCTTTCTATCGGTTTTCTCAGTAAAACCTGTTCTCCTCGCCAATCAGCAATACTCTGGACTCCTACACGAAGCCTCTACCTGAGTATCGCCTCATTGGTCCTCATAATTTTCTTGCTGCCACTGGTCATATTCTTCTAGCCTCTTACCTACTCACTAGCAAAGCTGCTTAAGATCTTATGCAGGTCTTCATCGGCCATCACTCTTCTCAAATCTAGTTGCAGTCCTCTCCGATCAGCCACCACTCGAGCCACATTCTTATGTCTTCAATCTTAAAATTACATGGCCCCAGGAGTTTTTTATTATTTTTTTTCGTTCTCGAGGCTCAGCGATACGGGTGATGATAACAAGCACGACTACCGCCCGATCGCCCCTACGTACAGGGCGCTTAACCTGCATGCAGTGCTTCCGCTGTTACGCTTTCCTGTGCAAATGAAATCTGTAAAAGTGGCATTTTATTACACGCCATGAAAGCCCATAGATTAAACTACGGCTGTGCAGTTGTATTCTCCTCCTGCCGATTAAGAAAACTGCACAGGAAAGCTCTAAAAATGGTATGTTTAACCGTTTTCACGATTTTTTTCTTAGAAAAACTTAATATAAAAACCTTTGTGTGCTTCAATAATAGTTTTTTTTAATCTTTTATGGCAAAAGTCTTGTTCTCAGGATATACATTTTCTGAGATACGCGTAAACGCTCAAACAATGAATGTTCTGATAATATGTCCGGAGTGCTATCTCTTAATACAGTCCATTAACACATGTTGTAGCGTATCATCTTCTCCACAAACATCACACAATGGGAAGGTGACTGACCCAAGGCTGTGCAACTTGGCCTTAAAGTTTCCATGTCCAGTGTACAGCTGCACGGCACAGTGGTTCATCATCAACCACGCCCTTTCTATCCGTTCAACCACATTAGGTAACAACTCTTGTGTTACTCTTCCCTTGTCTGTGTTATCCCACCTTTCTTGCCATTTCACACACCGTGAACTGCAGCCTCACACGGCGCCATCAACATGGCGGTACTGGACAGCAAAATGGTGGAACGCCGTTTGCCAATCGGTGCCTGGTAACCTACTCGCCAGCTGGCAGCACAGTCAATATGGAGCCTTCCGCAGCATGCAGTAGCCAATCAGACACGAGATCCGTTCCGAGAGCCTCGCTCATGTAATCAGAGAATGAGAACGCCCACATGAAATGAACTGTCCCGCCATTTCGTCCCCGTGTTAGTGTCTACTCTGTAACGTCTCGCTGCACGTTCTTCTGAATACATTTTTTTAAAGGGCCTTTTATTTGTTGTATTTTGCTTCTTGGTTTTGAGATATTGAAAGTTAACATTTTTAAATGTATCCAGAAGGGGGCGTCACATCTATAGTAATAAACCAATTAAACAAACGAGTTGGTGACAACGTAGAAATGTTAACCGATTTTTAGTGTGCCTTCATCATGTTATGTGAAACTCTCTGTACGTAATTCCGTCTACATCGCAATATTAACGTATTTCTGAAATCATCTTTGTACTTTACCTAATATACATCGTCTGCTTGCAGGAGAGATGCAGCGAAGTCTGCGACATATTTTTCCGCTACAGCCACTGCAGAGGCGCTGCTTTGTAGCGAGGCGGCTGAATGGAATGAAGAATAAAGCGCTGCAGCAGTGCTTTGCCCGTTGAACGCACTCATTGCTACACTTGAAATTACCACAACCATGGCAATGACACTATACGTTCTAGACTTATAGGCGAGTGACAGACTACAAGAGGGTGGCAGTCCCCCCCCNTGTAAAAAAAATATTTTAATACATTTCTTAACCTCGAATGAAAGTTTAGTATGGGAAATTTGCACATATTAAGATGCAATTATAAGAATTATATTATACGAAGGCGGGAATTTCACCATGTATTTGATTTTATCCTTTAAAAAAAATTGGAAAAGTAGTCGTGTATGTATGGAAAAAAAGCTTTACCATACTATAAGTGCTTCCTCAAAACGCGTGAATAGTGATTACGTAAATTTTCTAACAATTTCTTAGAGCAACATATTATATTATTCTGTAAAAACACAATATATACTATATACTACACATTATTTGACACAGTACGATATAACAAAAAATATTTAAACGGTAATATATGACATTTGAAATTTCACTTTTTTTTATGAGCAACAATGGAGAAACACCTACCTCCTTTTACTGATTGACCAACTATTTATTTAATTAATTATATAAAAAGTGATATAAATGTTTGCGGATTATTATTCATGCGATCGCCTGAGAAGAGGGCACCCTCTTGATGCTGTCTCGCAACCCAAAGTTGAAAAACCACCGCTCGCTGACGTGTACAGCGATGCTTCCTACAATCGCGTAGCAAGTTGGCAAAGTTTACATTTTCTTGCGCGAGAACTTTGGCGTAGCTAACCTGTATGAGAAAATTGGGTGCCCTTGAAAACTGCTTAGTATTACTATGCGTGTTACAAAGTTGGACTGCGTTTTTGCCAATAGCACTATCAAAAATATTATGGGTACGTTTGAGGTTATGTTTATTATTAAGTTATTGTGTTTATTTTATTATGTTTATTAGTGTATTATGTTTATTATTGGGTTATCTTTATATCGCCAAGTGCTTTACGAGGTTTATACACTTCCTCTAACCTATTTTTAATGCAACTTGAATATATTAAAGTTAGTCAGAGTATATTATTCTNCGAGGTTTATACACTTCCTCTAACCTATTTTTAATGCAACTTGAATATATTAAAGTTAGTCAGAGTATATTATTCCAACAAAAGTGCGAGTTAGTTGAAAATACAGATGTAAACCTACACGTTCGTCACTAATGACTCTGAAAGTTGTGTTGACGATGGGCGAATCACGCAGAAGACAAAAATTCTGTCTACGTTTATCTTTACTCTATGAACTAACCACAGCCCACTCGNTAACAAAAGTGCGAGTTAGTTGAAAATACAGATGTAAACCTACACGTTCGTCACTAATGACTCTGAAAGTTGTGTTGGCGATGGGCGAATCACGCAGAAGACAAAAATTCTGTCTACGTTTATCTTTACTCTATGAACTAACCACAGCCCACCCGTAGTATTATACAGGTCATAGGTATTAGCTGTCGTAAACGCACATTTCCGTTTACGGAAGCAGGCATTCATTTTATTCTCGTTTCCCTTGGCAATAAAAGAAAGTAAAGAAATTTAGTAAAAAATTTACAAATATAAAATTATTTGGGAAAGTTATTTCTGAGGCAAGTTACCCATAAACGCTTCCCCTTGAAAGTTTTTATTTGTAACTGAAAAATGACTTAACAGGAAATAAAAACATCCTGCTGTGTAATGAAAGTTGCAGCAAGGAGTTCTTAACGTAATTGTTGTGGAAAAGCCCATAGGTACGGTTATGGTTATGGTAATTTCAACTGTAGCAATGCCTCAGTGGTCTAAACCTCACGCCAACCTCTTGTCACTACAAGCTGGGTTCAGTTTCTCAAATGGAGCCGAATGCGGATTTTCACTTGCTGATGGCCTGTAGGTTTTCTCGGCGTGTTCCATTTTCTGAATCAAGCGAGGTGACGCTGTGGTAAACCTTCGTACTCGCATTCGGGACAAACTGGGTTCGAATCCCAGCCTGACCATCGGTTTTCCATAATTTTCCGAGATCTCTCCAGGCGAATGCCGAGATGGTTCCTTACTTCAGGCCATGGCTAAGGTTAATTCTACTCAGGTTAGGAACAAATCGAGTTTTCTTATGTCAGAGTTTGGCATAGGGAAAATTTCCGCCGCTAGGTGCGCAGTGTTCCAAAGAGGTCTCCTATAGTTACAATGTTAAGCTACGTGAATAGTACAAGAGAATGATTTTACTTAGTTACGTAGTTGTTTCATATTTAATTTATGATTATTGCAATTATTGTATATTTTAACCTAGAAAATAAAGAAAAAATTTCGTACACATGCGACTCTAGCGATTACCTAGTGCTGGGGATTGAACCCGGTTCACCTTGGGGAACAGAAAAAGAAGGAGGATAAACTATAAAGACCCAGATTAATAAGTTAATAAAGCGTCATTCGTTTGCGCGTCATCGAACGGCAGAAATCGAACATTTAACAGTCACCGTGTGGGCACATAATAAAAAATAATCCGTAAAGGATTGATATCATTGTGGGAGCCACCAGAGTAGTCTCTCGTGCTCTACCACAAAAGAAAAACATCTAATTGACGCCCCTGAAATAACCTGCATAAAATTTTGATTATAAAAACCCGCTTTGCGAAAAATATATATATCTAGTGCGAGGGTTTCGGGATGTACGTGAATTGCGGTCGGCTAGCACGAGAATTGTGGTAAGACGGTTTGGCAACAATTATTTGTGTTGTTGGCTCTGATCTCGTGTCCACGTGCCCACTCGTCGCCCGCACGCGGTCTCGCCTGCGACGAGCAGCCCCCGTCCTCTCGTCACAACTTCTTTTCTCTTTCTTCACATAACACAACTGTTTCAGCAGTCCTCTTCTCTCTGGAGCCTTAGGCCGCGTTCCGCTTGGTGCTGACGGCAGCTGAAATTGCTGATGACCGTTCCTTTACATGCTGATCTCTGCTTATCAGTAACTGACGAATGGCGTTGTGGCGTCTATGTTGGAGGCTATACTTCCGGCTGAAGTTACTGACGCGCAGGAGGTCAGGCAGTCTCAGTAAAAGCAGACGACGCAACATGGCGGCGATGTATAACGAGCAATTTATGTTGTGGTTAACTGCAGAAGATGCCGGTGGAAAGTATATTTTCACATTCTTCGATCTCATCCATTGATAGATAAGTCTGAATCAGACGAAGTCGAATAAAAAAAAATCCATCCCTTTAGAGTAGACACCGTGTTTATGCCTACCATTGCTTTACCACGCATGGCAAACACCATTACTCCTGCTGAAAAATCTGCTGGCGAGTGTTACACCTGGCACCACCACTGAGCGCTACTGAGTTCGGATTTGTGCTGATTGTGTTCCTTTTGGTATGCCACTGGTCAGTGCTGTCAGTACCAAGTGGAACGCCTACTACAGCATACACTACTCGACGGGGACAAGTGCGCATCTGTAAAATATGTGAATTACAAAAGTTAACACAGTCACTACCCTTCCCGTTTTCGCCTACCTTCCCCCCTTCGGGCAGAAGTGGTGTAGTGGTCAGACTACTCGCCTCCCGCCTAGGCGAACCGGGTTCGATTACCGGCGAGGTCGCTCCCGGATGTTCGCACGTGGAAATCGTGTCAGACGATGCCGCTGGTCGGTGGGTTTGCTCTGGGATCTCCCGCTTCCACCGCTCTTGCATTCCGGCGCTGCTCCATATTCACTTCACTTCACCCTCATCGACTCTCAAGACCTCGGTAGGAAGAGCGCCAAAACCTCACCACTCCACGCCACATTTCCCCTTCGGGAAGGAATGAAAGCGGTCGGCTGCATGTGGTCAGTGTAGTCGCGACCATAAATTCGTGGCACAGTGTCAAGCTGTGAAACTGATTCCCGAGTTTGTGCTTGACATTTCTGTGCGCAGGTGTTCCCTAAATTCATGTATGTAGATGTAACCGTCCCCTCTCAACAGCTACGCTAGTGCTCGCGTCCCTCCCCTTCCCAGGGTTGGCAGATCATTTGGCCGATTAATAAAGGGGTCAGTCCGCGCTGTCCGATCGTGCTGTCAGGCTGAACGACTAGCCGAGCGTGACAACATGTATGGTGCACAATATAGGGCAGGAAAACATTACGCTAGTCGACAATTAATTTAAGCATCTATTAGGTTATTACATTTCGTTACTGTAAAAATCATGCAGCGCATAGACGTAAATGAAGTGTTGTGTAAGTGTGTGTATATTTATATACACACACCGTCTATGTCATTTCATTTTCTTAAGTATTGTTAATGGATTACATACAATTACAGTAAGGGCTTCTCAGCCATTTGTACTTTTGTATTTTTACGTAGCGCTCTTAGCCGCATGGGCCATTTCACGCTTCGGTGGCCCAATCGCCGGGGAAGAGGGATCACGCCCTCTCATCGCAGGTGTCCCAGCTTAGCTCTTGAGTTTACCAGATCCAAAGCCCCAACCTGATTCACAAGTACGGTCAAGAACACCCTACCACCAGGTTATAAGACCCCCGTACTCAAATACCAAGCATATGGTCTGGCCGGGGTTCTATCCATACCCCTAGTGTCTCTCCAGGACACAACCGGAGCTGGTTGCCATTCACCGCCCGGTCTTTCTTTAAGAGGGGGGATCTCTCCAGACATCCATCAGCATGCGGAGTTAACCACTGCCAGCATGAGTACAACCTCAATATGATCGGAACACCAGAGAGAACCTGTGGTGGGGCCGAACCGATAAGCCCGTGCTCCCACTTATTTTCCATGGAACTAGTGGATTTTCAATGACCAACCGCTCAACCTATGGCGAGCACCAGACGAACAAAGGCAGCCCCTTCCACCCGTTAGTACGCCAGGGGGCAAGCCTAGCCAACCCCTCAAGCACATTCCAGTTGTGGTTGAGAACCCTTTAAAGCCTCACCGGGCATAAGCCCATCACAGGCCGGTTGCTCGCCCAGCAATCCCACCACTGAATTGCCCACCAGAAGACAAAGGGCGAACGACGCACCTGGAGTGAGAGACAACCCCAGACCCATCATAGCACGCAGGACCAGGATAAGCCACCCCCGGCTCTGAAATGGAAGATTTCCGTCCTTATCAAACTCCGCAGGTCTGGCAACCCGTAAGTTCCAGATTTCTTCCGTGTTTTCGTCATTGACACCATCCCATCGCCATCACATCCTCCAATCAGAAAAACAGCCAGCCGGAAGAGCCGTCATTGGCCACTGACCATTTCCATACTTAAGAATTTCTTCACCATGAAATGCTAGTATTGGGCCCTAATGGCCTTAATGACAAGTAGTCCAACAACCTGCCAAATGGTCAGGCCTAGGTACCAATTGTCGGCCCCAGCCATCGTGGCAGATACCCCTTACCAGTCACGAGGAAACTGGTTCCCATAGTTGTACCGGTGGCGGAGCCCAATCTGCATTACACAAGGGTGGCATGAGGAGTCTTGGGTCACCATGAATGGAGAGAGGTTATAAGAGACGCATCATCCACCTTTTCTAGGGTCAAATGCGCTAACCGGACTCGGCTACTATAGCATGGTACTACCACACAACCTCAAATGCTCGGAGATATTCCTCCCGAGGGAGTCACTAGCCCATAACCCCCTGTTAGTGGATGACAGAAACTATCTTGCTTGCACGAATGGTTTCGTGCACAGAGTATAAACAGGTTTATCGACTCGATAGCAAAACTGCTTCCCAGGCCGCCATAGAGAACCCACCAGACGACCTCGCCCGACCTCCTATTGGGTTATAACAGCTCAACGCCAATGGGCCTCCATAGACATGGATTGAGATACACTCAGTCAGCGCGGAGGAGCAATCGGCCAACATCCCAGTTTACCAGCCCCAAGCCTCGAACTGATACTACGATGCACCGTCCGCTCTCCTCCCACAACCATCTGGGTCCCTCACACCCAGAGGAACCCGTCGTCCGGCCGAGGCACTACCCAGCTCCTGAGTATAAACGAAGCAACTCATCGTGCCTACGTTGTTAGTGACATCAGATGGAGATAGTGCGGTATGATGCGTCCGACGTCTGAAGTTGGCCAGGCCCGTTCAGGCAGCTCTGCACTAGTCTGTACCATCAGTCCCTGGCGTCGACCAATCAAATACTGTATCGGCATCTGCACCATAAGCTCAGACAAACGCATCTGCACAGTTGTGGCAGAGCCTTAAATGTATTTAGCGAGTTCCCGCGACTGTACTGTAGCATTCACTGATCCTGAACACTGCGCTGCGGTGGTTTCGTTTGACACAGAAATCATTACATTACATTACTCTTGTTTAAATTACCTTGTATACCGTTTAGCCATAGCGAGGCTTAGAATCACACATATTTTCATCCTAATAGAATGTCACAATTTTTTTTTGTCGAATCTGCATAACACAACATTTGAAACTAAGTTACCTATGCGGAAATCGTACGCAAAATCTTCTTACGGTCACATTTCCGTTGACTTGGACGGAAAAACCTTCGCCTTGATGCAAGTTAGTTTAATTTTTTAGCTGTTCGTAAGACAACAAGTAAAAAGTATGGTTTTGAGATGCATTAAATCTAATATTTTTAAAATGGGTAGTGTTAACTGTTTTGTTTAAGCCAGCCAGCAGAAAGCATGGTTTTGAGATTTATTCAATGTAACATTTTTAAAATAGGTAACGTTAACTGTTTTGATACTGACAACATTATGTTGGTAGCTTCAACAACATGAACTGAGAACTATTCGCTGTCTTATGACAAAGCCACTTTACATATACGAAGTTTATTAGAAGTTCGTATATCTAGCTCTCATGCCCAAGTTCATATTAAACTGTTGGTATTCGTTGCTTTATTCTGCTCTTCAATCATTTCCCCTATTAGGTCTGGCTCGGACAAAATAATCTAAAACAACTCAACTACAAAAAAAATTAATTTGTAAAATTCTTACAATCTTATTTTATTTGAGGTTTATTTGTATTTCTAACACCTCCTAACTCATTTTATGACTAGAGTACATAGCAAACATTCGTTACACTGGTGGTAAGTTAGAATTCTTGAATATTTATGGGACGAATCTTGACAGTTTAGCACCCGGATAATGGTTGCGAGAATACAATTAACGTCTCGCCTTGGCCCCATACGTTTATCGCAATACTTAGGCGACCAGAGCGCGACTGCAACATCACTACATACCTTGTTTCTGTTGCTTTCCCTCAGGGCGGAAGGCAGCTAACCGACCGCGCTCACTCTCCCCGCACACAGACATGAAGTCTGCAGGAACAGAGAATCGACTGGCCGTCACGGAAGATATCGATTACAGCACGTGGCCGATAGACACGCTCGTCACGAAGGCACAGAGCAGGTATTCATCGTGAATACATCGTTAGTGTTGAAGAGAGTTACGTTCTTCTGTCTTATCTGTTTCGTTTTGAACTTTTGTTTATTCGTCATTTTGTTTGTTCAACAAAATACCAGTAAAGCATTTCGACGTGAATACGTCTTTAAAATCAGGCCGATACATGGGGTAACGTGACAGAAACGGCGATCTAACGTTAGCAGGGTGATCCACTCCGGCCCTATAACTTCGTGACTAACAACATGATTGGAATTAAAGCGGTCTCGTTCAGTCGGGTATAGGACTGCGATGCGAGCATGATCTTGCGAAGGCGCGAGGCGCGGGTTGGGGTCCGTGGCGACCCGATGTGAGACTATGATATTCCGTGTTCTACACCCGGGTAACATGGATGTGTATGCTGTTATTCAGATGTAATATTAGTTTATTTAAGTTTGTA
Source organism: Clitarchus hookeri (assembly GCA_002778355.1). Classification (NCBI taxonomy): domain Eukaryota; kingdom Metazoa; phylum Arthropoda; class Insecta; order Phasmatodea; family Phasmatidae; genus Clitarchus; species Clitarchus hookeri. Next base: position 1,503,931 of record NQII01000019.1, read on the forward strand.
AGCCATCTCCCGATCAACCTTCGTCTCTGTAAAGTTTTTAAAATATTGTTCCGAATGATAATGTTGTAATTGATTAGAAATATAAATGACAATTTCCTAACACTATATTTAGGCTTCATCTCCAATATGTGTTTGGTATTCTGTTTTCTAATGACACTGTTCACATCACTATTCTTCTTCTCGACGACTTCTACCGAGTCTAAAGGACTCTTTTATTTCTCGTTCAAACTATTTCCAATTACGTTGTAGCTACATAAATCGCTAGTATTTTGTTTTGGGCATCGTTTAATTTCAACACCAAAATGGTATACATTATTTCTAAACTTCAGTGGAAAAGGTTTGGGCGGCTCTTAACAACGGGGTCTTGAGAGTTAAACTTCCGGTTTTCGTTAAGTTGGCTACTATTATTGGCAATCAGCGTATTTTTTTTTTTTTCAATGACAGGAGAGAGAAATGTGTTTAACATAATTTGTGGTTACTTAAAATCAAAGCTGAAACGACTTACATATAAATTCATTATACGGAATGGAATGTCAGAACGTTTGGGGCTGAAATATAATGATAGACAATCAGTCTACAGGATAATTTAGACCCAGATGTGACGTCATTGTGATAGAAACTATGGATCGTGTAAGGCAGAATTGGTTGGAAGATTCTGCAGTGGTTCGCCACTACCTGCCTTATTTTGAAGAAGAGGCAACACAACATCACTGACCTTGCCGGGATCCGAACTCGGGAACGGTTGCAAACCAGTCAGCTATCACAGCCATCCCCACAGCAAAGTGATTGAAGAGATTTGGGCAGCTCTTAACAACGATATCTTGAGAGGTGAAATGAGGTGACTATGGAGCAGCGCTGGAATGAAGGGGCGGGGGAAACGGGAGATCCGCGAGAAGACCCGCCGACCAACTGCATCGTCCGGCACGATTCCCACTTGCGAAAATCCTGAAGTGAATCGGCCGTGGATTGAACCCGGTTTGCCTTGGTGCAAGGTGAGCAGTCTGGCCGCTCAGCCACCGTGGCCCCCAAGGAACTTTAATGAAAAGTGTTTATAATGCAGGAAAAACATGATGTAAGCCATAGAAGTAATTGGGGGGGGGGAGAGGAACTGATAGCTATTATACGCAAAATGGCGCTAAGCCATTCGTAATGCGCCATCTAGGGCAAGCAATAATTTTGTGCGTGTGAGGTATCGACTTTAATTGTTCATCGTCAATGCGCGTAGCAAATTCGACTGTGTGAACTAGTCGAGTAAAGTTGATATATTTAAAGCAAGGGCAGATATTTTGTTAGATGGAAGCATTCAGGCCAACTTACGAAATGCTGGTCACTTACGTATTTTTAATTAGATATGAATTTTGTTTGTTAATTGACTATGCAAAGGCTGAGAAGGGGGTCTGTTGAAAAGGAGAGTTCAGATCAGAATAAAACAGGCAGTGGGAAATGATTTCCTGCACGTATCATTGTTTTTGTATTTTAAGTTATTTTTTTGAGAACATGGAATAATTTCTGTCTTAAATGAACTGTGCGGTCTATTTTTCGTAGTTGTTATAATGTATTATTCTTGAGCTGTGATTGCGATAAGAACCCGGAAGCCGCACACAAACGGCATACGAGTGCCAGTTGCGCAACTGAGAACACTGTAACTTGAGTCGTTTGCCGACAACATATGATCGTGTCTGCAAGTGTTTGTCTGTCATTATTTAATATAATTTGTTTCTGACGTAAATTTTAATATCGGTTTTTCTTTTACAATTGTATTTCGATACGAAAATAATCAAGTTTATCGAAATGGACCTAGTTTCTAAATTTTTTTGTACACGCATAGAAAAAAGTGTGCATTACAGTTGGGAGTTTTCATTGTCTTCTGCATTCGATAAAATCTCTAATTAAAAAGACGATCTTAGAAACAATTATGTGACTTTTTTTATGTTTTAGTACTATCACAACGTTGTACTTCGTAAACATCCATAACTAACATTTATATGGCTGTAACTTTCAAAATACATTTTCAAAGAAACCTTTCACTGTAAACCTCCGTAACGTAAGTTAGAAAACTTGTTTTATAAGAAATCAATGAATTAACAGTACGAAAAGACTGGGATGTACTGTTACCTATATGTCCCTACAGAACTGGTTGTATTCGAGTCACTAGACTAATCATACTTCAGGTACACCAAATATTTTCAGGCAATATTAGCTGAGAGAAGAGAGTTAGTTTGATAACAACCCTGTTTAGTAAATGTAAAGCTTAAGGTGATAATCGAATGAAAACTTAATTACAACAACGAAAAGTAAGGCGTACTTAAATAAAACTTGAAAACGCATTAAAACATTCAGATTCCACATTAAAAAATTATTGGACACTACATTTCGGGGAATAAACGTCATTACCTTAATATTACTGCACAAGTATCTTACTCATTATTTTATTTTTCCCCGCAGTGTTCCGCTATCGGACATGCCACCCGGGTAAGAGTACCATTCCAGGATGTGGAGCAGGGATTAATCATTACAGTACAACAAACGTGATATATATTTAAGACATGATTAGTAAAAACGCACATTTAAAATGTTCCATTTATTCTCTAAGAATGATTCATTGCCAAATAAAAATAAAAATTTAAGATCGTGAACAACTTCAACGTTTTTAACAGAAAAATCTTTTAGGGAATATATTAGAAAATGTGGTAATTTTAGCTCATTCTAATTTTTTCAATACAGCTACAAAATTTTATGAAAGTTATCAATTTTTATTTAACATATACCTAAATGCGACCACTGGTCGATATTATCAATACTTTAATGCTTGTGACTGCCTTCTTCACAGGCGCAGATTGGAAAATAGATATTTTCTATTGGTAAGATAGATTTATTATATTAACTGTATGACGTAACCGACCTAGTAGGGGCAAACCACAACGTTATAGCATCTGGCAAGAGTGTTGGTGGTTCAGTCAACTGGTGACAATCGTGATGTGAACATTGGATTCGTGTCAGTTTATTATATCCGTCTACCTTCAAGGTTCTTATGGTAGAAACATTAATTTTATTAAAAATTAATATTAAGTGTTTCCCCCCCTTCCCTTTTTTTTATTTTTCAATGTTATGGAGTTTTCAGTTTATACTTTAAAAAAGGCACTGATGAGTAAAATATCAGCAGGATCTGGAAGTTGAATCGGTGTAACAGATTGTACTCGACGTGGCGAATACACTGGCATGGTGGAAATTACAGGCAGTATCAAGATCAGCGAATTTGAATACGGTGGCTGCCCGGCTTTAAAGACAGAGAATGCGTTCATCCTGGAATTAATCAATACACATTTAAGTGATACGTACTTAGAATATACATAGTTGAAATAAAATTCAAAGTGTGCCTAATGAAAACCGATTATTCTGCTAAGTTATTTGGTTCTTTAAGTAATATATGACCTAGAAAATTTTAAAATCAAATAATTTAAAAAATGTTATTCAAAAAATTTTACTAAGTTAATTGTATAGACTACATTTGCAACTAAATTCATTACAGAAATTTTCATTTTACCTTTAGGATTATTTGACTGCGAAATAAAGAATTTTGCAAATCAACTAATTTTTTTAAGTAATGACTTAATAGTTAACGTGATCGACTATTTTGTTTTGCACAGTATTTATATACCTATTTTGTCAAATTGAAAGCGAAATTTTATAAAAATGATAATAAGTATCGATTACTGATTTAGAATATTTATAGTTACTCTGATTTTAGAATGCTCGCTCTACTAGCTTCATGTCATACTGAAACGGTGAGAAACCACGGAAATATCAATGTCCCATTTGACGTACTCTATCCTGAAGCATAACTTTTGTAGCCAGAAAGCTTGTGTCCTACATGCTGGAGTGGTGTTGGGCCACACAAATTAAATGCGTTGATGAAAGACATTTTCCTTGGTTACCTTTGACTAATTCCGCTTGTTTTCGGCATTAACTATCTAACTGCTTAATATGGTTGCCGATGTTTTGAGGAAATACAGCTGGCAGCACAACAAATTATTAAATTGGTTTATTACTGAGCGTTTTTGACCGCGTGATATCAGATCTGACTTGTGTTCAGGAGGTCGTGGATTAGATTCTGGCCAAATGCATTAGAAACGTTTTTCCCAAAAGATTGTTTAATCCCTTTTACATGCAAATCTCGGTGTATTTAGGCTTATTGGTATAAAAAAAAACCTTTTCCTGAGGAAAGTCAACCAAATACAGGCTCATTACCACTACAGTAATATTAATGGCTGGACCAAAATAATTAGATAAAATTCGCACGTCCATAATGAAGAGTGTTTATGACCTCTTCAAATTTGTCATCCGATATATTGACACACTCGTAATTCACTTCTCTTTTCCTTGACCTGGTTACGTATGCATTTCAAAACACTTAAACCGAAGCTGGCCAAGAGTAATGTAGTTTTCAACCACACATTTGAATATGCCTTTTTCCTTTTCCTATCTCGTGAAATTCATGTTCGTACTGTAATGGAACTATAATATACCAGCTCCCCTGATGGGTGTGATGTGTTTGAAAAACTTTATTTGTATTATTTACCAAACTTTTGCGCTTTGATGCTCAGGTAATCTGAGTGCAAGATGAATCCTTCGCCAAGATAGCTAGCTACTTGCATCATATAATGCTACTGTGTTTCACAAATTGTCAATATCCATGCAAGCTATCTTTACCAATGTGTACTTTCACAGATCCTTGTTATGACAGGCGTGGGTTATCTGCCTTACAACCTAAGTTCAACGTGAAGAAGTCATGTATTTTATGAACGAGGAAGTTTTCTTGAAGTTTGGTGGATGAAGAATTTTCTAAATAAAGAAATGTAAATAAAATTTTACTCCGCGTTACTGCTGACAGCCACAGTGCATTTATATTGTGTAAGATTTTCGGAACTGCTAGTGAGGAAAGCCCTGTGAAGTTCTTCGTTAATGTTTTCGATTAATAAATGTCAGTATGTTAGAAGTTTTTATGTTGCTGCAAGTCTGATGGCTGCTACCTCCAATAATTAAAGTTTTCTATTTAAATATTACGAGTATCAATTTTGTCTTTTTATTTCAATACACGATCTTCTCTAACTCAATGAAAAAAAATATTATAATGGGCTTACGCCACTGCAGAGCTACGTCGTCATAGAAAACCAGAAGGTAACATTAAAACAAATACAAACCAATAAAAGTTACTTCCGATAAAATTCACAGAAGCCAATAAAACAAATGGAAATTTTACAGAAACCAAAGAAAATACAACAATGGAAAACTATTCAAACAGAGAAGAACCCAACACTGTGTCTGAAAATATAAACCACCAAACACAATGGAGACGTATATTTGTAATAATTAAACCAGCAAATACAGCAGAAACCAATGCCAATCAGTACTAACAGTGTGGACCAAGCGTAAACCAACAAATATATAAGCCACTGGAAACAACCGAAAATACAACAGAAACCAGCAAGTTGCAAAGCGATAGATACCGGCAAAAAACAAAAGAAAACAATGGTGAACACTGAAAACACAACAGCTTGAAATACTTTAGTATAAAAGCATATCAAAAAACCAGTGAACGACACGATAAATATGAACAAAACCAATAAGCTGCAGTCCAACAGAAACCAGCAAAGTACGATAGTTGCCAATAGAAATCACCAATGCTAGAAAAACTAACATAATTCCGTACAACAGAAACTAAAAAAATACAAGAAGGATTGATGTCAATCATTATACTCGTAGTTCACAGAAACTACCAAAAAATTGACACACGCCACAAATAAATATAAAAAAATTGGAGATACAATAGATTACAAGGTGAAATACAGTAGAAACCAATATAATTCAGCAGAAACCAATGAAAACCACTAGAAATAAAACAGAAACTAACGGGTTGCAAAAAACAAAAGTTAAAAAAACACTAAAGTAATGGAAAGCAATGGAACACTGCACTACCCGACATACCGTTAAAAAGTATAATACAACAAAAAGCACCAGAAACCAATGAAAAATGCAGGGGATACAACAGAAGCCAATCTGGCATTTTATAACAGAAACCAACATAATATTTGTAACAGAAAATCAACATTTATTAATAAAGACCAATCGAGATCTCTGAAAATACAACACAAAAACCAATACAATTAACAAAATGCAATAAAATCCAACAAATCACAACCTATGGGAGCCACTATATTAAAACAGAAACCAACAGGACGCAACATGACAGAAATCAATAAAACCATGTAAATCACCACAAACCACTAGTTTACAACATTAACCATTATAAATATTATCCCTCAAATAAACCACTGAACTCTATTAAGAGTATCAACAGAAACCAACAAAACGTGTCTCATTCCCGTATTAGCTTAGGCAGAAAACAACAAACTCGCAACGAAGCAAAAAAAAAATATTATTTTGTGTTTCCTGTCCGTTACTGTCGCAAATTTATCGTAAATTTCCCTTGCTATTGATTGTATTTTTGGCTGATGGGGCTCAGTGGGTGGTAATGCTTCTCCGTGTTGTTTCTTGGCAGACTACGATAACCGTCGTACTGTTGCGAATCGCGTCAATATAAATCTCCGATGACTGTCACGCTGCAAGGCGCTGTTGTCTATCATTTTCGTTTGTCAGGTTTTCTTTACTACTTGCTCCGCTGTCAATCCACTGCCCATTTGCAATGCCTCTAAATTAACCTCCAATGAACAACGCCGTTGTTCACAGTTCCTCCAGCTGATTTTTCTCATCTTAGGTCACTGCTGTTTTGAATGCGCCTCATTAATGAGAGCGTTGACGGCTCCTCCTCCTTGTTATAGAAAACTGAAAATGTAACTCTCTCATATAAACTGCCGGGCTGTGAAAACGAAACACGCAGAAAACGGTGGTAAAATTTAATTACTTGTTTTCTTTAGGCAGCATCTGGAGAGGTGTGAAAATAATTACAAAGACGAAAATTAAAGAGGACAACGTATTTAGCTATGCGTAACTGATTGCGTAACGTTTTGATCACTTATTAGATGTGTTTCGGTTTCTCTGCACAGCTGTGTGTAAGATTTTAGCTCACGGAAATGAAAGAGTGAAACTAACATTTCGTCGTTGCATTATTTTTTCTTTGCTCTTCTTGCAAAGCAAACTGTTCCTGCACATTTATGAACTGTTTCCTTCCAATATTTATTCTAATTTTCCACAACGTTAAGCGGTTGCCAAAGCGCAGACGAACGGAAAAAGAGAATATGTGATTTGTAAAACTGCAGTGTTTAACCACTTCTTTCTCACTTAAAAAAAATTGGATATAGTCCGCATGTTTTTTTATGTCAGTTTCTAAGGAAAAATCTGCGCGGAAGCCTATAAGGGAGAACAGTAGGCCTGCCTCTAGGTTCACTCGTCTGCCCTAACTATAGGTATAGTGGCTTAATTTTCAACAGTGCTACAACGTCTGTTGCAGAACTCATTTGTCCCTGCGATGATACAGCTATTTCCGCGATGCCATGTAGCATCGTGGCTGTGTTGATTCGTCCTTAAGCTGAAATGGTGAACAGTGACAAGAATATGCCTCCTGATTACTGCAGCAATTGGTTTAACAGTGATTTGTAATGTCAGTGAATTCTGCAGTTCCAGCTCATTCACTGTTAGTGCATCCAACGATTAACCCGTCATGAGATAAAAAAAAATAATGGGATACTGTTGCCACTTTATTTCTAATTGAAAACTGTGATTACAGTTTTTATTGCAAAGAGTACTTGACGAGATGTACGCTAATTTCATAAAATTTCTAGTCCACGATTTTTTTTTAATCAGTGTAAGTTATGTTTTAAAAAGACTTGGTTACACCCCGCGTGTTGCCACTTAAAATTCTTTAATACGCGTAGAAGTATCGCGCTCAAGTAAAATACCTGCGTCATTTATAAAGCCAAGTTAACTTAGGAAGTAAAAACTCCTTCAAAATGACGCAAATCACTAGGCTACTGGCACAAATTTACTGTGTTCACTAGTGGGAATGCTTTGTACATTAAAATATGGCGTTCGTTATTTCAGTCATAAAGAATTCCATTTGAGCACGCACGGTTCCAGTGTGGGAATACACTGCGCCCTGCCTGCAAAATCGGGCTCGGATATATGCTGCTAGAATACCGTGGTACGCACCAGTATTGCCACTTAACTCGTAATTAAAGTACTCACCCAATGACGCTATATTATAAGGCAATTGGCAGAGACTTTCTGCAACATCACCACCAAACGTACAAAACCTCTTTTGCGCCGCCTTGGCCAAATACAACCTTAAATTATGCTGGAAATGCAAGCAATATGAATATCCTTAGCCTAGTGATTAATCATTCGTCGGGTAAATTAACGTAATCTCGTCAATCTACCAGTCATTCTTCGACCATAGAGTCAATAAGAACCAAGATACAGTTATATATTTCGGCATGGGTGCAAGGGAAGAAGGAATATGTAGTGGATCTGTGCAGTCTGGTACAGCAGCAGGGTATAACTGCTCGTCTATGCTTCTCACTGATGCCTGGAGTTGTTTCTCACTTTTAAGGCCGAGAAACGCGGGAGCTATAAGGGTAATACTGCTACGCGCATTAAGTGCGCCATCGCCGCTACGTGCATGACTCTTAACTGGCGTACAGTGTTCTCGTCGTTGAGTTGAGATGAGTTGAAAGATTTGGGTGACTCTTAACAACGAGGTCTTGAGAGCCTATGAGGATGAAATGAGGTGAGAATGGAGCAGCACCAGAATGCAAGGGCGGGGGGGACGGGAGATCCCCGAGAAAACCCGTCAACCAGTGGCATCGTCCGGCAAGATTCCCACTTACGAAAATCCGGGAGTGACCCGGCCGGGAATTGAACCCGGTTTACCTTGGAGGGAATGCGAGCAGTCTAACCGCTCAGCCACCGCAGTTCCTGTGTTCTTTTCTTGCTGCGTGCAGTTGAACTTCTAAACGGCGACCTTATCGTTTATTGATGAAAACTTTGTAGCAAAATTTAGTGCAGGGCGCTATACTAGCTTTGTAGGAATTCACCCAGAATATTTTAAGCTACAACAGTCTAAAAACGTCGTTTTTGGCCGTGCTTTAGAGTCAAAATAATGTTTGCAATAAACATGTCCTGTTAAAAGTTTTATTCTGTCCTATTCTGACGTGTTACTTATTTTCGTGTGCAAATAGAATATGCTTACGTGAAATAGTTTGTTTTAAAAACGTGTATTGCAAACACATTGCAACCCAGTTCGAGTGCCAGGTAAACGGGCTCCTTAACGTCAACGTCTACTTCACCAACAGATTCTACCGCCGAGCACCGAAGTACTGCTGGTTATCACCATCTGAATCATAATCCCTTCTTACCGTACTCAGCAGTTTTTCGCAATTCTTGAGGCGTGTATAGCCACCTCTAAATAAACAAATGAATGTGATTCATTCTATGAATATTCTCAACTACAGTATTTATTACCAATTCCTAATATTGACTGTTTGGCTACAGACAATGTATATGTACTAGCCTGTACTTTAGCCTCTTAAGAGTGTCTCACCTGCAGTTATACACTAAATGAAAGCACAGTAGTAACAGGATGGAACTGAAAGTGATAAATGTCCCTGTAACCACTAGAGAACTCGTGTAATTAAAACACTTGCCTATCGAAGCGTTATGTCAACTCAAGCAATATCAAACAACACAACATTAATGCTCAAAAAACAATATAACTGGTACGTAATACTTCTGCAACTTTTTTTTTTTTTTTTTTTTTTTTTTTTTTTTTTTTTTTTTTTTTTTTNGTTCTCGAGTACATTGCTTGTGACTTGAAAGTCTAGCTTTTTCTCAGTTCTTTTCAATAAAATAAAGTTATGTAAATGCAATGATTGACGAGAAAAATTAAGAGCCTAGAATGACGGGTTCAGATTGAACGGAACTTAGTACATGTTCATATCATTGCTAGGTGGCATGGCATACACGTTGTTAAGGTTCCAGTGGACCAAGAAAGACCACACCAAGACGGAATTGCTGTAATGTGCGCCAAGCATTACGGGACCACTTGACATCAGCGCCTGTCAACTGGATACATTTACTGAATACACTACAACATCCAGTGCAGTCCCGCCCCATGGCTAAGCAACTGACATCGACCCGAACACGGATTCTCCATCCGATGCTTAGACTGCTGTTACGACTGTCGGATACCTGGCGCTATAACTGCTTTGCAGCATGTATGAAATGTGGGTTTTATGATAAAACTATCAAACGTGTTCCCAATATGTCTACTACGAAAAAAAGTATGAAATTGTATGCAAGATATCACGCATGATATAAATCTTATTTTGGAACCCTCCAACATCGGTAAAAACTTATTTTTAAGACTTCTGCGTCGTGAAACATACAACCAGAACGCAAACATAACTACGATAGGAGCCTGTACTGAACCTTGTTACAGACTTTCCACCAATAAAATAGGGTCTTCGCTTAAAGTCCCATGAGCACCTACAGGAAACATGACGAGAGCATCGTACGCCAGTTCAGAGCCTTGCGCTTAACGGTGATGAGGCACTTGATGGAATGTCAGTGTAGTCATTATCCCTCCGCAGAAAACATGAAAATAGCTCCAGGTAAGCGGGTATCTTAACACTAGATTAGAAAATGAGGCATTATAAGTAACTGGGAGTAATGATGAATGGCATCGCATCATGTTAGGGAAAGGTAAGGATCAGGGTGAAAGGTGTGGTAGACCACACAGGTGTGGAAATGATAGTGTGTACAGGATGGTGTTTGTAGTGTAATACACACAATGACACTACACAACACAATAACTAGACAGCGATATCACTAAAAAAATACCTACCTTCTACTGAAAACATAACCTCTTACAGGCGTTTCAGAAAAATGTAATATTTAATATGGAACCCTGTCGACAGAATACTCGCAAATAAAAACCAAAAAAATTGTGTTCAAATGAGAATTTAGAATTATTTCTGAAAGAATGCGTGGCTCCAAAATTACAATTAAAACTATGAAATCCAATATTTAATTAGTGGCCTCAGCAACACTGGCCTCTCACGAACGGAATACTTCGTTGGTAAAATAGATTAAAACTTGAAAAATTATTTTATGAGGTCTTCTCAAAACTATATTAAGGTATTGCAAGAAATTTATACCAGCGTATTCATGGTTAAAAGCTAGCAGGGATCAGTTCAGTTTAAATCAGCATGGCGTTTGCAAAATGTTCTAATAAAATTTAAATGTCTCTGCTTAAAAAAGTAATCGATGATCTAACTGAATTAAAAATTAGAACGTCAGAATCGGTAAGTTTTGGATGGTCTCGTTAATCTGGTTCTTTGCATTCCCCTGAATGCTGCAGGACATCGACTTGAAGTATTTCCTTAGTTATGCTCTCGGGCATACAGTGCGCATACAGTTCCAGAACTTTATCACAAACACTGAAGTCAGACTTCTCATTACGTGTAAAAATTACGTGTGAGGCAACCGTATAGGCCTGCTTCTCGTTAAATAAGCTTATGCATCTTCGTCTCCATTGAGACGGCCTGTTTACATGTGCAAACTCCGAAAACCTCAAGTCCGTTTAAAAATCCGTCCGGCTGAGCCCACGCGGCTCAGCGTTCTGCCGTCGAAACAAAATGCAAGATGGCTCAAACACTTCAAAAAGTATTAACTTAAGAAGACTTCGAAAATCCAACCAATCGCGAGAGCACTGGATGCAAAAATTACTTATCACGCCACTTAGTTGCTATGGCAACGGATCCAAAACTGCTCAGTGACTAAGGCCTTCTAAACAAAACAACATTAGCATATTCAAACAGGAAATACTTACAAATATGTTGCAGAATAAAATAAGTTTGAAAAAAATTTGAGAAGTTAATTACAACAACAAATAAAATAATTACAGTGCCAACCAAAAATTATATACATGAAGAACGTCTTCGAATTATATTGATAAACAAACAAATCATTAACATTCTACAGATGGCTTGAATTCACGACGTTACATTAGCGATTAATCTAGTTCCTGCAATACTAAGGATAACGGTCGTGTTTGAGTATGGTGACACTCAGGGGAGAGGGCGCATTCCTACCAATGTTGTGGAGACATGTTAGGCACTACACCTCGTATTATGGTTTGTAAAACCATACATTATGACTTCGGGTCACCTCTGGTAGTGATTTGGGTGACCCTAACAGCACAGCTATACATCGGTGACATCCTGCGTCCACAATCTTTGCCCTTCGTAAGACAGAAGCATGGAACAAACTTTCAACAAAACAATGTTAGTCCCCACACAACACATGTGTATGGAATGCTTGTCATGTTAGGTACTCTCATTACCTACGGAGTTCCCACCCCTTCACCCGTTTTTGTCCTGATCTGTGCAAGATAGAACATGGTGATCAGCTCAAACGTCAATTCCGGCCCGAAGCTGTTTTGCAGGATATTGAAGACCAATTACAACAGTTGCAAGCCTACTAGGCTCAGAAAGGCACTTAACTTGTCAGTGAGTAATAAAATTTTCTTGCGCTTATGACAACAAAAACTTATAAGTGAATAGTGCATAACTGTGTAATACCTATTTCATGTGTAATCTTTACACACAAAATGCGTTGTGGTATCTTAGTTACTATAACAATAATAATTATCATACTTTCATCTAAAGTATGCAACCAGCGCAAGAAAAATTTGTTGTTTAAGTAAACTTTTAAAGTTGCAATGAAAAGGTCCGAATGTCATAAAATGTGTGGTTCCAACCTGGCTACTAACTGTAAAAAACCACTGTCTTTGTATCTACAGTAATTTCCGTAAATTGGGGTTTGAAAATACAAGCTGAAGGCAATGATGTTTTATTTAGTTGCATGTGACAGCAAATAAACTACACTTCTGTCCACTAAATTTGCAACACCAAAATGGACATCAGCTATTACAGCCAGATTTATTGGACAGAATGCCCATCATACACAGGTGACATTTTTACTCCTTGCAGCTCGGTACAACGTAGATTACATGGAGAAATCAGTACTGTGTGGCCCCGCTAAAGACGGCGATAACCGCTGCTACGCGATGCGGTATTGAAAGGAAGAGACTTTAGATGTTCGTTTGAGGTAACTTTGCCCATGCTGCTTCATGTGTGCCCAAAGTTCATCCGTTGTGGCCGCAGGTATCCTGTGGCAGGCCACTCGTCGTCCAACCATGGATCACAAGTTTTCCGCGCAGGCTAAGGGAAAAATGTGACATCCAGGAACCATCGGACGATGTGTGCCACATGTGGTCGTGCATTTTCCTGATTGTATAGGGGCCCTAGGCTGGCCCTGAAGATAGAATACAGCAACAGACTCCAATACCTCCGCGATTTAACGTTTGCTGGTCAACATACCAGTGATGAAGACTATAGGCGCGAGAGGGAATAGAACCCGATGGCACCCCATACCATTCCAGGTGCTGGGCCTGTATGACGGTGCATAACGCAGGACTCAACCAGGAGTGCACCGCGGTACTGCCAGACATGGATGTGACCATCGTGTTGCTGCAAGCAGAAACGGGATTTGTCTGAGAAGACGATGGCATGCCATTCGTCCCTCCAGGCCCAACGTTCCACTTACAATTGTATTTGCAAGCGTTTGTGGTGAGTAGTCAGTGGCAGCTAAAGTAATGGACGCCTGGACAAGATGCCCTAATGCTGCAGACGGTGACGAACGTGCATGCGGATACATATTGATGTGCCACCTGCCTGAGCTCCTGAGCGAGGGTGTTGGATGTGGTGGCATGGTTCGTAATCGCCCCGCGCACCAGATGGTTGTCCTTGCGCTCATTGGTGCCACAGGGCCGTGGCTTCCTGCACGTCGCTTAGCCGGTGCCTCCTCGGCCCAGTGATACCATATAAGCTTCAATATGGTTGCATTTCTTCCAACGGAAAAACCAATTTAGTGATAGTATAATCCACAATTCCGATAGGCCACTATTCTCCTGAGGTCAGAGGCGGAAACATGCTATGATGGTTATCATGTTTTTCGACGTGGGATGCTCACTCTGTGCACACAGACGGTGAAGAAACACAATGCCGTTACCTCTCAGCAGTTCCCCGACCTCCACTTGTGTACCACTTATCAGTGTCTCCATTGGCGTGCGTGCTGCGCAACTCGCCTGAACAAACTAGTCAAGTCATTATCATTATCCTAGCCTGCACTATCCATTTTCCCAACGTCAAGTATTTACGGTGCAGCCTTTTTGGTGTTGCAATTTTAATGGCCAGCAGTGCAATATCAGTTGAAGGGTGCTAGGCATTATCTTGACTGCAAAGACTTAAAGATGCAAAAACTCTCACAGCTTTTGCATATGGTATGCACTAACAAATGTTTTCTTCCATTTCGTAATTTTAGAATTTATTGATAAAACTGTACGCTGTCTATAAAATAGCTCTGTGATAAATATTTACAAATTACTAACATTTAGAGAAAACTAAGCATTTTAAAACAGAAGGAAGAATTATGATAATATGATGACGTCTGGAGTATGAATTTAAAACTGGCTCGGACCAAAGGTGGTATTATTTCTGAAACAGAGCAGTTTGTAAACTGTTTACATGCTGTTATGTTTGAAGTGCACTGTGACTGGACAAACTGCACCGCTGCAAAAAAAAAACATTAAAACTGAATAGCACCATGTAATCTTTACGAAAGAGGTGAATTTCGCCTGTGAGCATCTCACTATCCAAACAAAGCAAGGGGTTACACCCAAAGTGCGTCTAAAACAGGGGTTCTTATGAAACTCTGAAGCAGACAACTGATCACTATATCCGTGTCAATAAAGATTTTTTTTTAATTGTTTCAATTTGCATTACAATACCACAATTGAATCTCTTTTGGTTGAGGTCAAAATGAGTCACGTTTTCTGCCCCAACAAACAGATAGATGCGGAAGTATCAAACACAAAAAACCTTTCGTAGCAAACATTATGTTAGCCTTCTTTGGGATAAAACAAGCTGGTAGCAGCAGAATTATGGACTGAGAAATGTTTTTGCAGCACTGTTTGGATCCATTCATACATCTGTAAGGCACTCTCAAATACACTATTGTTTGTGAAAATCGCAACACCCATAAAGAATGGCCCGAATGAATCCAAACTCGGAGGAAATGTAGAACAGTGAACTATCAATAAGTGATTACGATTTCAGAGATATGGCATACACGTAGGCCCAGCAGCTCCCACTCGTGTGTGACCAGAAAGGTCAGTGTTACGCCAAGCTCAGTCAGTGAAGAGCCGTCAAACGATGTGAAAGCAAAAGCCAGTATGTCTCGTCGACGTCAAAGGGCGCCATTTCAACATGTGAGTGAGTTCAAGCGGAGCAGAATGATTGGTCTTCGGGAAATGGGTTTGCCATGTCATGACATTTCGGCTCGTACAGGGCATGCTGCTACGACAGCGATGCGTGTATGGAACCAGTGGTTAGAATAGGGTCGTACGCAGCGACGATTGGGTACGGGACCACGCAAAGTGGCCACAGCACGGGATAACCACCATCTTGTCTGCATAGCCGTCCACAGTGTTGGCTCGACACTGGAGCACTGCAACGGGAGTGGACCTGTCTGCGTCGATGGTTAGACGTCGTCTGCTGCGAGCTGGACCGGTGGCACGCATACCATTGCGTCGGCTTCCAATGTCCAGAAACCACAAACGCCTCAGACTGCAATGGGCACATGAACGCCGTCGTTGGCGGGCTAAGTGGCAAAATGTAGTGTTTTCGGACAATTCCCACTTCAATCTCTTCTACAGTAATGACCGCATACATGTTAGACGCTACCGTGGTGACCGCAATCTGGCAGACTGCACTGTGTAGTGGCATAGTGTACAAACGCCAAGTGTGATGGTGTGGTGCGCCATTGGATACAACATGTGATCCCGACTTCCATATATTGAGGGCAATCTGAACAGCAGCCGCTACATCATGGAGATTTTGGAGCCCGAGGTACTGCCCCTCCTTCAAGCAACTCCACATGCCATATTTCAGCAGAACAATGCCCGGCCACATGTGGTGAGGAATGTGCAAGCATTCTTCAATTAACGACGGGTACCACTGTTTCCCTAGCCTGCACGTTTGCCTGGCATGTCACCCATCGGACATGTCTGGGTTATGGTTGGTCGGCGACGTGTTCGTTACGGTCCTCCAGCAACCACTGTTGATGCCTAGTGGACTCACATTCAAACTGTGTGGAGGGGTATTCCTCAAGAACATATCCAGGTCCTCTTTGATTCCATGCCATGACATTTAGGAACTCGGGTTTCACACCATACTGAATTCTCAAAGACAGATATCATGTACAGTTCTGTAATCCTAATCAATTGAGTAGTTATGTGCCTAATCTGTGGTATAAAGTTCAGTTCAATCACATGTACCCTTCTTGGTATTGCATTTTTCACTAATGTTAGTGTATTTTGGCTATCCATGTATTGAGATTGTGGACATCCATACATGTTGACTGTCTTCCCCTAAAGTAGACGTCACTAGTATGTATCATACGTCCAAATTGTCCAGGAATGATTGGAGAAGTACAACCAAAACTTCCAAGTACTTCCCTGGCCTTCTAAGTCCCCAGACTAGAAGTCAATTTAGCAGCTTTGAAACCACGCATCGCTTTGCTGGTTTCACAACGCACAAAGCATCCTGACTGCAGACTGTTTACTCGGAGGCCTGTCGTGGCTTTTATAGACCAGCTGGCCTGATCCAGAAGGCTATACGCACCCCTACTCTCGTTGAAGGAGGGATACTGCTCGGCGAACATCCGCATCGGCAATAGCATCCACGAAGAAAATGATCGTGGTAATGCTGCCTGTCTCCTCGGGGCACTTTTCCAGACACAGAATGGACAGTCGCGCTATATCATCACTCCAAGGCCCACACCAGTGTGGGGTACTCCAGTCGCTGTCGCTCTGGCAGAGATTGTAGTATACTCAGTGCATGGCTTGTCGGAACAGCCACGAGGTAGTAACCACGCAGTTCGTCTGACAAGCCATTCAGTCTAGAACTATTTCTTGGTACTCCCACCAAGAAGTATGGCCATTGTAAGTGACGGACTTGATTGCGACTCCCTTCTTCACTTCTGGCTGCACAAAACCAATGCTGCAGAGCGGCTGACTATTCTCCAAGGTTGCTGCATTGGTTGCTGTCTACCAATTCACTCACATTAGTTATCTGGCTATTTACACTTCTAATTTGTGTATTTGCTTTTTCTACTGCATCACTAATTTAAGTATTTACAGTTTCATATACACTTTTTCACACTACTAATTTGGTTATTTACATATTTTCTTAACTATTTGCACTTGCGCTCATTTGGCTATTCAGTCCCTCAATTAATTGTCACTGTGCTTCCAGTTCTGCAGACATTTTTCTCATTAACTGCTGTGGTTGTACAAAACAATCTTTATTTCCCAGCCTACAGCGATTACAAAAACTTTTTTTCTTATTAATTACTTGCTTATTGCATAACTTTACTTAAAAGTAAATGCCTTCAGTCCACTTCTGACCCCAGTGTTATAAGTCTCCAAGAGCGTATCCAAGTTCATGAAGGCTGGACATCTCAATAAAAAATAAAATAACTAAATTATTTTTTTTATTTATTTACAATGCTATAAAAATACAACTTCCTATCTCTACTATTAACACTTTTTTTTCTCAGTGAGCACAATATTTAATGTCAATTTCAATTCTAATTAAAGTCTTTATCACCATCATTGTATTTGTTACAGTAATTTAATTCACACTTATTTACACATATTCAATCTAACTGTCTATTGCCATCATTCCAAATGTCTTGTCACTTACACACACACATCCAGTTCAATAGCTTCACCCATCAGTCTCTCTCTACTGTACCGATGCTCGCACCCCACATACTTCACTCCCACTGGTCACTCGCCACCACTCATTGCTCTGCTGGCTCGTCGCTTCATTGTCTTCGCACACCTGTCACTTAATGTTACACAATAGTCCAAACTCTCACTCAAAACTGTCGCTCACAGGCCTGTCATGTCTTAAGTAGTCTCACTGAGAGAGGCAAGGGCGATGAACAAGAACATTCTTTCAAATATAAATGCAGAAATTCAAGCCACTGAAGGTCAGGAGAGCACTAGTAGCAACAGCTTTTTTGCGGTAGCACACCTTTGTAAATCTCCAAGAGCTTCTTGGATTACCGCTAACCTATTCTTCAAACATTCCTTCGGACTAACAAGCAGGACAGGGTAATGGAAGCGATGAAGAGCAGGGAGCATGTAACATTAAAACACATTTTCCAATTACTTAGCAAAGTAATTGCATTTTGCATTTTAACAGCGGCCAGTGTGACCTTGTCTCAACGAATGCAAGTCTTATTCCCCACTCAAAAGTTTTTCAACTGACCCACTTGATGGCAACAGAATAACTCAACTGGAAAAAACCAACAGAATAGTATACACGAGATGCACTTTATGTATCAATACTCCAATACAAGAGCTTGGCTTTGAAACACAGCTCCACTTTCCACTCCCATGCTATGCAATAAAATATACAGAGTCCCAGCATTATAACTTGGCCATAACAAAAATTAGTTGGAATGGTAACCTACACTGATCATAGCAGCATTTGTTTACACACACTGTTTTCTCATAGACATAACAGCTGTGGCAGAAGGATTCATTGTGGCCGCGCTACTTTTCTAGAACTGTAAAAATCTAGTGAAATTATATGAAATGGATTGTACCTCTATGGGAGTTCACTTTTATAAGGCCATACCTGTATTTAAAACAAATAATGCAACCATTGAACATCCAGTAAAATACACGTGGAAATGCATTTACGAACACTCCATAGGAATATGTACATGTATCTGCCCCAAAGTTGGTACACAAGAAGGATGTGGTATGTGTGACAGATCAAAACATACAGTCCATGGAACATCCAGAAAATTAAATGCAACACCTACAGCAGACACCTTAACAAAGAGAGTAAACACCACCCCGAATAGCTACACAAGCAGCAATTCTGGCATGTAACCTGACGTACAAATGCTGAATGTGTCTGAGGCATGGTATCCCATGCTTGCTTCTTGGTGTAGCTGGGCGATGGTTGTTGCCAGGGCTGGGCTGGATGTCAGACGCTGTCCCATCACTTCCTACACATGCTCGATGGGACCGAGGTCTGGAGATCGGGCCAGAGTAGCATGCCTACACCATGTAGTACACACGGCGTTGCCCCTAGCAACATGGGGAGGCACCTTATTGTGCTGGAAGATTGGTTCCTGCAGTGTCTCGAGATAAGGTCGGAATGCAGGACCAACAATGCCATACTTGTACAACGCATTCATCAAACTCCTCTGAATGAATAATAAGGCAATTCGGATGTGTACATTATGGCCTCCATACCACAATCCCAGGTGTGAATTTGGTATGGCAAAAGTAAATATCTTATTTCATCGCATAATCGTAGCACCTAATTTTTCAGTTAAGAAAACAGGTAAGAAAAAAAATTCATTGTATAATTGTTGCACTGCAATATGTTGTTTACATTTCCGTGAACACCTTGCATGGAAGTGGACAGACACATTGACCTTGCGTGACCTTGGCAATGGACTGGCTAATCAGCATATGCCGTGGCCAATGTTTCCTCCCGCAAAATCAGGAGCAGTTTGTTCGGGACGTGCAGCACATGTTAGTGAGGCGTCTTTGTTAAATCAGTTGGGGAAGTTGTTCGTGGGTAATTTTGAATTTGCACAATGGGTAAATACAATAACTACACGGCAGGATTTAAGCCAAAGGTGATTGTGTTTTCAGGAGAACACTGAAATCGAGTGGCTGAAAGAAAATGTTCTGTAAGTGAGAAGCTAGTGTGCGACGCAGAAAATTTAAAAAAGAAACTAAGCAGCACAAATTAAGCCTTTCTTAGTCCGAAAAACGGTAAATTTATTATGATTAATGGAAACGTTCTTGCGTACACAGAAGAAATGCGAAACAATGGTTGTAGCGTCATACAAAATGTTGCAAGTGACTTTGACAATTAAATCTAGTTAGTGTTATAGCAATGCTTTTAACAATCTTTGCAGGCGAAGATAATTTCTACAATCGTCGTGTGCCCTAAGACTTTTTGTTTATTTTTTTTTAGTGTGGCAAGATGGCCATCATGTGTATATTGCGCAGCGCGAATATAAATACCTAAGTGTAAATACAAACAGAGAGCTGCAGTTTGGATTTGGTAAAGTTTTGTTTCAGACTTATTTGTACTGCTTTTAAAAAATATACTATAAAGTAAAAATTTTAAAAATAAATAATGTGCAGTTTTACTGCAAATTTTTTTGCCATCCTCAAACAATTGTCGCACGCAAGAAATTTTTCACTAAATTTGGCATAAAATACGTGACTATTATGCGATTAAATACGGTACACGATGGATTGTCATGCTCATTCGCATGTCTCATGTCTACGAATGCAAATATGGCCATCACTTTGCCCAAAGCAGAGATGAATCTAATCACTGAACACCACTGCTCTACAGTTGCTTCTCCACTCTCTCTCTCCCGACACCACCCCCAAGACGTTCATGACGATGAGCAGGGGTCAGGGGTAAACATGCCAGAGGAACACGAGAATGTAAACCTACCTCCATCAATCGTTTACTGTTCGTGCATGCACATAGGAGGCCACAGTAGCTCTGAATTCACGTGAAGTTGCGGTTCTGTCACATAGCTAGGCCCGAAAAAACCTACTGTCCAAACCCTCATCACATAGGGGGCCACAGTAGCTCTGAACTCACGTGAAGTTGCTGTTCTGTCACATAGCTCAGCCCAAGCAATCCTACTGTCCAAACCCTCATCAATGCAGCGAGGTGGCACTAGTGTAAGAACCCCGTTACCCATCTCCTCCACCTCCAAAAGACCACCAACATGTCACGCCCCAAGTGAGTGGTAATTCTGCAGAATGTCCAGCCACCCTCTCAGAGTCCCACTACATAGTCACGATCAAAGTCACTAAACTGTTCAATTGGTGCTTGCCATCGTCTTCCGGGCATTGCAGACGCACGCTGAGATACACATGCAATGGAATCGCAAAACCAACTGCACTCATCGTGTTGTCAGATGACTTGCAATAAGACACTTTGTCTAATGACTGCAAACTGGTGCAGGCAAGTAGCACCCTTCCACTTACAATCAGAGTGCCCTCTACACATTAGCAGTTTGTGTTATAAACCTTACTCCCACTACACAAGCACAGAGCTCCTACTCCATTCTTATCATTTTTTTTTACTCTCATCAGCTCTCAAGATCATGACGTTAAAGTGCCTCACAAATATTTCCACTCCACTCAAATTTGCACAACGCTAAAAATGTATTCAACAATATTAGAAGGAATCTCCTACCTATTGTATGTAAGAATGTTTCACATCTGCTATGAAGATTTAATTTATAATTTCATTTTAAAAAAGTTCTCCTGAAAATGAAACATTTTTAAATTAGTAGTTGATAGTATTCTCTAGGGAAAAAAAAAATTCCTATATGGAAACTTAGAATAGTGTACAAAGGTTCTGTCTTCATCAAGACTATTAAATAACAAAGTTATCAACTAATGTCCCCACAAATGCATGCTGCATGACCACAAGACTATGTACCAGTTTAGCACATTGCACGCAAGCCATAACGTGAAAGACATTTATTATAGCCTATTTTTCCCTTTCTTGTTACATCGATGACATGAACCACACTGTAGACATAAGGAAATGGGAAGGGAAGGAAAGTGACCAGCACAACAGATTTTAAAAAACACACAGAATATTTTAAAAAATTTATCTTACCACACTCATAAATAAATGTTTACGTAAAATAAATTTATTTACTAAAATCATTCGTTCTAATTACAATTTGCTCCTACAAAATCATTTTCTAATGCTTATTCAAGAACAAAAAGTTGATAAAATATACAATGCAACAGAGTTTACATACTTAGAAGAAAAAGCTATTTTTGAAATTGTCTACAGTGATACCACTGAGAAATTTTTTCCTTTCCGAGTACCTGAACAAGCACTTCCACTATACATACATATTATTTCTGAGTCACTGATATGACATGAATTTTGATAAACACTGGCAAGTAAATATTTTTATGTCCTGCAAACAGTGTTTTCTATGTTCTGGAATGTGCAAATGTTTTGATAAAGAATGTAAACTAAGCAAATACTCGTGAACTGCATGGCAATGCACCAAATTGACATCAAGTACTCCTTGGCTGATGGCCATTCCATGTAATTTCATTATGTAAACAAGCAATGAATATTGGTTATTCAAAACCAATAAAATTATTTAAAATGAATTTAGAAAAAAAAAAAACTACCTTTAGTTATAATGAGAACAAAGTAACCATTTCCACATGACCCTTCTAAATGTAGTTGGAGCATGTATGATAACTACAGTATCATTATTTTCTTGAATCTGGTAATTTGTGGATAAAAATATTTATTATGTCAATGCTTTAACTTGTTTCCCAAAAGACTAAAATAAGTAATATAATGTTACAACAAAAACTGCAAATAAAGCATTTATGACACTCAAAACATGTAAACTCTGTTTCTGATTACACAACATAAAAAAAGATACTGAAAACACTATTTTTTAATAAGACTGTACAAAACCTTATACATTTTCAAGACGTGCATAAAATGAGTTTTTATAATAAACATCTCAACTTTCGTGATGCGTGACATTTTTTATTTGTGGCGCACACAAAAATGTTTGCATGGTTTTCCAGAATTACATTACAACATATCTGTACCGCTACGTAAGTTCACTATCCAGAAGGAAAAGTGTGTGATAAATCAAATACAGTTTGACTAGGATTTCAAGTGACAAACTGAATGAAGCATTACATTTAAAAAAATTATGCATCCAAGAAATTACCGTACATTGCTCCCTAGATCTTTTCTTGCTTTTCATAGCTATAGAATCAAAAATATCCCTAAATTTACAGTAGTGATGTGAAAGATGGAAAATTAACTTTTCTCAGCACACATTACAGATGGAGTGGTACTGAACACATCCAGATCACCTAGAGGATTATTTACAAACACACATAATTAATAACCTTTCACATACCATGGATATACTCCACCCCTGTATTGTCTCTGATACAAGATGACAATATAGAAATAATTCAGAATTAAATGCATTGGTTCCTACGCAGTGAACAGTACTACTTCAGTGTTTGTTCAACACTATTTAAAAAAAAAGGATGCTTCGGTTCGAGTTCAGTTCACGGACAGTTTGAAGTGTTCAGTTCAAGTTCGGTTCGGTGCCAAAATCTGGGTTTGTCCCACCTCTAGTTTATGAGAAATGCATAAATATGCACACTTCATTTTTTTTTTATTACAGTTAGTGACCTAGATGAAAAGTTAGAGGTCACTATTCAATGTCAAAAGATGAACAACACACTCATACCATAAAAAATGTATTTCATTGATAATTCTTTTTTTTTACAAATGAGGTGAATATTTAGCTATACAAACAACAAATCCTTTCCAAGTGGTTACAACATGCAGAGTACAGGTCACGTTCCTGCGCCTCTACCTCGACTAGCTCATGGTAGCAGGAAGGGGAAACCTGGGATGGTATTCTCTCGTGTTCCTGTCACTGGACATGGCACGCTTACTTCAGATTTTAATTTTTCTGTCTTCCTTTTACTTCTTTCCTTCTCAATGTAGTTACACATTGCTTACAACGTGCCGGTTCACTAAAAATACTCTATATTATCCTTTCAAATAACTCGATGAACACATGAGCAGACAGATGATCATTACAAATTTTAATTTCATTACAAAAAATGTGTGGACTGATCATAACTTTAAAAAGTGTTAAACTGACATGAATACCTTATCCTCCTAACATGTAGCACACAAGAGGATTCCGTGCAGTCTCAAAACAAAATTCGAAGACAACACAACCTACACATAACTGTTAGCTGTGAACCCAGAAAGGAAAGAAACGGGCCCTCAATGCCTAGATCCTTGTACCACTGAAGAAAAATAGTTTTCACAATTAAAAATCTAGGATTTGTCAACCTGATTGCTGAAACAATGTAAAATGATCATAAAACAAATTAAACAATTTTCTGCATCAATTACCTAATTAAGTATGTGCTCTAAAATAATTAAGTGAAATATCCATATTAAGGTAACAGTAATTCAAACCAGCAACAAAGTGTGTGCACAGCACAAAAAGATTCATTTTGACTCCCTGTTTGTGTCATTGAATGTGACAATCAACATGTTTTTGTATCTCGATATAAAGCCATAGCAAATTGCAAAAAACTGTAAGAACTACGTTGTATTTTGGATTACAAACTATGCTATATTTAAATCCAGTACACCTTATGATTTTATGTGTGATATTCATTTTCCTGGCATTAACATCCATTGCATTACTTTCTTAATTAAATTCATAACAGACACACACACAAACATGCATGCACACACACAAAAATACATTCTTCATTACTACAACAAGAAATATGTTTTTAAAAATTTTGATTAATGACACTTGAAAATTCATTGCCCTTAAATACAAAAATTAAGCATAATAGAAAATAATTTACCGATATTTAAAAAAAACTAAACTTACATGAAACTAACATGTGATAAACACAAAATTTACATTCATACACTATTAACAATAAAAGTTTAAGAATACTATGTATTCATGAAGAAAATATTTTGGGAGTGAAGCATACTGATAGTTATTCTGGGGTAGGTACTATGGTTGTGTTTCAGCACACATTTCTGAGTGAACATTTTAAGAATATTAAGCATTATGGAATGTGGCTGCACTGATGGAACATAGTAGCAAAGTCCCAATTCATGGATGGTAAACACTGTACAAAGTAAACACAGCAGAGATGCAGAGATGAACATAATGGATGTAGTCAAGGAAAGATATAACACAACAGAATCTTGGAAGGGCACATTTATAATGGGAAGAGAATAACATTTTAATTTTTAAACTGTTGCATTACTTATAAATAAAAATAGCTTCGTGGCACGGTAAAAATAAGAGGTGACACATTATGAAATGGAGCGTGTGAGTGAAGAGATTTGGGCGGCTCTTAACTTGGAGGTCTTGAGAGCCGATGAGAGTGAAGCGAGGTGAGTATGGAGCAGCACTGGAATGAAGAGGTGGGGAAAATGGGAGATCCCCGAGAAAACCCATTGACCAGTGGCATCGTCTGGCACGATTCCCACATGCAAAAATTTGGGAGCAACCCTGCCGGGAATCGAACCCAGTTCGCCTAAGTGGGAGGCGAGTAGCCAAACCACTACACCACCGCAGCCCCTTATGAATTGGAGCATAAGTCCATTTGCAGTATGAGGTGTGCCTAATAAGAAGAAGTGGTACATGATAAGTTATGTCAAACTTTGGTAAACATGATACATCATCAGTAATGCACCTTAGAACTTACAAACCTGCATATGGAGGTAATTTATTAAAACAAAATGCAAAATAAGATTGCCAAAATGAACCACTGTAAAGCAGCTGTCCTGACTTTCTTCAATCAATTACCAACCAAATGGTTCTGAAAATCGCGTACTGGTTCATCACAAGAAGTACACAAAGTCTGCAACTTTATTTCACCTTTAGTTTACTCCACAGGAAGAAAAGACAGTGCAGTAACACTTCCTCTAAAGCAATGCAAAAGTGATTGGAGTGATGGGAAATCATCTGGGTCACAAAGATGTTAGTCACTTTCACTGCCAGAACGCTTACTCTCGTTGTCTGACCCAGATTTACCTGCAAAGAATAGAAAGTAAGAGTATTACAACATATCCCTCTTGGCACATGAAGACAGAGAACAAAAATAGCACCTGAGAAAACAAAAAAAAATTTCAACTGAGATCACTTGAGATACAGAGAAGGGTATCTAACAAAAAATTAATACAACAAATCAACAAAATAACATAAAATGCATTTTCGAAATCACTTTCAAAACAACTATTTCAAAATACTTTTTTAAAGGACAGTTCTGTTTAATAGTCCTATGCATACAATGAACATAATGATTAACAAGTTAAAATATAAACTTTCCAACAAATATATATATGCACTAATAAATTACGATGAGAAGAACACGTTCTTAGTAATGTTTAAAAAATATACAATAAAGCTTATATCCTTGGGTGACAAAAACAAAGTTGAAAAAAATAAAAATTATTTATTTTTAAAAAATTTCCAATCACTGTAGCACACGTAAATGCAATTTTCAGAGCATGACATTTTCCGAAGTCAAAATATTCCACAATATTTGGTCAAAATAAACCAATGAAACACTAAAACTTGTTGTAAAGAGAGTATTTGATATTACTGAGAAAAATTATGTAAGCACAGCAGTATTACTGACTATACTTATACTGGCTGAAAAAGCAGGCTAACACGAACACTTTCACCTCAACATTAAAAAATACATCTTTTAACATGGAAAGAGACACAGATGTCAGTAAAATATGGTTATGCCTTAAATTTTACAATGTAATGAGTCCATTACATCAATGCATTTGTTTTAATACTTCATAATGTTTACAGCATGTTAATTAAGTGATTTGGGGCTATCATTTAATTGGTCATTTGCAAAAGATTACTAACTGGAATAGTGAAGTAGCTCACTAATATTTTAGTGATGATCACCTACCCATTTATTGAATTTTACCATATTGATTTAATTTTTTAAGCAATGCTTAATTTGTTTATAAAGGTTACATCAGTGTAAATAGGTGTTGTGTATTACAGTTTGCTTTCTGAGCATATATTTGTAATGAAGGTTCTTATTTTCTCCGGGGTGAACAACCTTGGTGCAAGTTTAGTACTCATTTTGTGTTTTGGCTAACATTTAATGACTTCACCTAAGACAGATTGAAGCGTGACGCGTATTGACATTTATTTAAACACGACTTCACCTCATCTTCACATGTCATCACGTCAGCCCAGGCGTGGTTTCAACCCTGAACGACTTGCTACCAGAGCCTACCAGCACGCCCCTAGATGCCCTATACCCACGGAAATGTCAGCCAAGTTTATTTCGCCTTTAAGTCAGATGCCATGCCANATAGAAGTCAGCCAAGTGTCCCAAATAAGCACCTAAGCTCACGCCGCCGATGCAACCCTGCATGACCGAGATGTCTGCTTTTGCCACAGACTGAGAGATGGCAACAGAGAGCACAGCTCCGCCCACAGAAGGAGGAGCTCACCCCGTACCACAGAGAGCACCCTGGCAGGTGGAATATATGTCCGGTCCGTGCACAGTCGCAGAATGGCAGTTCATTCTCCGCAGCTCGCTCCACCACCTCGTGTGCTGAAGCTCTCTGCAGACATCGAAATACTCCAGTAGGACCACCGCTACCTACCAGACATCTTCAAGGCCTTCACCGGCAACCCCTGAAGAAGTTTTCACCCATTGAACACTCACTATTCTTCTGGTAGTGCCACCAGAATTCCTTCTGGACAAAAGCATTGAATTAGTTAGGGTCAGTTAGTATCATAGCTACCGAGCCGCATCTGCTCTTGTCTAGTTTAGACAAGACCCAGGTCCCCTTCACCTGGTTTATTGTAGTCTACTTCCGATACAGTCCTTGATAATTAGGAGTTAATACGGACCACCGTGTCTTTTTCCTCACGGGAATACACACGTTTCCTATCAAACCTCCGAGTACTCATTCTAGGGTGACTGTGACTCCCCCGTAGATGTCTGCCCATCATGGAAAAGCAGGAGACCACATCAGTACAATCCAATTGCCAAACCTAGAGTAGGACTGTGGGCTCCCTTAACCAGGCGTACGTACGTCGTAAACACCCACCCATTCTGTGCACCTGGTGTACAGTACGGTAGAACCCCAACCACAAGGAACTCAAACCACAAGGTGGCTAGTCAACCAGCCCAGCCAATTCACTCAATCCACTGAGCTGAACTGTCGCCGGAAGAAGTGATAGACTGATTCTGGAGGTTTGCCCACATTTGGAACACACCCACATCGCTATCAGACATCCAGGGTAAACCCACCACTTTAACCACCGCGCTGAACTGCTGCCAGTTGGAGTAATCGGGTACGACTTCGGGTGGCTTAGCCCCGGCAGGCTTTACACCTAGCTACGAATCCTTGTCTCCTGCTCTTCCTTAGCATGGCAGACCTCAGTTCCTACCTCTATGCCATACACCCATAGGAGTGGTGGGAAGTGGCAAGCTAAGATGGCAGCTACTGCCTCAGAATCCAACGTGAACTGTAACCCAGCACTAACTACCCTTTGCAGCATAGCCCCAAGGGAACGAGCTCAAGTCACCCGACAACTGGCGAGGCCTCACCTCCCAGTCCCACCCCACTCCCTATTTCAGCCACCCTACAAGACCACCGGTGAGCCACACCAAGTTGCTGTCAACTTCAGTCAGGGGCTTCACGTCCCACTGGGTATAGTGAACTCGTGGTTCCAGCACCGCAGGACCAGCAGCCCTCCGCGGGCTACCATCAGCACCACCAGCCGCAGCACCACCTTCGCCCAAGGACAGGGCATGAGTTCCGGCCGGCTCCAGCAGCAACAGCGGCCGAGTAAGGAGCTACCCCGGGCCACGCCCAATACAGGTTAACCAGTGGCAGTGTGCAAACCTGTAGCACGAAGGACAGTTAAGCCACAGCAGACTTTGTGCCGTGCCATCAAGCCACCTGCCCTAGCTTATATACCGGCTGAGGTCCGACGAGCAGCCAATAAGGTCAGCCCAGTCATATCGCCTGTGTCTCTGACGAACATACAAAACATTACCCAACCGTCAGTCACCCAACGTCAAACGTCAAGTTTATTTTTCTTTGACAATTTCCAGTGATACAAATTTTAAGGAATAATGCTAAAGTATTATTCTTAAAGGGCTCAGGGCATTTTTGGTTCCGGCATCGCACGACTTGAATGTATCTTTGGCCACTGCCACAAATTAATAATGTTCAACCATGCATCCTAAAATTAGTAGCTTTGGAAAGAAACCAGAAATAATTTATAGATAAAGAGCGAGGGTGAAATAAATAAAGCACCGAAATCCAATTTTTGTAGATGCCAATTTTGCTGGTCACACGCAAGAGTGTGCCACTCTCCCCCATGTTATTATCCTCAGTGATCCCTTAAATCTAAGCAATGTAATAAGAAAATGATCACTTTTCTACACCTATCACATAGGTGGAGATAATTAATTTCAGAACATTATGTACAAAAAGAATTTTTTTGTGTGTCTGGTTTGTGAATATTTATAATACCTTAACAGCTCTGCCTACTAAGCCCGAAGCTACTCAGCTTAAATTGGAAATCAATGTTAATGAACTTTCTTACTTATGCATCAATTTTAAGGATAACTGTTTCAAACAAAAAATATTCAATGAAACTTATTCAGAGAATACTACCATGTAAAAAAATTTCCTAACAATTTTTATTAATTCATAATTTTTTTAAGTTATTGTTATACTTCTTTTGGGGCGTTGAGGGTTAAAGTTTAGTGTGCAATGAAAGTTGCGCGCGCAGTGTAACGAAATTCGACAGTGAACACGGTAGGGGTGAGACCCAACGCGCATGCGCGTATCGTCTAGCTATATACAAACGCAAGGTACAAAAGTATTTAAGGTTATGCGCAAAAATTTTATTTTAGTAACGCCAAAGAAGTATAACTTCTAATCTAACACGAGTACATAAGTACACGCACCCCCTTTTTTGTAAACTTTAATACTACATTGAAAAAAAATTATAAACATAAAACTGGAAACATTTTTTAACATGCCAGTGTTACTTAAAAAATGTTGTTTAGAATAGCAATGTTTGAAATGGTTATCTTTAAAATTGATGCACTGAGAATGAATTTATTTAACACTGTTTCCTCATTTAAACTCTACTGCTAGCTTGGTACACAGTGCCCTTAAAATGCAAACATTTTGTATTTGAAGTTGTGCTTTTTAACATTTATAGTAACAATGAGATACAAAGAAAAGGATTAATAATTTTTTGTATTTAATTAAGTTGCAACAGTATGTGTCAAAAATAGCATATTACAGTATTGTGAGACAGGACATTAAGGTTGTGGGAATATTCAGTATACCGAAAAAAAAATGAAAATGACAACTTTCATTTTCGTTTTGATAAGAAATTGGTTGCAGAAAATTGTAACAAAATGAAAATTCTCAACTATGTTGAATATTTGGGGGTTTAGTGGATGTTCATTTACTGCACTAGCAAAGGAAATTTTTGTCTGTGAATTATCTTGTTTGTTTTCATTATTTTTTTTTAACTAAAACAACTACGTAAAGCTGAAACTTTAATGTAGGCAAGAACCCCTGTAGGAAATAATCCATATCCTACACTTTTTTGGTTTGTTTTTGCAACGAATTTGCTATAGAGAATAACTTACTAAAATGTTATGAAATTCATTAAAGTTTCGTTAAGACTGACCTCTTACGAAATTATTGTTCAGATTCGTTTCAGTTTCACAAAAGTTCGTAACATATTTTTTGTTTTCGTTTTGTGAGGAAAAAGTTGCATTTGCACAACCCTACAGGACACAGTGGGACCAAAACAACACAAGCCATGCTGATCAGGAGTGGACCGCCTAGATACAGATAGGAACGCCATGCATCAGGACAGTGATGGAAGCAGTGTTGCACCTGAGGTATGGTCCATACCGTATAAGAAGGCCACTTTCTGACAGTCAGTGAGTGGCAATTGACTAATACGAAACAAACAAAGTGCCATTTAGAAAATCCTGTATCAGCTGATGCACGAACGAACAAAAGTTAATATTATGTTGGCTATTCTGAGTGCACTGCCAACGCACATCAGACAAGCAGAAAATACGCGATAAGAAAGAGTTCCAAGTTTAATTAATACATTTTATTTTATGTGATCACAAAACAGTGGTTGTTAGTGTTAAAAACTAAACTTCGTGATAATGTAGTTATGTTCAGGTGATCAAAATGAAATGTACAATAGAACGATACGACGTGGAAAAGTTTTCTGAAGTTGTGCTAACTTCAGAAAGCTTTTTCACGTCGTATAATCCATCTCAAACCTTACTTTCAACACATCCATGATATTAATTCCAAAAGCATATAGAAATATTACATAATATTTTTGAATTATTTTTTCTAATAATTTGACGAAACGACACGAATTTTAAATGTATTTCCAGCCCGTAACATAAGAATTATCAACTTTAGATCATACACTATCTTTTGACCATAAAGAGAGTTATTCAAACTTCGTCGTGACGTGCTGCGCACTATCTATCGGATATTCTGCGAGCTATTACCAGCCAGAAATGAATCTCTTTTCAGCGTGATAATAACGAATTTACAAACATATGCCAATAGTTATATTTTTCCACGAGCTCTGCATAATTTTTAAAGTAACATATATTTCATATACAACGATTTGGAGTACAAGTCATTTATATTCGGCCGGTAATCGTTCGTCTACGTAAATTATACGCCATGTTGTTCTCTCGAAACCCATCTCCTTGATTCCGTAGACACGCGTGAATAGTTTTTAAGCAATTCTAACGTTATTCCACGTCACATATTTCCAACTCGAATATATTAGCTATAACGTCCAAAGTGTAATAATAGATACAACAGACCGTCTCGCAAATTTTAACCCAAATTCACTATCTCGGACAAATTAAAAAAGAGTTATCAAATATCTAACATTTTATATTTTTACTTTTATAACCTACTTATATTTTTAGACAGATGTCAGTCTTAAAATATCTTAAAATTTGTTTAGCATTACAGTACAATGAGAAGTGGATTAGCTGACAGCGTGTTGATAAAAAATACACAGCCCCGACGTGACGGACCAGCTGATGGCGGAAGGTTACGTAGTCAGATGTAAACAGTGGCGCTACTTTCGCCGAGCTGTCAAAAAGTGGCCTTCTTATATGGTACTGAATATAACTAGGCACAATGATTCTGCAATGGTTCACTATTGCTTTGCACATCCACCAACCACTTGAAAATTTGATGAGCAGTGCCTGTAGTTGAAGCCAGATCTCCTCAAGAGGCAACGGTAATGACGAGGCAATTTGAACACCAACCAGTTTCTGGCTTGGTAGAGTTATCATCAACTGATGCCAGCAACTGAGTGAATACAAGGACACACTTTAAGGCACCTGCAGCATAAAATAGCCAGTCACCACATGTAAATGGCACACACTCCTTTAACACCTCATCCCAGGTCAGGAGCATATTTAATAGAACTGAACACTAATCGCATGGATCGGCATGTTTCCATCAGTCGCAGTGAGCAGCGACACAGCTCCGTCACTGTCCTGGAGAGAGAGTAGAGGTTGGGTAGTGCCTTGACCGGACCACGGGTTCCTCTGGGTGCGAGGGTTCCAGATGGATGTAAGAGGGGAGCAGACGGCACATCACAGTATCAGTTTGGAGCTTGGGGCTGGTCAACCAGGATGTTAGCTGAATGCACATTAGCGCTGATTGAGCGTATCTCAATTTTTGTCCACGGGGAGACTCGTCGGCATGTTGCTGTTATACTCCATTCGGAGGTCGGGTACAACTGTTTGGCAAGTAATCCACCAAAATGGCGACCGACCAGGAAAAGACTATGTTGTAATGTGGACGAAGTCAGTTCAACCAGGAGAATTCCTTACTCACCACAGAACAGCTTACACATGCATGTGTTTACTGAACACACAGGATACTGAGGTGGGTTTGTAACCAGTGCAAGGTTCACTTTAAACCAAACTGTAACAATATGCAGTGTATGCTGTTATGATCCACGTAGTCCCACAGTGATCAGAACCATCAACATACACAGAGTCTTTCAGCTGCCCCTGGATGCCACAGCCCATAGGATTTCAACTAGCAAACCTTTGAATATTAGACCAACCTAACCCCTATAATTTTGCATGAAGTTAACCGACACACAAACAAGATGCCACCTGTTTCCAAGGCCAAAACAGCGGTGGCTGGCGCTGCCCTCACCTAGGAGATCTAAGGGATGCAATGCAGAGCAGCAGAGGAGCTCCAAGTACAGTACTCAACTGCCGCCAAGGTTATGTGGTCACTAAAAGCTTAATTGATATTGGTTTCCTAACTGGGCTCCGGTATATCAGATGTATGTAATAGCTGCAGTTCACATACAGCAAGCCAGAGGAAGACATCACCCTTGCCTGCTACGCAATACTGCTGATCCATTCCAGGTCGCAGCATCGTAAAAGTTCTGTAACTCCTACGAGTGTTTCATTGGTGGCTCTGCAGACATTTAAGGCATAGTTTAATTCTTGCCACACCATGATTTTTGTGATAAAGTGTACATAAGCAGTGAAGAAAAGTGGAGTGGGTGAACAACAAATATTTATTCAACTTGTAATGCACTGACCTGAACCTTTCCCAGGACTGGAATGGGGTGATCCTGCCTCGCTGGCAGAAACTGACTTTCTTGTCTCTGGTGATGGGGACCTGCAACATTTCAGTCTATGATATGCAGGTGGCAGGTACTGAGTGAACATTTACAACTTCACTCTATCGCCCTCAAAAACATGTGACCAAATATAGCACAAGTCTTCCACACACACACATGCTAAAATATAATGCAAATTGCAGACCTCATTTAGGCAACAGATATGGCTTGAAGGTTTTAACTTAATTGCAATATATGAGCCCAAAAAAGTTAACTAAGAGTTGGTTTTCTCCTATGATGCTAATCTTAAAAAACTAACAAATTTCTCAATCTACAGCACATTTTCATTTGTGAATTAACTGGTCATCATCTGCTGAGTTTAATCATTTTAATATTAATTTTTTTTAAGTATATGTGATTATGACAACTTTTTTTACTAAACACCAAATTTTTCAACACAAGTCTTCACTGGAACTTGACTAGCAAATCATCTTGTGAAGAATGGTAAGGTTGGGGAAAAACCATAATGTTATTGCTTTGTTCTAGTGTGAAAAAGTCCTAGTACTCAAACCAGCCAATGAGCAAATTTACAGCTAACTTAGACAACAGTGTAATCACACCGATACAATAAAACAAAAAACTAACACTTTCTATTATTTCAAAATTTAAATCATTTTTTTTTAATATAATAATTTAACATCCACAATACATACTTGGCAGTCTTAATTATGTATTATGAAAACTATGATAAAATTAACACATTTTCGTAATATGTTCAATTAAAACCTTAACACTACAACTCCAAAAACAAGGTACTAGTGTATGCTGTATACTGCTGTTGTACAGTGATACTAATTTCTGCATAGCAGGAAACAAAGGAATCTTTCCAACTAGCTTATTTCCATTCTTGATGACTGTCTCATTTGTGTAGATTCTCTCAAATGAGGACTGATATGAATTTTTATTGGAGTAATAAAATGATTTTGTTTTTTTAGAGAGCCTTACGAGATACAATTATTATTTCAGCACATTTAGGAACATATTCTGTATGCAAAGATTTATTCTTGATCAAGTGTCCAATTTCTGAAATCTCACCTACAAGACTTAGCTAACCATATTTTAGTATGCTAGCAAACACGTAATTCAAACATCTCTAATTTATCTGAAACAAAAGTATCAAATAAAGAAAATGTACAATTCTCTCATGTATATGAAATTGATCAAAGTGCCAACAATGCTGAATTTGTGTGCCAATGCTGGACTCAACACAATAGTTTTGTCCACTGCTCACATTACTAATTCAAACACAGCCTAATAGTTCATACGATAAAATAAAAAAACTGTACCTCATTCAGTTTATCAGATAGTAAAACACTGAGCTTTCAGCCAATACAATGGAATACAATAAAACTTCCCGACTTCTCCTAATCATAACTACATTCTGGTAACTTTTAACAACCAGTTTTCAATTCCCTGACATTCCTTGATTCTCCAGGACTTTCCAAGTCAGAGATAACAGAGTAAAAAAGAAAGTTTGAACACTTGAACACAATGTCACGTGCCACAAGTGATGTCTTTAAACCTTCTAGCCCCCGCCACAGCTGCGGCCCCCTCCCCCAAGAAAGAACTGTAAGGCTGTAAACACAACACTATTACCTTGATGCAAAGGTAGCAGCCTGCAGCCCTGCTGCGGTCGCCTGTATGCTGGCTGACTGCATGCATTACACTACCAAGTGCTGGCCTACCTCCCCTCTGGCTGCTGGCAACAGAGGG
This sequence comes from Clitarchus hookeri, assembly GCA_002778355.1. Lineage (NCBI taxonomy): Eukaryota > Metazoa > Arthropoda > Insecta > Phasmatodea > Phasmatidae > Clitarchus > Clitarchus hookeri. The sequence goes on from NQII01000019.1 coordinate 1,539,157, forward strand.
GTAACTCCTATGCATCTCGGACATGCAGCAGACGTCTAGTTCTCTGCCCGCCCATCTTTATGACCCCCTCGCTTGCCCTGCGTTCATAGTATAAATACTAGCCACGGACTGCGGTTCGAGGCTGTCTTCGTTCAGCAGTTGTCTCGCCGTTCCTCTGCCAGAGCTTGCACTGAGTCTTTGAGTTCAAACTTCAGCTATAGGCTGTCTTCACTCTGCAGTTGTCGCACTATTACACTGCCTAAGTGCATACCAACCAACCAGCTTCTATGCTTCAATTATCCACAGTGCTACCACCTGTTCACTCGAGTATGAGTCCACTGCATATAAGGGTAACCCCCACCCCACTGCGCAGCTATGTCATCCATACACACCCAACCTAGGTTCGGCCCTTCAGGCCCTAGAAAGGGTACAGTCTGGATGTGCTTGTTTTGTAGGCTTCCCAATAAACCAGACACACTCCAGCATGGTTGGCTTTTCACATCCAGCTCGCTTTCTTTTCACTAACCTTATCCCACTGTTTCTCTCTTTTCACCCCTGTTACCTAAAACACTATTCCAGGAGTTTTCACCAGGTAACCACCCCAGACATTCTTGAGGCAATGCAGTAAAGAGCATCCTCTTTGTGCCCTAAGGTGTGGTGATAAACCTGCCTTGCTGATCACCACTGGAGATTGCCTGAATGCTGTTGTAACATTCCGTAAAGTGCTTGGAGTACTGGCAATACTTCTGCCCTACCTGAATACTCTCAAAGGGCTGACGGTGGACCGTACGGACGGAATTACACAAACCTTCCCATGGGAACTCGGCGCACCAGAGAAAATCCTTCCCTATCCAATAACCTGGACACTAGACACGAGTTATGAGAACACTACACTGTGAGGGAAATCACTGTCCTCCAGGAGGCCGCCCAGGACTTCCACCCCTCCATAGGTTTACACCCCCATTTCATTAGGTTGACTTAGCTGTACCAACCCCTACCAAACACCTGCTTACAATGCTCTAACAAACACACAAAAGCGCACGCCCCCCTCCCCCCCCCCTCTCCCATGGGGACTTACAGCTAACGGCTGGTGTAGGGGGTGGCGAGATACAAGGATAGCAGCTGTCCTTCGGGCGTTACTCCTGCACCCTCGGTGAGCGAATGTCATGGACAGGAAAGGTGTTAATGTTCATCCTGTAGAGTGCGGCAGGCAACAAACCTCCTAGCTAAAGTATACTCCAGAAGTGCGTGGATCAAGCCTCGTCAGGCCTGGCACTCCCCATGGCGAGTTTATACGCTCTAGAGGGAATGGGTTAGCTGACTTAGTTGGTCCATGCTTCGTCATGTGTCTTTCTAGTGGTTGCGGCTCTACCGTACTTGCGCACCAGGTACCTTGACATACCAGGTCCACAGTATGGGTGGTCATTGAACTTGTTCTGTGTGTGAGGTACGTGCAGTCCTGGTTAGTGGCTGCCCGTAGTCTAAAACTGTTGCCAATTCGCGGTCCCCTGCCGCTCCCTTCGAGGGTGATGCTTACTAGGTTGGGGAAAAGGCGCATGTTCACAATAGAGCAAGAAAAGGCAGAAGTTAGCAAGACTACATGTTTTATTCCCTTGAGAATAGAAACACGGTCACCTATTCCACCTCCTACCTCTACACACACTAGGAGGTGTTCAACGGACTTTGTACAAGAGCAAGACAGGTGAAGGGGCCTGTCGGCTTGAGGAGCCTGGCTTGAAAAGTGGATAAGAGCTGACAATTAAGTAGTTGTGAAAACAACTGAACCCTAATTGTGACTTGTAGTACTGAAGGGACCCGGGGCACCACAGGTGGTGTACGTGTCGGGTGTGGTGACTCTTGATGAAAAGTATCAGGGGGTAGCAACAACTGTTCAGCTCCTGCAGTGGGGAAGGCGTCGTCAGCTGAAGAACTGGAAGAAGACTGGTAGGTCTTGGAGAGTCCTTAGGAGGACTGTGGCGGTGCTGTAGAGAGCCTGAGCATGACTTGTGCAGAGGCAAGCTACGTGTACAACTGGTGTTTCTGCCGGGTGCACTGTGTTATATTACCCTCAGCTGGAGGGTTTCAGTATGCCTCGTTTGCTTTCGGTAATCTTCGTTCGCCACCCCTTAGAGTCGGGCAGGGCGGCGCCGCTGCTGCCATCTCTTGGTGGGGTGGTGTGGCAGGGTGGTTTGGTGTGATTGCTGGCGGTATCCACCGCTCGCTTAGGGGCAACTCTTGCATGTCCGCGGCTGCTTCTCAGCGGGTTTGCAAGTGGCAGGGGCGATAATGTGACTTCCTAGCATTACGTGGGTGCTGGCCTTGGAGGCGGTCAGTCGAGGTTCGACTTCCACGGGGGCACGTGATGCGCACATGATGATGCAGAGTCAACAATTTCATGCATCAACATGTAATGCTCCGTGTGAAAAATTTTCCTGTGTTGGGTGATCATAATGTAATGGCTCATCTGTGTATAGCTGTAACATCACATCAACTTCACAGTGGCACAACTACTTTACCAATACTTAATTAACACCAACAAAAGTTGAGTGGCAAGCACAATGCACTTGAAAGCACATCCCATGTCTCCCTGTGGTACATTTGAAGGCTGCTGCTATTTACAGTTTAAGCCAGTTATACCTACATACTTTATAGCTCACTTTTTGGGCAGGAAAATATTCCATCAGTGGTGTGATTATGTGAGGGTTCACACTCCTACTTAACAGTTTGTTTTAATACCAGGACCTAATCTGGCTGGCAAACCATTGTGATAATAGTATCCTATTATCAAAGTCTGTGATTTACAATCACAATGTTAAAAAGAAAAATAAAATAACTGTTTTTAGTTTTCGGACACTCATTCAAAGACATAATGCTGACCAAAATTACATACAAACACCCACAGTCAATGGTTTTCAAATATCCATACAGCAATAAAACACCATAATAGGGACATTCTGACAATTTTGACTGCATGCAACCACATAAAGACAGAACACACATTTGTTGAAGACAAAGAATATCTAGATAAATAACATAAATGGTCCTAACATTTTTTTGGAAGTCAACCCATTCACCAGTTTGTCTCATTAGGACAAAAAGAATTCCTAGTTATTCGAAAGGATTCATTCATCAAAATGTTTAATGGTTACTACTAAAATCTATACTTTATTTCAAAGTTATTTATCAAAGTTTTCCAAACTCTACATGTACATACCGTAACCCAAAATGTATTAAACTGTCATCTTTTCAGTATTTTCATTCATCCCAAACGAAGCGCTCTGGTCATTAAAGTTATCGGTAAAAAATAAAATTAAATAAAAATATGATACTTTAAACGAAAAAAATATTCATAATTAATAACTTGCAATTTAGAACTCCCATTTTATGCTGTCGCTTTTGAAAAATTGTTTAAATTACATAATATCATTACTTACATATACACTGCAAAGTGGAGAAAACTGACTTCCATTTACAATTTCTAACTACCTAGTTTAAATTTGTACACAAATATTATTATAATACGTTTTGATTTGAATACAACAGTCATCAACAATAATACATGCTTGCCAAACCAAACAGAACACAATGCAGAAAATGTTCAAAATGTTGTTACCTGCTTGAAGACCTGGATCTACTCCTGCTGCCAGAACCACTCCTACTTCCAGAGCCACTCCTGCAACACACACACACACACACACACATGTAGTTCCCAGTTAGTACATTTATATATATCATTATTAGAGATGATGGAAAATAGCATTTTTTTTGTGTAGTTTATAGAATTAATTTTTTGTTCCATAGTGTTTCTTCGCATTTATAATATGAGCACAATCATGACCACCAACAGAATCCACAACTTCACAGTGAGCATCCACAACTATGTCAGAATAGCTCACTATTGGGAGACTACCTGTGGTAGAGAACCACTCAGCCATGACCTAGAAAAAGATCAAATGGGTATCAGCCCCCTTGAATGATTTACTAGTATTCCAATTCCAACAGTGGAAGTGACACCTTCTTAGACATACACCACCACAGAAGCATGAGATGTTCAAGACCACCAGGGCCAAATCCCATCTTGATCTGCTACCGTCTTCCCTTTGCTTAAGCGGATGTAACTCAGAGAATATAAAGAGATAACTAAAAACATGGCACAAGGCACAGTAATGACTTCACCGAGAGCTACGACACTATGCTAGAGAAAGGTCCCAGACAAGTGATGCCCCTGCAGCCCTGTACTACCTGTACTCCCAGAGAAACATCACTCATCATGGCCTGCATACTCTAAAATGCATCACTTGAAATAAACCTCACCCCAGGTTGACCAGTTGAGGAATAACCACGAAGTTACAACGTGTATACTTGATGGGAGTAAATGCAATCACTGGAATTAGAAGCCCAAGGAAATGTACAGTATATGGGTACATTAAAAAAATATACTCCATACGCCCAGTCTGTGTCTGAGGTGCCTGTAGGGCAGGGTGACCTAGTTTGCCCAGCTAGCTACATGATGGCATGATGGCGGGGCGAGGGTGACCCAGGAGCCCAGCACGGGTGTACCAGCACTCAAAACAACTTCCTAAACTGAGGCCTTGTGGCATGAAGCGATACGACTCGCAGACAAGGAGGAGGTACTCTGGAGACGCTGAGCAACGAGATGCGCGAGAGCAATAAGCCAGATAGGAGAGTACTGTATTCAGCAAAACTGAACCTTAATCAACGAAAACATAAAAGTGGTGTAGAGGTCAACAAATTATAAGTGGTCTACCCAACCTTGACTTCTGGTCACGACAACTGTAGTTGAATTTTAATGTCAGGAATAATGGCTTCGACAGTCCAACTCTCAACTTATTATAGGTATAAAATGTGGATGTAAGAGGGTCTGAATCCAATATGGTTCCCAAAACTCTTTATATTTTCCTCAAACTCATCTCATTACAAAGTGAGAACCACCATATACACAGTTGTTCGCGACTATTCTTCAGGTGGTTTGACAAACTATTATGAAACTCACTCCCAGAGGTAATGGTGCAGATGTGCCTCTTATAAAAGCCCTTTTGATATGCAATCTGCCAGGATATATTGCAGATTGTACCATATTTACTGGCATATTTCTTGCCCTAGCATAATTCACACAAACTAATTTTATGGTGCCAAGATATGGGAAAAAAGTTTTTCTGTCATATTTCACGTAGCACGATTTTCTCAACAAGGCAACATCTGGCACTCATCGTGCCCGCCGAGGATGTCCACTCGCAGATGTGCCTTGTCCCGCTGTGTCAGGTTGTTAACACTTTAAGGTCAATGGTCCTGTTATCTATCTGTGACTGCCATGCAGCACAAACGTAAACAAGTTCAGTCATGGAAAGAACTTGTAAGAGGGTGGTTGTTACCATGCAAAGGGAATATGTTACATTTATATTGTAATGTTTTTTTTAGGTATGAGTGACACGTGCCGCATACTGCTTTTATTCTAAAGTGACGCTGTCATACCCCTGCCATCTTAAACAAATACCCCCGCCATCTTAAATAAGGACTCAGACTAGAAAATAGTACATGAGTCCGTATTTTCTGCACTCGAGCAGGCGGCGATGCAACCCGCTGCAAACTAGTAGCCCTACAAGGCGTATTGCCTCGAGGCCGGCCAGCCTGGCAGCGAGCATACAAGGCCACGCAGTGGCAGAGTAAGGAAGGGGTTAGGGTTGCACTCCACCCTTGTGGAGGTGGCGCGCGAAGCCCGACAGAAAGATATATGCGGCGACAGGCCATCCAAACACCAGTTGACGCCGGCAACCTCAAGGGAGAGGTCGCCTACTGGAGCCCTTACTCCAGCCTCGAAGGAATCCACCAGCAGAGATCACCACGCCACCAAAGAGATCAAGCCCCGAAGGAAGCAGCCAGCAGGGACCACCACGCCGCCGAAGAGATCCAGCCAGGTCTGGATCTCTTCGGCGGCGTGGTGACCCTGAAGTAAGACGCCAGCTGAGACTGCCACACCGATGAGACCCAGCGGAGAGCCAGTGAAGGGCCACCCAGCTGACCTGACCTCAGCCTGCCGCTGGAAAAACCCTGGCAGGAGCCACAAACAGCTAAGTGCCGGCGTTCGTCGCTCAAGGAACGTCTTGAGTAATTGTGTGCCCGACACCTAAGGCTCTTAACTATCAGGATCATCGGGTTTACGCATATAGTAATGTTGGTATTTGATCCCACCATTAAGGCCCTAAACTTGCTGGGTACAGACTCGGACATTGTGTCTATTTTTAGCTGAATAAAATCATGCTATCTAACCCACAACAACTTGACTGGCGTACTTTGTAAACAACAGTTAGTAGATCACTTTACTGCTTACCCTCCTCCCCACCTCCTTAGTTCAGGGGGACTGGAACAGGAGGGACCACCGCCTCGAGATACCATCTACACATCGCAGCTGCAAACAGTCGCAGACCAACCCCTCCCCTGGTAAGGAAAGTAAACCCCGCCCCCGCAGAGGACAACATCCAACTTGGTAAGACTGAGTATAATCAGCCTCCAAAATTACCCCCTGACGACGCATCGCCCTTGCAACTGCAGAGAAAAAGGAGACGAAGCATTACTCGAGGTTTCAACCCTCGGCACCCAAGGCGCCTGAGAGTTAACTCGTACCCTACGAACTATTGTGTANAAGCATTACTCGAGGTTTCAACCCTCGGCACCCAAGGCGCCTGAGAGTTAACTCGTACCCTACGAACTATTGTGTGTATCACAGGGAGCAAATAGTGTCATGAGTGCATAATGGGTAAATACAGAAATTACTGCTGCATTTAAACTGAAAAGTAATTGTGCTACATAGAGGAACACAATAATAGAGAAGCTGGATAAAAATTAATTGTGACAAAGTTTAATGTAAGCTACTGGCGTAAACAAAAGGTATAGAGTTGCAAAACACCAACAAGGCTATGAACCGTGTCCGAGTTGTCACCCAANGCTACTGGCGTAAACAAAAGGTATAGAGTTGCAAAACACCAACAAGGCTATGAACCGTGTCCGAGTTGTCACCCAACAGCCGCATTATATCGGGCTTGTACTGTATAATCCTGTTTGGAAGACATCTGCCTACTGTGGTCTTGAGAACTAATGAGGATGAAGCGAAGCGAGTATGGAGAAGTGTCGAAATGAAAGGGCGGGTAAACGGGAGATCCCTGCGAAAACCCTCCAACCGGATGCAACATCTGGCACGATTCCCACTTGCGAAAATCCGGAGTGTCCCAGCCAGGGATTGAAACTGGTTCGCCTTGGTGGGAGGCAAGCAGTCTAACTGCTCAGCCACCATAGCCCCCGGCTGAAAACGAGAGTTTGGGAAGCCAAAGCAGCCATTCAAGTGGCAACTACAGTAATAGCTGTAGTGATGAATAAAACTGGTTGTACACAATGAATTTCTAAATATGTTACATTGACAACATTAAATTATATCTTTTGTAATCAGTTATTATCTACTTAATGCATTACCGGTAACATGGTAATATTTTTTTCTCAATAAACGTTAATATTTAACGTTTATAACATGACATAAAATCAATATTTTTTGTTTTCTGTACTAAGTAGCCATGTTGAAGACTGTGACATTGCGCCATTGCCGTCATAAGTGCTTACACACACTTTTTATAGGACATAACGGCAGGGGTTAAAAAACCGCAATGAATGTGTAATAAAACGTAAACATTACCCTTTATTTCTTAATTTTAGTTCCTGTAATTATTTCAACAGATGAAGTAGTGGAGGCAGCCAGCAATTAGCCATGAAATGTACTAGAGTATACCTCATTTAAATGTTTACACACTCGTGCATCAGTGATTCCTGGCATAATTCAAGCACCCAAATTTTATGTACTACTATCCCATAATAAAAGTGTGAGGATTATGCCAATAAATAAGCTATTTGGTTCCACCAAGTACTTGATGTAAGCTCTTGAATCTGGTAACTCTGTTGGTCCCAAAGGTTTCCCATCAATGAGGAGATGGCAAACCAATGCAATACAACTGTTGGATGTTGAGTCAAGAATACAGGGTTGTCAAACAAGGAAGGGTCTCGTCCCAGTTTCCTAGCTATACTACCATCTCAACATCTCAAATTGCCTGCAGAACAGCCTGAGGGTTAATGCCAGTCTGTTCTGGACTCTGCAGCACTTATAGGGAGTGGAATTACACATTACATCACTGAGTTTTATCATGTGTTTCTGCTAGTCATGCATGCACCTACTACTATGTGCCCACCAATAGTTAATACCATACACCAAGCAAGGTGGGGAAAGAAAGGCTGTAGCCATAGTGTCTGCCTCTACTAGGCAAGCAACCAAGTCTTCACAGGAGTCAATGCTACTTGTTTACATGAGTAATCCCAGGCACAAAGGACATGACTCTTGATACCACAACACTGCAACCAAGTCCCACTCTTTCCTGCCTCATAACACCCAGTTCCTCCAGTCTCATGTCACTGAAAAAATTCCTCAACGTTCCTGCACCAGTCGCACTTCTCCTAGCACAATGCTTGGGCCTACTTACACTAGCAATTCCGATTACAAAGTGTACAAGAAAGTGGACTCCAGGGGATTAAACAGGTCCCACCAGTACGCTCCAATCACATTTGCACCTGTACAAATGGTCTCTGAGCCCTCCATCAGTTTTCGACTACCACAAATGCTGTACCCAGGGCAACACAAATACTGCCTTCACAGAGTTGCCTGTAAGGAAGATTAGTGACGTGTAAAAAAAACACGCACGCGCACACACACACACACACACAAATCACATATGGGAACTATATGAAATAGGAAGGGCTCCACGACTACAGACAATATTGTTATAGTCAGAATTCAAACCAGACATCCCCAAACAAACAGTGAATCACCAGGCAGGCAAGTGACAATGGAAAAAAATAATTTGGTGCTCACACCGTTACCATGAGCAATTTTATAAAAAAACACTAATGTCACTCATTACTTACTGGGTATAATAATTTTTTACATCCAAGAACAATTCAGCTAATTAGACACACAATTTCCATTATTTTCACATAGCAGATTCATTACTTTACTTTATGATGTTTCAAAAAAGAAATTGGTTGAGTTTATGGCTACAAAGCACAAACTAACCTGGAGCCACTGCGAGAACGAGATGGTGACTTGCTCGCTGATCTGGACCGGGAAGCTGCACGGGATCCACTGCGAGACCTCGATCCAGATTTTGATCTGCATCACACAAAGGTCACACTCACTGCACACTTCACAAAAATTTTGCACACACTCCGCAGTTGGGAGTTTTTAGTTCAGCAGTTCCAACATGTTTACAAATATTTATTGATAATAATGACAACATTTGGAACCATAATTTTCCCAGTGCTTAGACATTAACTGTACACTTCTGAGATCTCCAGCTTTTTCTCTGAGCCCTGCACTTCACAAATTTTTTGGACACATCTTCTAAGGTGGGTAGAATAACTGAGCTCACTACAATGTGGAGATTCCTCAAGAATTCCCTCTCTCGCCTTCAATGCAATACTCCTCAATCAACAACTCATTACAAGTTCACTATACAGCCTGGCAAGAAACAGGTCTGTCCTTCAAGTAGGTCAACCAGCTCTACTCAGTAAACAGCCTCTTCCCATACAGGAGGCAGAAGTGCTTACAAAGAACATCCTGAATCCACAAACACAGTTCAATACACAGTTCAAAATGCAAAATTATTAGAACATTGGTGCTCTTAGGGCCCACGCCACCAAAGGAAAGCTACCTATGAATAAAGCCAGCCCCACACACAACGATTTTCCTTACGATATTACATGCATGGAGTCTTGCTCTTGCTGCTGGACGTGCTCATCCACCAGAAATATAAATGCCTACATGCAGTTTTTCTTGCTAGTCTACTACATATTTTTTGGTAATTGGAATGGTGCTATTTTCTCTATGTGTTTCTTTGCTAGTTTCCGATCTCAGCCAATGAGAGCAAGGAAACGTGTCACTAAACTTGATTTACATGGCAATATGATTGTTTTGGCAGTGTTAAAAGATGCATAAAAGAAACATTTGTATACAGTTTTGAGATTATCTGTGTACTCACCCAAAATATTCTAACAGAGAAATCCTAACTTTTAAGTACTGTGTTTCTCTGCAGTTACTGGTCGAATTTCGGGGAGTGATACACCGTTGAATTACTCTCTTTCAGTACTGCGATGCTAGCGGCAGAAATCACTGTAGTTCCATTTGTAAAATCAAAGTTTATATTGATATATCTGTAGTTAATACATATTGCTGTAAGATGCAGCACATTGTTTTGTGAGGAGTTTGTTGCAATTCATTATGCTGAAAACAGAATAACGATATCTTCAATAGTTCAGAAGATATTTGATGTTAACAGCTAAGGTAACTCACTCTGTATATTCACTAGCACTGTTACAGACTGAATACTAAACTAATTGCATGGTCATAGTTCTCAAAAACACATGTTTAAATGCGTAGTGATGGATGAGTTTTATTTTTACAGCGTCGAGTCGAGTCAAGTTGTATGAAAGTCGAGTTGAGTCAAGTCGAGTTCAGTATAAAGTTTTTCAGTTAAAATCGAGTTTGCACCATAAATGTAAATGTGTACCTATGTACACGAGCATGTATAACGCCCGCCCTTTATAACTTCCTACCCCTCATATAGTCACAGTTTACAAAGAAAAAGTTTGGGACTAGTTTCTACCAATAAGAATAATTCTTTGCCAGGGTGAGTGATTGACAGTGCTACTTTTTCCCTCTCGCCAACGAGTGAATGACTATGGTAGGAATAGTAATGTCAGTCGTGTGATGCTGATAGAAAAAAAAAGAAAGATAACTGTTAAAGGGTTGGACTGGGAGGGTAGCTTTCCGGTTGGTCCCTCGGCATGCCACCCGGTGAGCAGACAAGCAGTCCACATTTAAAGTTTTTGTTACCAAATAGTTGTTCTTTTTTTTTTTTAACGCACATTTTTAAAACCGTAATTATATGAGAAAAGTAATGACAAGTTTACAGTTATGCATATTTCTGCTGAAGGTGACAAAGACTTTCCATGTTAAAATACTGTATGTCCTACGGTTGTACGTATTTGTGTCGTGCTGAGACTGTCACAAATATAACGCCCACTAGATTTTATCACAGCCGAACATCACAAACATCAACCAATTATCAAGGCATGTAACCGAGTTATTGTTTTCATTCCAGTGTAACTTTAGCGGTTCAGGAACATAAATTTATTGATTCACGAGACACAAAAGGTGATTGTTAGGTGAAAATATCTGCTGCAACAAAGCATTGTGACTCCACTTGCAGGTTCAGTAGCTCAATGTCTGCTGTAAAACAACTTTGTTGACTCGACTCTATTTTTCAAGACTCGACCCATCAATAGGAATATGTGGTGGGGACTGTAGTCCTCTATGGCACTGTGACATTGATAAATATTTCCAACTCTATTCCAGATCCCAGAAACTTTATTGAAAATTGTGGTGGCCCAAAATAGTTCTATCAACCACACATTTCAAAGCAAATGGTGTTGCCTGAACCTGAAAATGCAATAAATCTGAAACAATAATTTTTTACAGAAGCATTTTCTTATAACTGATATTGCAGATGTAACAAAATTCTTGGCCTGCCCTTGCAGTGTGATGTGTTTAAAATTTCAACATTTGCACGGCACTTCTGATCACAAGGCATGGAAAGTAACTTCTGACAAACATGTTTACGAGGGGATAGTGTGTAAAATATGTTACGTTTTTAAGTGTCACATGTATATTTGGTGGTCAAGATGATAACTTTTAATGCAAAACATGATTTTATTGTTTTCCTAACTGTAATTATAGCACACAGCTTGAACTGCATTCCTTCCTTCTTTCTCTCTTTTAACTCTTTGTTAAACACTTCACTTTCCCTCCTAGCATGGTGGTGTGTCCCATCACACACATCACCTTCCTCTTTGTGCACCATCTTTGTTTCACCCCTCCTACCCCTACTTTATATGCCAACACTTCCTCTGCCTGCTTCCCCTCTTGTCAGGCAAGTAAGGAGAGGTAGCAATGTCGTGATTGACTGCCCAACTCACAGCCTCCGTCAGGTGAACTACAGAACTAGAGAGCACGAGCACCGCACCGCAGTGATGATAAATGGTGGCACGTTTAAGGTATTTAACACCCAGTTATTAGATGTTTGCATAAACCACTAGCTTAAAAAACATCAAAAGCAAGTAACTTTATCATTATTTACATAGGAATTTTGCTGGGGCCACTAAAAATTAATGATGGATACCATTTTTTGGTACATGCATTTTCAGTGCATTGATGCATCGAGAGTCCGCTGTACTTCAGACATAAATCTAAATGATTCCCCTCAAACTGCATGACCACTGTTCAGCTGTGTTTACCAATACTTTGTTTCATTCACCGACCTTTCCTTCCCCTCTAAAACCCCTGTCAGCAGCCAGAGAGAATCATCAAGGTCAAAACCTTGACAGCAACAGCAACTTCCCCCATTATCATCTCTTCTAGGGGTGGCCAAGATCGCTTTGCCTGCTACAGAAGTCCAATGTGGACATTATTCAGGTTTTTAAAAAATATTTTTTAGGTCTTTAAAACAGGGGTAGGGACATTATGCAAGTAAATACTGTACTTTAAAAAAAAAACCTCATTCTCACTTGAAATTAACAGTCAACAATTGTAGTGTCATGAAAAAGTAAAAACATTGGCTACAAATATCACACACACATAAACTCCTCTTGAACAATTAAATAAATAAACATTTATATGTGCATTTGAAAAAAAAAAAACCTGCAATAGTTTACTGTGAGATTATAGACAGAACTGGAAAAAGAAAAAATTAAAAAACTTATCAACATATTTAAAGTTTTTGTGTACTAAGCATATTCTCAAAGACACATGAAACCATTTTTTTTAAGGACTGTAAAACAAATTTGGAATTTACTGTGTTGGGGAAATCTGCATCACATGCTTTTCTACCTTTTTTTCAATGTTTCAGGAACATATCAACCACCTATGCTGGAACTTCCCGCACAACTATAATATATGCAAATAAAGGTTCACATTCAATGAACCTTAAACACTTAGTCAAGATTATGGTTCCAGAGAACATTGCCAGCAACACAAGTTGTTGACCAACATGTTCCCCATGTACGCACCTGGAACGTGACTTGGCTGACCCACTGCGAGAGCCACTTCTTGAGCGAGACCTGGAGCCAGACTTTGCGGACCCACTACGAGAGCCACTGTTGGAGCGGGATCTTGATCGTGAACCACTCCCGGACCTGGATCGTGAGCCACTCTTCGACCTCTGTGGGGATCCACTCCCGGATCGTGATCGGGACCCACTCTTCGACCTCTGTGGGGACCCACTGCCGGACCGTGATCGAGACCCGCTCTTCGATCTCGACCGACTCTTAGACTTGGAGCGAGAGCGGCTGCGTGATCCAGACCTCGACCTGCTTCCAGACTTGGAGCGGGAGCGAGACCTGCTCGAATTGGATGCAATGCGCTGCTTCTTCTTCTTTGGCTGCCTTTCGCTTGCACTGCCATCCCTGTAGCCCAAAACACAATTACAACAATTTACACATTAACATACTACCTCGACTAACTGGAATTTTTATATGTATTTGCAAGACCCACTTGAATTAACAAAAACATACAGTATAAACAAGAGCATGTTATCAGAAAATTACACTAACATTAACTATCTATAATTAGAAATGGTTTAATAAAGTTGACAATATAACTTGAGCTTAAATTGTAAAACTATAAAATACTGTAATTCTGATTACCACTTGCACTTTAATACACAACAAAAAAAGTTGTCACAAACGAAGTGTAGATTGGTACAAGAACCTTCCCATGTTGGTAGATTAGTGGTAAGTATACAAAATTTGCTGACATGCATGCATTGTCTTGATATAACCTTTTCTATATGTCATGTCAGCTTCCAAGCATCACCTTACCTGCCCACAAATGTTACTACTTTCTAGGATTGTGCGAATTTTACTTTTTTTTCTCACAAAGCGAAAACTAAAGATACGTTATAAATTTTCATGAAACTGAAATGAAAATTAAAAATAAGTTAATAAGAGTTTAGTCTTAATGAATTTCAATTTTAGCAAGTTATTCATTATAACAAATTTGTTGCAAACCCAAACCAAAAAATTGTAGGATATGGAATATTTAGCACAAGGGTTCCTGCCTACATTTAAATTTCAATTTTATGTGGTTATTTTAGTTGTAAAATTATAAAAACAAACAAAACAATAAAATAATTTACAGACAAAAAATTTCCTTTGCTGGTGCACTACAAGAAAATTCATTAAACACCCAAATATTAATATTAATTCAAAATTGAGAATTTTCGTTTCATTACAACTTTTGGCAACCAAATTTCTTACCGAAATGAAACTGAAAGTTGTCATTTTTGTTTTGGTATACCAAATATTTGCACAACCCTACTGTAGAATCTCTTTATAGAAACCCCATTTATTGCACTCATCTTTCTATGATGACACTTTTTGAGGAACCGTGAAAATATGGGCGAAAAAGTTGAAAATTTGAGGGAATTTGGCTGAAAAATTATTTCTTGCAAATTTTTTGGTGGCTACACAGCGCTGTACTGGACTTAGTGCACATCTAAAATTGATACCACCCTCAGAGTTTGCCAGTGCTAGCCAATACCCACTGACTCCACCTCTACGTCCACCCTCCAGCCCACAGATGACTGAATGTTTCCGCGCACCACTACATCACATGTTTATCCTGCCTTTGTGTTCTCGCTGGCTTGCCTTCGTACTTTTCTTGTGTTATAACAACTCGGATTTCTCGTGTTTTCTTTGCTGTATGTTGGTTTTATTTTTTAATTCCCAATTGGGAATGCTTTTGGCTTGATTTTGTCAGCTATTGTTGACAACTCATGACTTTTATACTGACATGCAATTTTGTTCAGTGGAAATTAAGCCAGCTTGTCACACTATATTTAGACTGACAGTAATGTGAACAATTTTGAAAGCCCTTTGTAGTTTCTTCTTTCTCCTGTTCGTGTATCCTTCCACTTCTGTCAATATAAACATTGCCACGCAATTTAATTTAATATTTACATCAACTACGCAAGTCTGTTGAGGGGGAGAGGGGAAGCAAGCAGTCCATGGGTATGGTCTGTAGGCACCTGGTAGGTAATTAATCGCAAATGTCATTAGCTGGCNTAACAACCTTATTTCTAGAAACAGGGAGGGGTTGTTTTAATAAGGTTCAACTGTATGTTTCATTTTTGTTGTGTTTCATTAGTTTTTTGAGTGTAACCCATTTCTACCAATTCTAAATTTTAAAGAAACTGTCCTAAAAATTTTTTTCCAAAATTTTGCTTTCCAAAATACAGATGCTTCTCACATTCAAGGGTGAATGAAAAGTCTAAACTTAGTTTCTCATATAACAAATCACTCTTACAGCAGAGGTAGGCACTACTAACTGTACAGATAATAAATAACTAAAACAAGCATATACCAATAAAATCATAAGTCAAGAAGAAAGTACAAAAATGTACTACCCTGATATTGAGCTGTCCCTTTTAGAGCATATAAAAGGACAACACGGAACATTTGAAAACAATGATGGACATACAGCTTACAGTGTTTAGCAGAGTTTTTTTTTTATATATATAATTTTGAGTTTTTATTTTATTCTGGGCTAGCTTTTACCCACGGCTTCGCTAGCGTGGTTATAGTAACAAACTTATAGGGAGAAATAACTGTATTTGTTAGTAGACAGACACTGATCATAAATGCAGAATAGAGCACCAACAATGTCATTTTTTGGTGCTAGAATAGCTTTTTTACATAGCCACCAGTCGTCATTTATATTTCTTTGTAGATCTGGGTAAACGCTAGCAACCAGTTCCATATCACTCTGCACCAAATTATTAAATTTCCTCGTTAGTGACACACAGCCCTCGGCATCTGTTTATAGCCGCCCATCTCCTATCTTTAAAAGTGTTTCATCATAATGTCCTGTATCAACGTCATTGTAGAGGTACACTCTCATATTTGTCGTCAAGCTGAATTTCGTCAAGCTGAAATTCAGCGAAGTCATTAATATGGTCTGCGATAAACGCCGGCTTGAAAAGAATCCCAGCCACCAATGTCTGCTTCAATCGGCCCAGCCATGTCCATTCAAGGCCGAAAAGAAAGCCTGGGTGGTGCAGAGTCCATTATGGTACGAATTTCAAAATTATCGTACGAAATAACGATATGTGTGGTGCAGAACTAATTATGGTATGGCCCAATCATGTTCATGCTAGACCGAAAGGTATAGTTCATTTCATATAAGAAGGCCACATTCTGACAGTCAGTGAGTGGCAACTTAATATATTGAAAACAAATAACCTGCCATTTACAAAATCCTGTATCAGCTGATGCACGAACGAACAAAAGTTAATATTACGTTGGCTATTCTGAGAGCAGTGCCGAAGCACATCACACAAGCAGAAGATACGCGGATAAGAAAGAGTTCGTAGATTAATTAATACATTTTATTTTACGTGGTCATAAAACAGCAGTTTTTAGTTTTAGAAACGAAACTTCGTGATAAAATAGTAATGTATAGGTGTTCAAAATGAGATGCACAATAAAACGATACGTATCCAAATGTGACGAAAAAATCCAAAGTTTCCAGACTCTCAAACCAGGTGCTGCCATCTTGTGAGTTAAAAGCGCACCATCATTTGCAATATGCCCTTCCATGCCATCTGTTATCCATATCCCGAACTACACCCAGAAACATATTATAGATTTGTTGTTTAAAATAACGTATTCACGCGCATATACAAATAATTTTATTTTCCCACGAGCTCTGTATAATTTTTAAAGTAACATATATTTTGTGTACCNACTCATGCGCATATACAAATAATTTTATTTTCCAGCGAGCTCTGTATAATTTTTAAAGTAACATATATTTTGTGTACCGCGTTTACGAACGACCCTACACACGTCCACCAAGCTCCGTTTACGAATGCAGCGCCACCCAAGCAGTTCACCAATTGCCACACGGAGCAGCACCTCCTGGCCACATCAAAGCCTATTCTTGAAACGCCATTTGATGGCGAATGGATACATAAACGAAAAGGCGCGGCGATTGTCAACTGTCAAGAAAGTGGCCTTCTTATATGGTACAGAATATAAGCTAGGGTAGTGCAGAGTCCGTCATGGAACGAATTTCTGGATCATCGTACGAAATACAGACGCTATGGTACGCCACACCATAAATATGGCACACGTACCATATTTATGATACATAAAATATGAAACACGTATATTTGTGCCATAACTATGGTACACATTATGGTACCCCTTTATGATACAGACATAAATTTTTTTCCTGAGGGAATGAAATATTTTTTCGGGATAAAAAGTAGCCTATGTCACTTCCCGGCCTTCCAACTATCTCTGTGCAAAAAATCACGTCGAGCCGTTACTCCATTGTGATGTGAAAGGGCAAACAAACAAATAAATAAATAAATAAATAAATAAATAAATAAACAAACAAACACACTTTCGCATTTATAATATTAGTATAGCATAGATAACTGTCCATATTGTAAACCTCCTGAATTCATGCTTTCCTGTTTTCTTTATTACATTTATAGTTTCCATAAATCTGTCAACTTCTTTCGCTTTCCCTAATTTGTTAACTTTTTAACATGTTCTGCAAAATGTGATAGAAAAATTTTACTGCGCAGTTTCAGCAAATGACAATTTTCGCTAAGTATTAAAATTATTACAACTATACAGCAGATAAAAACATGTTGGCGAGTACACTATGTGCTCACGGATGTAGACTTACTCGCTAGCAGCAATCTTGAGCTGATTGCTGTCACTGTCGGACTCACTGGTGGAAATGGTCGCCTTTGACACAATACGGCTCTTCTGCTTGGACGACAGACCATCATCCACTGCCACAGACTTTTTCCTGCCTCGTGGCTCCTGTAAACATTTGAATCACCTTGGTGTTAGCTGTCTAAAAGCCACCGACTGAATACTGCTGTACATTTTACAGAATGTTACAACAAAGTTTACAAACCATAAATATATAAAAGGACAGGAAGTCGAGTCACCGTGTAGTACTTGTCCAAAGGCGTACGTACACATGCACATACACACACACACAAAGAAGGAAGACACATTTTCCATGCGGTTGCGCGATCGCAACGTTTTGGTGCCTAGACCAGCTTCATCAAGCGGCGAGTTGAGGAGTGTCCTACAACTTGCTGCCTGATGAGGCTAGCCTAGCCAGCAAAACATTGCAATCGCACAACCGAGTGGAAAATGTGTCTTCCTTCTTTGTGTGTAGCGACAATTACTACACTGTAAGTACTTGAATTCCTGTCCTTTTATATATTTTTGGTAACCTAGCGGCCTACTTGCAACCTTTGTTAGGTTATGTGTCAGGGCCTACAGTTATTTGCAAACAGTTCTTTCTTCCTAGTTTTTTTGTTGGGTTAATTTTGTGTGCGTGCGGATAGTTATCACTGCCACCGCCTGTTTTTTTGTTTATTGCGTGTGCCGCCATATTCTACAATGGCGAACTCTGGTGGTTGAAGTGAAACTCAGTGTGTTGTTTTGCATTCCGTTCAGCCGGATATCATGCAGCCAAACTCAGTCAAAAATGGTTAAGAACCTTTATAAACCATAACTAATTTTTAAGGATAATTTTTTTTTAGATTGTACCAGTGTTCATCTTGTGCTTTGCTTTTTGTTTTATATTTTTGACAAAAATGATACATACCTTGTGCAATCATAATTTAAAAAACTATAGATCTAAAGGTGGAAAATATGACATAAGCTGCTCATTATAAAGTAAAAGATCTTTCTACTAGTAGTTGGTTCCATTAGTTCTTTACATCAGAAGCAAAACCAAGAACCACCTTCACTTACACTGAAATAAATGTCCAAAAAAGTCTCTAATGCAAAATAGGGTGTCCATGTAACAAAATGCATTAATTTTTACATTCCAAATTCCAAATAAAATAATAACTATCCACACCTAGTATTATAGATGATAGATTCTATACACAATACAAGAATTTTTTTATATTATGTTATAAATGTGTGTGTGTTTTCAAAACCACAGTCCTTAACACTATTACAAGCCAATAATGTTGCAACTAGTAATAATCAATTACTTTTGGTGAAACCAAAAGGCCACAGTGAACACACCAAGAAACACTATATACAAAGAATATGGTCAGCAGTACAATTTGGTAATGCAACTTTAGTATTCAGCGAAATTGCAAGGTCACATTATCACAAATACTAGCCCAAACATAATGTTATAATTTTCCAGGGCACACTAATTGACTGACTTTTTTACATTTTTAGTATATATTTAGTTCTTTGAGGGGCACTAGTGTTGGATGAATAATTGTATTTTACAAGTTACCATTAAAAAATGTTATGGTTGTATCTATGTATTTAACAACCACTAGTCAGAAAAAGCTAAATTGATTTAAGTCAATTATTAGTAACTCTTATAACTGAGTAGTTATGATACACAAAATGAAATTATTACTACACCAAAAAGCAGATAAAATTTACAAAGTTTTTAATACTTTTAAAATAAAACATAATCTAACAATTAAAAAGGAGTTTAATGAAACTGGAAACAAAATTACATTTGTAGTTGCAACAGTTTAGTAATACACCATAAATTTGTTTACATAGTTTATGGTGAATATGTTCAGTATTTACAGTTGGTATTTCTGTTGCCCCACACGTAGATACAAGTAAATTAAACAACTTAAGGAACCACCCAAATAACTGTTGTATAAGAAACTTACATCAACAAACAGGAAAGAGTAGCCCATAAATATATATAAAACTAATAGGCAAGTGTGAGAGACTGTATTCTCTTTATGCGCATGGCAGGGTTGTGTGGCGGGTGCCATATGGTAATCAATAAGATATGGCAGATATGGGATGGCTGCTACATCTGGCAGTACTGCCATATTAACCTTTGTTCTGGATACTCACCTGCACAGTTTGTTTCCAGGTTTACTCTCACTCATTTGCTGTGTACTTGGTGTGAAGTTTTGTCACTAAATCTGAAAAATTATTGCATTTGGTGTGCTGGTTTATTTTATATGATTGTGAGTAGTAAATATATGCACTTATGTTGAACTAAGCATCTTGCTCCTTGAAATGCTTTGCACAAGATGCATGACAGTTGCATTTTTATTACTAATGTTTAAGCACTGTTTTCCATGGTAAGTATTACAGTTAGTACTGGCAATGTTTCCTGCTCAAGCACCAATGGGGTTCTTGCTCCTACCTGAGGATGTGTACAGCATAGTGGTACATTAAATATCAAAGAAGAACCTCTAAGGGAGATCATCGCACTGTGTGGCACCTCACTGTTTGTTCTCTTCAATAATTTTTCACTGCAGCCATCCGACAGGTTAAAGTTGAATGTTAATGCATGGAACATTCTGCACAGTATATAATGTATAACAAATTATTGTGTATTGTGCAGTGTCTTTAATGAATGTAGCGATTTCATGCTTAATTCTCTGTTTACTTGAATATTTAAGAGAACTTCGTCAAATGTGAAACATTTAAAATCATCGGAATGCTAGCAAGCTGCAAGAGAAAGAGGTTATTCTTGCAGTTCTATTGTCTGTCCTTAACACCTACATTTCCAGACTTCATCTATGTATGTAACTTGTTTGAATGGAGCAACAACCCCAACAGGCCTGCAATTTCTATCCAACTTTGCAAAGCACAAATGCTCAGGTACTGCAAGGGAATTTACTTAATTGCTAAGGTGACAATTTGAAGCTAATTAGGGCAAGAAGAAGCTTGTATAGTTACTTTGACACCTAGCCAGATATGGCTTGTAGGGGTGTTGAGCCGTTTTCCATTTGGCTTGGACTCTAGGAAAGGGACTGCCAAGTTTTGTACCTCTGGTCCTATCTGGGGGTTTTGTGGCCCGGGCATTTTAGTAGGTGGGAGAACAGTCCTTGGGGAATGGCTGGTTATACAGGTCTCGTGTTCCAGCATTCCCTACAGGCATTGTCTGTTTCGACTGTATATACAAATTGCTGGTCCTGAGATTGCGCTTGGTCAGAATCGAGCCACAAGCTACAGACACCTGAGGTCTTTGTGGGTGGTTGGAAGATCGCTGGTTTGATATTGAAGGTGTTTGTAGACTAGCTGCTGCCTTGTGAGCTGGGTAAACTCCCTCTGCTTGTTGTATATCATTTGGAATGGGGGTCCTTGTGGTGCTGACTCTAGGGTTTCTCATTCTGCAGTAACTTTACCCTTCCTTTCTCCTCCTTGCTTGGAGAAAGGCAACAGTAGGGAGAATATTTAGGAGTATTACAGGGATATCTTGGCGGTAACGCTTAAGTGTAGCAGTGTTCCTCTCCCATGTAAGATCAGGTTCACATAGACACCTTGCAATCCCCTAAATACCTGCATCATGCAGCAAATTGCAGTTGAACGTACAGAGGTAGATTGGTAGGCTCAATGTTTGCCATTTGCCTGTCTGCGCCAGGATCCCCAGTTACACTGCACTGGCCCTCGAGACGCCAACACCTCACGGTAAATCGCAGTGATGTGCTGGATTTTGGGGATGGTAACAGTGGCGTGGAATTGCCTGTGATCTTGCCGGTTTCCAGGTACTGTGTTTGACAGTCATGTTCGAAAGATAAGTCTNGCCAGATATGGCTTGTAGGGGTGTTGAGCCGTTTTCCTTTTGGCTTGGACTCTAGGAAAGGGACTGCCAAGTTTTGTACCTCTGGTCCTATCTGGGGATTTTGTGGCCCGGGTATTTTAGTAGGTGGGAGAACAGTCCTTGGTGAATGGCTGGTTCTACAGGTCTCATGTTCCAGCATTCCCTACACGCATTGTCTCTTTCGACTGTATAAACAAATTGCTGGTCCTGAGATTGCGCTTCGTCAGAATCGGGCCACAAGCTACAGACACCTGAGGTCTTTGTGGGTGGTTGGAAGATCCCTGGTTTGATATTAAAGGTGTTTGTAGACTAGTTACTGCCGTGTGAGCTGGGTAAACTCCCTCTGCTTGTATATCATTTGGGATGGGGGTCCTTGTGGTGCTGACTCTAGGGTTACTCATTCTGCAGTAACTTTACCCTTCCTTTCTCCTCCTTGCTTGGAGAAAGGCAACAGTAGGGAGAATATTTAGGAGTATTACAGGGATATCTTGGCGGTAACGCTTAAGTGTAGCAGTGTTCCCCTCCCATGTAAGATCAGGTTCACATAGACACCTTGCAATCCCCTAAATACCTGCACCATGCAGCAAATTGCAGTTGAACGTACAGAGGTAGATTAGTAGGCTCAATGTTTGCCATTTGCCTGTCTGCGCCAGGATCCCCAGTTACACTGCACTGGCCCTTGAGACGCCAACACCTCACGGTAAATCGCAGTGATGTGCTGGATTTTGGGGATGGTGACAGTGGCGTGGAATTGCCTGTGATCTTGCCGGTTTCCAGGTACTGTGTTTGACAGTCATGTTCGAAAGATAAGTCCAACCAAGACAGACCGAACAGCTACAGTAACCAGCATCAAGTTGCTATGAAGGCCACCCCCTTCCCCCACCCCCATCATGAAGCCACAATCGCCTGCTGCAGGAATTGTTTTGTTATTGTCTGAGCGTGTATGTGCGGTTCACCTACTCTTCGCAGAGAAGTCCCTGTGGATGTGGTAGATTACAAGGTGACTATGGATTGTTGAGAAATACCAATTAACCAAGGATCTCCCCTCCGGAATAAACGGATGTAGGGTTTTATTCAGACTTGACAATATATTCCTCAATAGGAAACACTACCCGTTCCAGTGTCTATCTACCAAGCTGGTAACAACTCTCAATCTGGTCTGACCCAAGCAAGACGCGTGGCCTTAGCTTCGGATAAATTTACTGCTGCTAACTCTAGCTGTCCAACGGTTGAAATAAGTGAGTCAAAGTCCCTGGTCTACTCCCCAGAGGCGGTCAGTGTAGCAAGCACGACTTCCGAGCACCTCAGAAGATCAACTCAAGTGCGGTAACTGCTCGTCGACCGTTGGATGGTTGACTAGTGATTAGCAAGCAGCGGATTGAGTGAGTGAACAAAGAGATTCGGGAGGCTCTTAACAGCGTGGTCTTGAGAGCCAATGAGGGTGATTGAAATGAGTATGAAGCAACAAAGAATGAAGGGGCGAGAGAAACAGGAGATCCCTAATAAAACCTGCCGATCAGTGGCATCATCCGGCACGATTGCCACATGCAAAAATCCGGGAGTGACCCTGCCGGGGATTGAACCCAGTTCGCCTTGGTGGGAGGCGAGCAGGTTAACCACTCAGCCACCATGGCCCCCAGCAAGCAGCGAAGTATCACGGTGCTTGTAAGAGAGAGAAGTGTAGGTGATGGATGATGAAGAACAACTGCCTTTTACTGGGGCTGCAACTCAATATATATCAGCATGGCGGATGTCCTTAGTGAGAACTAGAAGTGTGTGAGGATGACAAGATTGCCTCTTGTCACCCCCACTCCACCGCATTGGCGCAGGCTAATTGCACGTGAGAGGAGTTTGTTGTGAGCGGTGGCCGAGCTAGGCCTGATAGCGAAACGTCACTGGCGGTCATGCTGGTGATATCGGCACTCGCTTAGAGGCAGACCAACCCTTGTTCTGGACATATCACGTTCGTAGATGCCGTAGGAGGGGTCAGGCGAAGTGTTACAGTGGTGGTGATAGTCCTGGGTTAGACGTCATGAATAAACTTATTCAGATAATATATCCAGTGTTTTAACCTGATGTGCATGTGTGGACTGTGCCAATCTTTACTCCAGCATATTTTAATTACGGCACACAAGGTGGCTGTGTTTTTTGTTGTCTGTTTTGGTCTAAACTGCCAGTATACTAACCTAACTTGTAAGTAAACACTGTGTGGATAACTTCCTGATAGATTTTATTTGGGGCTTAATTGTGACTTTTTTTTTCTACTCATTTTTGTCTATACAGAAAGTGTCCTAACCCAACTACTAAGTATTTACATTATAAAAGACAGAATGCACAAGTACTGATGGACAATTTCTTCACAGATTTTATTTAAGGCCTAATGTATCTGTATATTTTGTAGCTTGTTTAGATGTACACAGCTGGTTTCTTAATCTGACATGTATTTTGCTGTATCAACAACTTCTCCACAGGTTTTTAGATAGGCTATAATAAGGCTGTGTTCAAAGTCTTACAGACTTTATACCAATTGTCAGGCCATTTATATAATAAGTGTAAATATGGGTTGTCAAACAAGAAAATTAAATGTTACATGGGAAACAGTTTGGAGAGAATTGTTCATCATTGAGAGAAAACCTGTTGTGTGNAAACAAGAAAATTAAATGTTACATGGGAAACAGTTTGGAGAGAATTGTTCATCATTGAGAGAAAACCTGTTGTGTGCCTCATTTATAATCACTTATGTAAAACCATTTATTTGGGTAGTAATGAAAATCATTCTTTTTTTCTTAAAAAGGTACATGGTTTAAGTTTACCAATATTTTGCATATTTTTAAGTGACTCATGCTGATAAATTTTCGAGATGCCTTTGTTTGGGGTTTACCAATTTGAGGTCATTTAGGTGTGTCTCTAGATTTACATCGTCTTTGAGCCTTGGGTATTCAAGCCACACTGATACATTGATAATACAAAACCCATCATCCAGAAAGCATCAAATGATATAACTGAAGGCAATAAATGTTTTACGCAGAAAAATATTTGAACAAAAGCAATTACCTTCTGTGGTTTCCGCCCTCGCTTGGGTTTGGAGCGATCTTCATCTGAGTCCGAGCCACCCTGTTGCTGACTCTGCTTCTCCCTGCGCTTCCTAACACCACCCCCACCACGCTTCTTCTTGTCTCCATCAGGGCTGCACAGTACACCAACATCATACAAAAAAATTATAAATTAAATATACCCATGTAAAGGCAATCAGGTTGATTTCACAAAACCACTTCTTTTTTAACATTCTTATTCTTTTCACTACCAACACTTAAGCTGTAATAAGAATGAAACCAAAATATGACAAGAGGCAAATAAGAGGATATACCATCCCAATCAAAAATCAGCAAGTGGACTGCTCAATATTTCTGCAGTTATTAACATAATTTTCATTGTAAATATCCATATGGCAATTTTCCAGCAGAATACATTATTTTCTGGGTATGTACATATATACTTACAACCCAGCCACAAGATTCCTTAGTCTTTTGATGTCATGTTCTTCATGCAAATAATATTGCTTGAATAATTCTTATGAAACACAACAGCCACTGTTACACATTTCCCACATACAACTTAAAAAGTTAGAACAACTTCACCATGTTCAGAAATTTACTATTTTTCAGCACGCGGAAAGCTATTCTTCTAGGATTTGTTTCCTTCAGCTTGCCTTTTAACTTTCATCAGTTCCACACAATTTTTCAATTAACTGATAATTCGCAGCTCTGTTTTCATGTTGGTCTGTGAAAGGGTTTCAGCTTGAAAGATGCCATGTAACTAGTACTGTACTTGCTTCATTCATTTCTCACAAAGTATTTAACTTCCACACAGTGCTTTCAACACNTGCCATGTAACTAGTACTGTACTTGCTTCATTCATTTCTCACAAAGTATTTAACTTCCACACAGTGCTTTCAACAAGATGATGAAGCAATTCTAACCCACATGCTACACAAACAGCTATGGTAAACAGAGGAAACACCCATAAAACACAAATAAATACACACATTGAACTTTTAATTATATAGTCCATTGAAACACTGACTGTTCATTACATATATATATATATATATATATAACATAATACTGTCTATGTGTGTGACTTAATTTGTTTGGTTAGTCATACTGGTGCCATTGTTTTGGTTGACTGTGAACAATCATNTGCCATGTAACTAGTACTGTACTTGCTTCATTCATTTCTCACAAAGTATTTAACTTCCACACAGTGCTTTCAACACGATGATGAAGCAATTCTAACCCACATGCTACACAAACAGCTATGGTAAACAGAGGAAACACCCATAAAACACAAATAAATACACACATTGAACTTTTAATTATATAGTCCATTGAAACACTGACTGTTCATTACATATGTGTGTGTGTCTATATATATATATATACACACTGTCTATGTGTGTGACTTAATTTGTTTGGTTAGTCATACTGGTGCCATTGTTTTGGTTGACTGTGAACAATCATNACTGTCTATGTGTGTGACTTAATTTGTTTGGTTAGTCATACTGGTGCCATTGTTTTGGTTGACTGTGAACAATCATGGCGACGGCTGATTGTTTGTGTTCTTAACATTTTTTGGTCATAACAGCCCAGATTAGTGTAACCGGTACGCAACGCGAGATACATAATGACGTTTGACACCCCTGATGGCTTCTAAGTAACACTTGTACGGGTAAAGTAGACTAACGGGATATACAGTGAAAAGTGGAAGTAGACTACGTGTAAGGGACATGACTACAGTGTATACTTGCTTACATTGGTTATTTCTAGGCTAGACTGTGTTGTTTGGTAAACCACAGGAGCGCAAGTACTTTGATTATAAATACAGTCCACTTTCAGAATTGTTACGGTTAACGTTGCACAAAATGGCGGCGGCAACACCGGCATTACAACATGTGACATTTAATTTCCTCATCACAAGCTGATGGTGCAAGGGAAATATGTGAAGCTATAGAAGATGCCTCAAAAAAAGAGGACTTTGAGATTGTGGTTGAAGAGGTTATAAGCAAAAGAAATGAAGTGGTGGNAAGTATCAATATAAAGTGAAACAGCAATTTGTTGTGTACAAAATAGCGTTTCGGGAATCATGTAAAGTACTCAACAGAATCAAACGACAATCTTCACACTCGTCGGGTAGCGAGTGCAATGCAACGATACAGGATGCGCCACAGTCGGCAGTAATGCCAACTTTACCTCTGTCTGTGTTCATGGGAAATCGAGCCAAGTGGACAAGGTTTTCTGGACTATTTAACTCAATGCTTGGGCAAATTCCTAGCATAAGTAAAGTGCAGAAACTCCACTACTTATTGAGTTGTTTGAAAGGAGAACCACGGGACCTGGTAAGCAACATTAGAGTTATTGATAAGAATTATACTGTAGTATAGGATTTATTGGAGAAAAGGTACAAAAGTGTACGGCTTACAGCTACCATTCATTTGCAAAGAAAAATCCTGCATCTTCCACCCATAAATAGCAAGGATAATGCATCATATTCAGCGTTTCTGTGCACAGTTGAAGAAAATCTTAATACTCTAAAAGTTTTAGATTTTCCAATTCACAAGTGGTATTTTTTGTTACTGAATATACTGCTGGAGAAACTTGATGAACCCTTGATACAGGCATTTGAAATGTCACAGAATGATGAAATTCCACCATACACTCGGCTGTTGCAGTTTTTGCAATGCAGGTCAGTTGCTGCGGAACATGCACAATTATTGACTCCTTCTGGACCAAGGCCCTCATTAAAAACTGTTCTGAGTAACAAGATGTCAAGTACATGACATAACCAGATAAGGTCATTAAGCACTGGTATCCAGCCTGGTTCGGTCAACCCTTCAAAGACCATGCTAGTATCAGTTGGTGATAAATCTTCTGAAAAACAAGTGTGATTTGTGTGATGGATTACATACACTGACACGATGCCAGACATTCTTGTTGTGTAAACGTGATGAAAAAAGGAGACATGTCCTAGAAAAACGTCTGTACTTTAATTGCCTCACAGGTGGTCATATAGCAGTGCAGTGTGGATCAAAATTTTGATGTCAACGTTGTGGGAAATTACACAACACTTTGCTTCACATAGCAGACAACGGAGGTGAAGTGGATCCAACACCAGATACAGATAATGCCGGTGCAGCTGGTTGTCAAGATGATACAGCTGATTGTCAAGATAGTACAGTGGTGATGTGCTCAGCTCAAGGTCCACAGCATTGGTCTAGGTCATGGATGGTGTAGGGAAATTTCAAACAGCAAGAGCACTACTAGATGGAGCATCACAATCATCTTTCATCACAGATGCAGGCATGAAATGCTTAGAACTGAAGTGTTGCCGTTCAAAAGTCAGCATATCTGGGATTGGGCAGCTGTCTGCAGCTGAAGCAAAGGGAGAGGTGGTGTGCAAAATTGCATCGTTGCACTCAGTGAAGTTTCACCTTGTTACTAAAACATTGTTCCTCAACAGAATAACAAGGGACATGCCATCGATACAGGTAGAGACATCATGCCTCGCTCACCTACGGATCTCCCTTTGGCAGACCCACAGTTTGCGACACCTGGGGCAATCAACATGCTTCTCTCTGCAGAGGTCTTTGCAGAGGTAATGATGGGTACCAAAATTGATGGACAGCCATATGCCTTCCAAACAGAATTTGGTTAGGTGCTGGCTGGGAAAGCCCTATGTGAACACAGTAGTCCAGAGTCAACCTCCTTACTTGTGCGCACAAATAGTAGTCTTGACAGCACCCTGTAGAGGTTCTGGGACATCGAGGAGGTTTCAGGGAGAGACTTCATTTCCAAGGATGACCAGAAATGTGAAGAGCACTTTGTAAATACGCACACTCGAGATGATACAGGAAGGTATGTATTATGTCTTCCATTTAAGAGTAATGACTGTGATACTTTATTGGGGAATATATGGGGTGGCACTCAGACAACTCCGTGGTCAGGAGCGGAAGTTATGAAGGCCGTCAAGTTTGCACTCTGAATATAAACATTTCATGGAGGAATACGAGCAATTAGGACATATGACATGTGTAGGTACCCTGAAATGGTGACTTGGAGCTGACATCTTCATGACATGAAAAACCTACTATATTTGTGATATTGTACTGAACTTAGAACATCAAATGTAGCACTTAAAGCTGATGTGCGCAAGATGACCCATAAGACCGAACGTATCAATATATATTGTAGCTACCAACCCCAGACCCGCCGGTCAAACTCTATGAATTAAATACAATGACTTATGGGTTAGTATCCTCACCCTACCAAGCACTTCGTACAATTCAGCAGTTAGTAACTGATGAAGGGGCCCAGTACCCCTTAGCAGAAGGTGTTTTATTGCAGAATGTCTTTGTCGACGACACTGTCACAGGAACGTCTACCATCACTGAAGGTAAAGAATTAAAGAACAGCTCATTAGATTATTGGATGCTGGAGGGTTTCAACTGCATAAATGGTGTTTGAATAATCAGGAGTTGATGGATGATGGAAGTGTATCATCTGAGTCTAGAACCCTGGACTGCAGTGAATCTGTCAAGGTGTTGGGGCTGCGCTGGGATCCAGGCCATGACTGCTTCGTCTACAGGGTGCAGGTATATGATGCACCGAACACCAAGCAAGGCATTCTCTCAACCATTGCCCACTTGTACGACCCTTGTGGATGGTTGGCTCCAGTGATCGCAACTAGCAAGATCTTGCTTCAGTTGTTATGGACCCAAGGTCTTGGCTGGAATGAACCTGTAGGACATGATATCCTTAACCAGTGGGAGAAGTTTAAGAAGTCACTTCCTAGCCTTTGCGAGGTTAAAATTCCTTGGTTTATTCCACTTCACGGGGCAAAGGTGTAGTTTCATGGATTTTGCTATGCCAGTAAGAAAGCCTATGCTGCAGTCATTTATGTCCGACGTTTGACGTGGGGCGGGAATATTCAAGTCAATCTTCTCTGTTCAAAGTCGAAGGTGGCCGCATTGAAGACACTCACTGTGCCCAAACTTAAGTTGTGTGCAGCACTGTTATTGAGTAGGCTGTGGCAACACATCAACAGGCTGTATTTTGATAAGATCAAAGAGTTGAGGTTCATACTTGGACAGATTCAAGTGTTCTATTGGCATGGTTGCATCTGTCACCACACCAGTCAAAGACATTTGTAGCTAACAGGGTGGCAGAGATTCAGGCCATCGTACACCCCAGTACATGGAAGCATGTCCCATCTGNAGTAGGCTGTGGCAACACATCAACAGGCTGTATTTTGATAAGATCAAAGAGTTGAGGTTCATACTTGGACAGATTTACGTGTTCTATTGGCATGGTTGCATCTGTCACCACACCAGTCGAAGACATTTGTAGCTAACAGGGTGGCAGAGATTCAGGCCATCGTACACCCCAGTACATGGAAGCATGTCCCATCTGNAAGACATTTGTAGCTAACAGGGTGGCAGAGATTCAGGCCATCGTACACCCCAGTACATGGAAGCATGTCCCATCTGAGGAGAACCCAGCAGACGTGGCATCACACGGTGCTCTTCCTGAGCAGTTTCTCAGGCATTCGTGGTAGTTTACAGGCCCACCATGGCTGAAGCATTTGCAGGAATACTGGCTAGATCCAGGCTATTAAACCCAAGAGTCTGTACCAGAATTGAAGCCACCTNGCTGAAGCATTTGCAGGAATACTGGCTAGATCCAGGCTATTAAACCCAAGAGTCTGTACCAGAATTGAAGCCACCTGCTGCTGTTGTCTTGGTGGCAAATCAGATTGAGTCTAGCGGCCCTGAAGATCTGTTAGGCTTAATTCATAAGTCATCTTCGCTGGTCAAACTGACATGCATCACAGCATGGGTATTGCATGCAAAAGTAACGTTCAAGAAGAGTAATTTCCTGACAACGGAGGAGTTGAGTAATGATACAGTGACATTGGTCAAACATGTACAGTTATGTAGCTTCAGGGAAGAATTGTCTGCTCTTCAAAAAGAGGGTAGGAGTCCCAAGGTTACACAGCCACTGATACCATTTCTCGACTAAAATGGAGTTATCAGGGTGGGTGGACAGCTGCACCAGTTACCACTACCAGAGACTGCAAAACACCCCATTTTGCTGTCAAAGCAAAGCCAGTTTTACAGACTCAATATTGCCCATTATCATACCATCAATTTACACCCAGGGCCATCCTCAACCTAGTATTTAGTCCGCAGGGAGTACTGGATAAATTCTGCATGCTCTGTGGTGTGAAATGATTCACAAGTGCNTCAACCTAGTATTTAGTCCGCAGGGAGTACTGGATAAATTCTGCATGCTCTGTGGTGTGAAATGATTCACAAGTGCATACGGTGCTTTAAGCCCAGACCAGTCGCTCACAATCCAGTAATGGGCACACTGGCAAAGGCACGATTCGCTCAGGTTCAAGCATTCCGGTCCGTTGGGGTGGATTTTGGAGGACCTTTCATGCCACACCTGCACGAACGTGGAATAAGGCAACCTTCAAGGTATACATGTGTCTGTTCGTTTACATGGCCACCAAGCCGGTGCACTTGTTGGAGCTGGTCACAGACTTGTCTACCGCAGCTTTTCTAGCTGCATTCCAGATTTGTGTCAATAAGAGGAATCCCCACTGATGTGTACTCCAACAATGACACCAACTTTGTAGGAGCCCATGAACAACTCAAGGTGGTGTGAACATTGTTTTCAAGGGATGATGAGGAAGAGATTGCAGCTAAGGTGAACCTGCGAGGGTCAAAGTGGCACTTCAACCCTCCAGAAAGTCCAATGGAGGTCTGTGGGAAGCAGCAATTAAAAGGGCTAAGGAGCATCTGTATACAGTTGCTGACCTTTGACGAACTCTCAACGCTGTTTGTGCAGATTTCGGCAGTGTTGAATTCGAGACCTTTATGTGCCCTCTCAACAGATCCTCGGGAGTATGATGTTCTGACACAGTCACTTCCTTGTCGGTGAGCCATTGGTAGCTTTGCCTGACCACAATCTGTGTGATATTCCTTTGAACTGTCTTGATCGCTGGCAAATGATCACACAGTTTCACCAACAAATATGGAAGAAAAAATCTAACACCAATGGAAAGTTGCTCTTTCCCTGATATGTCACTGCTCTCGTCTGCCAGTATACTATAGGTATATACGTTCTTTATGTCGGTAGTGATGTCGTCTTTAATAACATCTCCACATAGACCGATTATTTCATTTTGAATCTGTAGTGACATGTAGGTGGCATTTTTTCCACTCTTTTCTATGTGCTCTTTCAAAATGTGGTCACCAACTTCAACTTTGAGTTTAACCAAATCTTCAAAAACACCTTCATGATGTTCTTTCCCCTCAAAGGTAGGTCATGTGTACCACAAAACATCACAGTCGAAATTATTGATGTCACGACTTACTTGTTGAATTTTATCTCTTTTGGTGGGCAGAAATCAGCTGAACATCGACAGGCATATTTTCGACGAAACATTTTGCGACTGTGGCCGCTGATTTGTGCCAGTGAGATGACGTGCAAGTTCTTGCAAATTCATGCATGTCTTTGTAGCGAGTAAAGGGCCTCACTATGAACGAGCATAAAACACCATGCACATTAGTTGATGGAAACAACACACAGTAAATGCACAACGTGCCCTTTAATTTTTTAGAATATGCCAATCAAGGAGCATAATCCGNGATGGAAACAACACACAGTAAATGCACAACGTGCCCTTTAATTTTTTAGAATATGCCAATCAAGGAGCATAATCCACCAACCAGCTGTATTTGAATTTCCTTTTTAATTGGACAGCATCCTTAGCAAAGTCATAATTAGAAGGTGGTGACCANCCAACCAGCTGTATTTGAATTTCCTTTTTAATTGGACAGCATCCTTAGCAAAGTCATAATTAGAAGGTGGTGACCAACAATTTTTTTAAATTTCCATTCTTTTAGATGAGGTTATACTAAGTGAACGCCCAAGCCAGTGACCTACGCCATTAACAAAACAAGCTTGATCCTGTGCACCAAAACCAGATATTAGCGAAGATCCACTTGATGCAGTCCAAACAGCAACATGTGCATGTGTAGGTGCAGTTGTGCTAGGGTCAGCGCTAGTATCTGCAACATTGTGCTTCGACTTTTCGTCTTCGCCGCTATCACTTTCACCACTACTCTTATCTGGTTGCTTCCTCTTGTCTTGCTAAAAGAAAATAAATTACCTTTTTGTTATTAGGTATTAAATTTAATATCGCATTGCAGATGCCATAAGGCTGACGCGTGCCACATTGTTAGTATTAGAAGCGCCGCTGTCACACCCCCCGCCATCTTACCACCCACTAGGGCCCCCCAATAGACACGTGCCGCGAGGCCAGGCCAGGCCGGCCCGGGGGGGCGGACAGGCAGTTAACACGTGCCGAGGTAATGACGAGTTAAGCTAGCAAATCGCTGATGCACCGAGTAAAATACGTGAGAACATGGACACGTGCCGAAGTGAGATACATGAGAAAAGGGCTGACAGTGTGTGGCAGTTGCCGCGGGTCCCCCGCCCCTCCCCGACCAAAACGCGTGATAACATAGACACATGCCGAAGTAATGCAGAGGTAAGCTAGAGTTTCGCCGACACACCTCTAGTTGGACAAGTAAGAAGGGCTGACAGTGTTTGGCAGTATGGCCGCAGCCCCCCTCCCTTTTCCTACCTCACCAACGAGTGAGACACGTATGAGGATCTGGGGGGCATCGAAAGAGGTTAAAAGCCAACTTGCAGGAAAAGGAGGGGGTCAGTCGTATTGCACGCCGAGAGGCGGCAGTTAGGTGGGGGCTCGCCAGGAGCACCACGTCGGGACGAGGGAGTCAGTCAGCCGAGTGAGTCAGTCGAGTCAGTCGAANAGGTGGGGGCTCGCCAGGAGCACCACGTCGGGACGAGGGAGTCAGTCAGCCGAGTGAGTCAGTCGAGTCAGTCGAAGCCGGGGAGCGGACCCCGGCAGGGTCAGTCAGTGATGCAGGGTCAGTCGTATCATGTGGTCGTCAAGAAGAGAACTTGGAACAGTCCGTCGTGGAGAGCAGTCATCGAGGTCGCTGTATCCACCACGCCAACGAGACAAAGCCGATGGCCTGTGAAGGGCCGCCCAGCTAACCGGACCTCAACCTACTGCCGGAACAACCAGAACTGCAAATACAGCTAAGTACCAGCGTTGTCGCTCAAGGGACCTTCCCCAATGCCTAGCGTTCCCCAACGACGTAAGAAGCAGTTAGCACGAGTGCTTTAATTCGCCCTTAGGGCCCCCAACTCACGGGGTACCATCTCGGAGATATCTGTGTTTGTATTCTTTCAAGCCAAATATAAACTTCGTAAACTGACACACAGAGACATTATTGTTTACCCCCTATTCAATACCCAAGGCGCCCGTAGTCTGCGCCACAGAGGTAACTAATACCCTACGAACCACACTGTATACTGCAGGTGGCTAGTAGTGTCAAGGGCGTATCCTAGCAAAAAGTACTGCTGAAAAGATATAATATCGTTTTTTTTTTCCCTTCATTAATCGGCTTCATTTTGATGTANTATCGTTTTTTTTTTCCCTTCATTAATCGGCTTCATTTTGATGTAGAAATATAGAAATTAAATAAATTTTTTCTTTATTTTGAATTATTTTTACATTTACAGGCGTGTAATTTTTTTTTTCAATGACTCGAATTTCTTAAATAACTCAGCATCTACTAGAACAATTAATTCACCATGCAGATAGATTTTGACAATCAACAAACCCTTCCGATTCACGCAAGAACCATCTAAATTGGTTAAATTGTTCAAAAGTTATAAAAAGTTTACACACACACAATAAAAAAAATTCAAAATGAATAAAATTTTTATTTTACAATTTCAATTCTTCTGTTTTAAAAAATAATAGATTAACGAAGGAAAAAAAAAAATTGTACGTCCTTGTGTTTCCGAGTGTCATAAGGGCGTATAATTATCTATATGCCTTCATGGCATCTGTAATGNGTTATCTATTCTAATAATTAAAAGCATTATTTTTGTATTTCTTTGTTACTGTCATCATGCCTATTATCTATATGCCTTCATGGCATCTGTAACGCAATATTTTTTTTATTCTAGATATTCAAAAAACATTTTAGAATAGATACATACCTTTTACACTAAAAAAGTTTCTAATATCCATTGTAAGTAGATAACCAAAAAATTACTACCGATATTTTCAATGACAATCTGCAGACATCTAAAACACACAATCACGTATGCACTGACTGCCACTGACTGGTAAATTAAATGGTGATCGAGCGGTCTCGCTTTCAGAAGAGTGCTCGGCTGTAAGAGCGAGACGGAGACAAGCATCCGTCACTAGTGGATAACTACCGTTATAAGCATCTACAGCATGTGGCAACCCGAGGGTGCAAATCAGTTGGGGCCGCTAGAGTATATGTTCAATGGCCACGCGCCTGCGAGCAGTCACACGCACGGTTAGTCGGACGTCTCGGAACGCACATTTTGTTTTGAGCGATTTTATTTAGATCGTTATTTTCACACATCCTTATGTATGGGCCAAGGGTAATCGACATTTTTTAATTAGGTATTAAACTTTTTGTATATTTTTTACTTGACTACATGAACAAGGGAGGGGGCACGTGCCCCACCGTGGCTACGCCCATGGTGGACGTACATACCACAGATGATACGTCTTTTTGGAAGAACTGCACACTTTCCTTGTAAGCAGTGAAAGTGACTCAACTCTCTTGCTCTGAGGCCCTAATGCTACCACCATCCAGCAAGTTTACTATCTAGCCTGACATTGACAAGGGTCCTTGTAGGAGGAAAGGGAAGAGGCCAAATCTTGATAGCACCCATTGAAATCACTGTGCAGTGGTATTGCCAAATGGGACTGGATATATGGAGTATGGTAGTTTTTATAAAGTTTATAGGTATCCAAATGTATAATGATTACTTTCTTGTAGATTTTGATATTTCAGTTTTTCAGCAGTACAAGATTAGGATTGCTAAGTGTCTAGTAGGCATACATTTTTTTTTGGCAGTAACAGTACAAATGAGTTGAATACTACTATAAATTAATATATTTATTTTTAAATCCTTCGACTTAAATTTTTTTTCGAAATTCCTTTGCATGATACAAGCTTCACTTTGCTTCGACTTCGCTTCACATTTAAAAAACGACCTTCGCTTCGCACATGCCTAGTAAATGAATAACTCTTGCAAAATTATTTTGTGCGTGAAAATATGAGATGCGGAAAT
Organism: Clitarchus hookeri; assembly: GCA_002778355.1. Taxonomy (NCBI): domain Eukaryota; kingdom Metazoa; phylum Arthropoda; class Insecta; order Phasmatodea; family Phasmatidae; genus Clitarchus; species Clitarchus hookeri. Next base: position 1,575,172 of record NQII01000019.1, read on the forward strand.
AATCTAAAAATAACACTGTACTGGCCATGTTTAAATTTACCTTTTAGTATATTAGTACCTAGTAGCTTCAGTTCGGTCACAATTTGGTAGTTTTGTTTTTAGCAAGTTTCGTTACATTCTAAAAACTAGGGGTGTGCGGGATCGTGAACTTTGAGAAAATTTTCATAAATTCATAACGATTTTCTTGTTGGACTGGAAATAATTTTTTCCGGATATTTTTGGGAAAAATTTATGTTCACGTATGTAGGTGTTGTTCCAACTAAAATACAAGTCTGGTTTCGTGCGAGAAGCTTTGTATCGACTCTTTACGTAAGCGATTATGATTTGATGAATCAAATATTGTCGAGAAAGTTTCGATTCTTCCGCTTGTTCACAGATTTCAAAGATTGTTTCACAAGTTAAAAAAATTTTTGTACGACATATATTATGTAACGTTAACGTTGCATATTTATTGCAAAAACTAACTAAAACTGGTTGCAAACTTGTACTATTAGGAAGTTACGGTAAATCGTGCGCACTAGATTTGTCTATATGCAAGCGACATCTATAAGTTGCAAGTATCAATTACTGGTTGATATTGGACGGGAGTTTTGATATGCATAACCTAATCATCCACGTAAAAATAAGTTAGTACACGATGAATGTTTAATTACGCTCCAAATCTTTAAATATTTTACTGAGATCTAACATGGTGTTGTTTAGTATGGGTTCGGTTAACATGATTCGTAACACGCCAGCAAATTATCTTTGTTTTTTGTTTGAAATATGTTTATTTTTAATTGTGTGTTGTGCTCACTCATCGCTGGGACGTTGACAAACTCCAAACATAGTAAATTTGTTAGCATACAGATTCGGTATGTTGCATTCATAACCTACCCGATGATACTTGGCTGTGATTGCAGTTTCACTACGTGATTCAAAGCGTGTGTGTTCATGGACGTTAAAACTTCCACTGGAAGTTAGTTTTAGTAACTTTGTGTCAAAGTACACACATTTTTCTACCAAAAATGCTATTCTTGCAAACTTTTTAGTAATTTCATGTGTTGGTGAACATTTATCATGTCAAGTGAGGTTTGGAAATATTTTCGAATAAACTATGTGGACCAAAATGTACGTACGTATGTACGTACGTGCGTGCGCATGTGCACGGGTGTGCGTGCACGCATGTGTATATATATATGTATGTTTTCAATATTATCTCGTATGCCTCTTCTGAATTTTTTGGAATTTCATATGAATATGCTCNTCTTTGTTATCTATTCTAATAATTAAAAGCATTATTTTTGTATTTCTTTGTTACTGTCATCATGCCTATTATCTATATGCCTTCATGGCATCTGTAACGCAATATTTTTTTTATTCTAGATATTCAAAAAACATTTTAGAATAGATACATACCTTTTACACTAAAAAAGTTTCTAATATCCATTGTAAGTAGATAACCAAAAAATTACTACCGATATTTTCAATGACAATCTGCAGACATCTAAAACACACAATCACGTATGCACTGACTGCCACTGACTGGTAAATTAAATGGTGATCGAGCGGTCTCGCTTTCAGAAGAGGGCTCGGCTGTAAGAGCGAGACAGAGACAAGCATCCGTCACTAGTGGATAACTACCGCTATAAGCATCTACAGCATGTGGCAACCCGAGGGTGCAAATCAGTTGGGGCCGCTAGAGTATATGTTCAATGGCCGCGCGCCTGCGAGCAGTCACACGCACGGTTAGTCGGACGTCTCGGAACGCACATTTTGTTTTGAGCGATTTTATTTAGATCGTTATTTTCACACATCCTTATGTATGGGCCAAGGGTAATCGACATTTTTTAATTAGGTATTAAACTTTTTGTATATTTTTTACTTGACTACATGAACAAGGGAGGGGGCACGTGCCCCACCGTGGCTACGCCCATGGTGGACGTACATACCACAGATGATACGTCTTTTTGGAAGAACTGCACACTTTCCTTGTAAGCAGTGAAAGTGACTCAACTCTCTTGCTCTGAGGCCCTAATGCTACCACCATCCAGCNTAATCAACATTTTTTAATTAGGTATTAAACTTTTTGTATATTTTTTACTTGACTACATGAACCAGGGAGGGGACACGTGCCCCACCGTGGCTACGCCCATGGTGGACGTACATACCACAGATGATACGTCTTTTTGGAAGAACTGCACACTTTCCTTGTAAGCAGTGAAAGTGACTCAACTCTCTTGCTCTGAGGCCCTAATGCTACCACCATCCAGCAAGTTTACTATCTAGCCTGACATTGACAAGGGTCCTTCGAGGAGGAAAGGGAAGAGGCCAAATCTTGATAGCACCCATTGAAATCACTGTGCAGTGGTATTGCCAAATGGGACTGGATATATGGAGTATGGTAGTTTTTATAAAGTTTATAGGTATCCAAATGTATAATGATTACTTTCTTGTAGATTTTGATATTTCAGTTTTTCAGCAGTACAAGATTAGGATTGCTCAGTGTCTAGTAGGCATACATTTTTTTTTGGCAGTAACAGTACAAATGAGTTGAATACTACTATAAATTAATATATTTATTTTTAAATCCTTCGACTTAAATTTTTTTTCGAAATTCCTTTGCATGATACAAGCTTCACTTTGCTTCGACTTCGCTTCACATTTAAAAAACGACCTTCGCTTCGCACATGCCTAGTAAATGNGATACAAGCTTCACTTTGCTTCGACTTCGCTTCACATTTAAAAAACGACCTTCGCTTCGCACATGCCTAGTAAATGAATAACTCTTGCAAAATTATTTTGTGCGTGAAAATATGAGATGCGGAAATAATCTAAAAATAACACTGTACTGGCCATGTTTAAATTTACCTTTTAGTATATTAGTACCTAGTAGCTTCAGTTCGGTCACAATTTGGTAGTTTTGTTTTTAGCAAGTTTCGTTACATTCTAAAAACTAGGGGTGTGCGGGATCCTGAACTTTGAGAAAATTTTCATAAATTCATAACGATTTTCTTGTTGGACTGGAAATAATTTTTTCCGGATATTTTTGGGAAAAATTTATGTTCACGTATGTAGGTATTGTTCCAACTAAAATACAAGTCTGGTTTCGTGCGAGAAGCTTTGTATCGACTCTTTACGTAAGCGATTATGATTTGATGAATCAAATATTGTCGAGAAAGTTTCGATTCTTCCGCTTGTTCACAGATTTCAAAGATTGTTTCACAAGTTAAAAAAATTTTTGTACGACATATATTATGTAACGTTAACGTTGCATATTTATTGCAAAAACTAACTAAAACNAAGTTAAAAAAATTTTTGTACGACATATATTATGTAACGTTAACGTTGCATATTTATTGCAAAAACTAACTAAAAATGGTTGCAAACTTGTACTATTAGGAAGTTACGGTAAATCGTGCGCACTAGATTTGTCTATATGCAAGCGACATCTATAAGTTGCAAGTATCAATTACTGGTTGATATTGGACGGGAGTTTTGATATGCATAACCTAATCATCCACGTAAAAATAAGTTAGTACACGATGAATGTTTAATTACGCTCCAAATCTTTAAATATTTTACTGAGATCTAACATGGTGTTGTTTAGTATGGGTTCGGTTAACATGATTCGTAACACGCCAGCAAATTATCTTTGTTTTTTGTTTGAAATATGTTTATTTTTAATTGTGTGTTGTGCTCACTCATCGCTGGGACGTTGACAAACTCCAAACATAGTAAATTTGTTAGCATACAGATTCGGTATGTTGCATTCATAACCTACCCGATGATACTTGGCTGTGATTGCAGTTGCACTACGTGATTCAAAGCGTGTGTGTTCATGGACGTTAAAACTTCCACTGGAAGTCAGTTTTAATAACTTTGTGTCAAAGTACACACATTTTTCTACCAAAAATGCTATTCTTGCAAACTTTTTAATAATTTCATGTGTTGGTGAACATTTATCATGTTAAGTGAGGTTTGGAAATATTTTCGAATAAACTATGTGGACCAAAATGTACGTACGTATGTACGTACATGCGTGCGCATGTGCATGGGTGTGCGTGCACGCATGTGTATATATATATATATGTATGTTTTCAATATTATCTCGTATGCCTCTTCTGAATTTTTTGGAATTTCATATGAATATGCTCCCACTGTTCGTGTTATATTATTTGTTAGTAATAGGCCTACTACCAATGTAGGCCTAATTAAAATAATTAAATTTCACACCCTCCTAGACAGTATTTAGTTCCGTAAAATAATTGTCTGTAACTAAAAGAATCACGATTTTTGGAATCGAGAATTGAGAGTGGTATCGGCATCAAGATCAAGAATCGAAAAAAAGTGGAATTGTTACATCCATAGTTAGTATCATAGCTACCTAGCCGCATCTGCTCTTGTCTAGTTTAGACCCAAGTCCCCTTCACATAGTTTATCGTAGTCTAATTCGGTTACAGTCCCTGTTGATTAGGAGCTAGTACGGGCCACAGTGTCTATTTCATCACGGGAATAAACACGTTTTCTATCGAACCTCTGAGTGCTGATTCTAGGGTGACTATGACTTTAATCCCCCATAGACATCCGCCCACCAGGAAAAAGCAGATCACGTCATTACAACCCAATTGCCAACCTTAGGTAGGACTGCAGGCTACCTTAACAGGGTGCATGTACATCGCGAACACACCCATACTGTGCACCTGGTGTGCAGTACAGTAGAGCCCTAACCACAAGGAACTCAATCCACAAAGCGGATAGTCAACCAGCCCAGCCAATTCACTCGATTCACTGTGTTGAAATGTCGCAGGAAGGAGTGATGGACTGGTTCTGGAGGTCTGCCCTTCTTTGGACCACACCCCCGTCGCTGTCAGACATCCAGGGTAAACCGACCGCTCTAACCATCGCGCTGAACTGTCGCCGGTTCGAGTAATCTGTCAGCCCATCAGAGTAAAGCAGGAGACGTCTTTGACAAACCAATTACCGAACCTAGAGTAGGAATGCGGGCTCCCTTAACAGGGTGCACTTAAGTCGTACTATGCATCTGGTGCGCAGTAAGGCAGAGCCACAAACACTAGCAACACAATCCAAGGGCTGTCAGTCAGTAAGTCCAGCCGATTCACTCCATCCACCGTGCTGAACCGACGCCGGAAGGAGTGATAGACTGGTTCTGGAGGACTGCCGACCTTTGGACATACACCTAAAGTCATTGTCGGACTTCCAGGGTAAACCTACCACTCGCAACAACTGTGCTGAATTGTTGCTGGTTGGAGTAATCGGGTACGACTCTGGTCGGCTCGGCCTCTGCTTGGTACTACACCTAGCTAGGGAACATCGAAGCCTGCTCTCCTCTTGTGAGGCCGATAATTGTACCTACCTGTATGCCGTACAGCCAAAGGTGTGGTACGAAGTGGCAGAAAAGGAAGGCAGCTGCGGCCTCCAAAGCCAACGGGAGCTGTACCCAGCCCCAACTGCACTTTGCAGCATAACCCTCCAGGAACGAGCTCAAGCCGCCCGCCAGCTCAACATTATTTATGTACTGTATTTTTTTAAAGATATTAGTGTTTCCACAAATAATGATAGTAGGGATAAACATGTCTTGTAGGAAGGAAGAGCAGGAACACCTTGCAGTAGCAGAATGTTACACAGTGAAAACAGAATGGACACTGACCTATTTCGTCGCCGTTTGCGGTTGGTTTTCTCACCACGCTCACCGCCACCTTCACGGTTGATGGGTGGTCCATCACTACCCCCAGAGTCCGNTGCACTTTGCAGCATAACCCTCCAGGAACGAGCTCAAGCCGCCCGCCAGCTCAACATTATTTATGTACTGTATTTGTTTAAAGATACTAGTGTTCCAAGAAATATTGATAGTAGGGATAAACATGTCTTGTAGGAAGGAAGAGCAGGAACACTTTGCGGTAGCAGAATGTTACATAGTGAAAACAGAATGGACACTGACCTATTTCGTCGCCGCTTGCGGTTGGTTTTCTCACCACGCTCACCGCCACCTTCACGGTTGATGGGTGGTCCATCACTACCCCCAGAGTCCGNTTGCGGTTGGTTTTCTCACCACGCTCACCGCCACCTTCACGGTTGATGGGTGGTCCATCACTACCCCCAGAGTCCGACACATATTGTTCCGTCTTGCGCTTAGCACCCTTTTTGCTGGACTTTTCACTGGGCATCTCCCCAAACAGTAGTGCATTCTTCGTCTTCTCTCGATACTCTTGCCGCTTCTTCATCATCTCCTCATACTCCTGTTGCCTCTTCTCCTCTTGCTTTTTCTGTTTACACACGTACAAATACACCATCAGACAATTTAACACACCTCATACGATACATAGTATACACCCTCTATTACATGTAATGCTCATAGCACACTGCAATTCTTTACCATAAACAAATGATTAGTTTACTGTATTACCATAGCTTTCATCACTTAACTGCTACTAATTAAAGTCTTTCAGCTACCAGTAAAACAACTTGGCTTTACATGGAATTCAAACTCAAAACTTTATTGTTTGCAATTATTGTTTCAGTGACTTGGGCTTCAGGACAACACTACAAGCATAACTATAAATTTATTTTGTCATGTTATAGCGATTTCAGCATTTAAAGCCATTTGTTTATGTTTTAATTTGTTTTGAGTTGAATGTTTATTTATTTTGAATGTAATCTTAAAGCCCCTACCCACAGGAATAGAATTGTAATTCAAGACATCACCTCAAAATTCTTATTTATTTACTTATTTGTTTACATTTAATGTATTTTGACAGTTCTATTTCTTTTCTCTTATAATGTGAACTGAACTCAATTATTTTTGGAATTGTTAATTTTTGTCACCATCTTCTCTTTGCACTTTACCTGGCTTAATCAAGCATGTTTTGCCATGGAGGAACACATTTAGTTACAGTTCTCGTAAGATAAGTGCCACGTCTCAGAAAGTGACTAATATTTTGGAATTTACCATTTTTAATTAGCGTTNTACAGTTCTCGTAAGATAAGTGCCACGTCTCAGAAAGTGACTAATATTTTGGAATTTACCATTTTTAATTAGCGTCATCGTGTGAACCCCTTTTGATTGACATTCTCTCTCTAGATGCTATTGAAAGTGGTACATTGTAACTTTTGTTCTGCAAGAATTCATTTAATTTTGCACTTACCGCCCATCATAATGTTAGGAAAGGTGTACAAATTGCCACCTAGTTTGTTTAAATATGCGGGGTGTGATAACGAAGAGGCCCTAAACGCATTGCGGTAGTTTTGAAATGCTTTGCAAAACTACGTGAGCTGTTGTCTCCACCAGTACTGAATAAGTNTACAGTTCTCGTAAGATAAGTGCCACGTCTCAGAAAGTGACTAATATTTTGGAATTTACCATTTTTAATTAGCGTTATCGTGTGAACCCCTTTTGATTGACATTCTCTCTCTAGATGCTATTGAAAGTGGTACATTGTAACTTTTGTTCTGCAAGAATTCATTTAATTTTGCACTTACCGCCCATCATAATGTTAGGAAAGGTGTACAAATTGCCCCTAGTTTGTTTAAATATGCGGGGTGTGATAACGAAGAGGCCTAAACGCATTGCGGTAGTTTTGAAATGCTTTGCAAAACTACGTGAGCTGTTGTCTCCACCAGTACTGAATAAGTNCCTAAACGCATTGCGGTAGTTTTGAAATGCTTTGCAAAACTACGTGAGCTGTTGTCTCCACCAGTACTGAATAAGTATGGCCTACATCGGGTATGGTACTGCAGTTTTAAATAACTGTTACATATGTGAACTGCAATCATTTTGAACAGTGTGTATTGTCAAATTAACTTGAATTTTCACAAAAGAGATTTTTGGAATTTTAAATTATTTTCTGAAATTAATGAAGAGCGTAACTATTTGGTCGGACATTAATAAGAAGCCAGCAGATAAGATATTTTGTTCTGTAACCGTGCAAAACTATGAACACTTTAACAAGATTAATTTCTGAGTACTAAGAGCCAGTTGAATTTTAATTTCTCACGTAAATTATCAATTTTGATGGCTAATCTTAGAGAGATGATGGTTTAGTATTCAGATCTATACCAACCGAATTTTCTATATGAACGACAGCAAATTTATATTGATTTGATTAATATTTCTGGATTTTCTGCAATGAATATTTTTCATTTATCATTGAATTCTCAATTTTGCCACGTATCATTTCTGCAATAAAACTACAGTTTTCACACAACAAATGAATGGTTTATGTTTTGTGTAGTATTTGACAGTAGTTTTAATATTTTATTCTTAAGGAAATTTTATGTTTTGAGTGTTTTAATTTCATACAAAAGGTATGAAATGTGAATTGTCTATGTCTACATGCCAAAGGGTAAATGTGTCTTCACAAAATTGAGAATTCATTAATGATTACAGTGAAACCTCTATTATTCGTTTTTCATGGGACCTACTGAAAAAAACTCAGCATACGGGAAAACTCAACATGTGGACAACTCTCCTCCTCAAAAAGTAAAACCTAACCTCAAAAAAAAATTGTTAGTACCACTTTCGACTTAACTGTTAATTTTACCACGTGAGAATACAACAGAAACAAACAGTAACGGAAACTAACAGCAACAGAACTAGTGTTACCAACTCCAAATTCGAAAATCCGCCGAATGTTTACATAAGATTCACTAAATTTCTGCCAAATGTAGAAAAAATGGCAAAAATCAAACAAAATTGATTAAAAACAATGATTTAAAATAGAAACTGGCTAAAAGTTGTTAAATTTAAAGTACAGTAATAAAGTACGTAGTTTCATCATAGTAATGCTGCATTTCATATTTTTTACTCTATTTTAGAGACAAATTTAACACAATTTATTTGAGTTTGAAGAGCAAAAATCCGATTTTTTGAAATTATATTTTACTCCACTAAAAATTTTGTTGCCTGCTAGAATAAATATTTGTCCACTAAATGTTTTTAAATTTCGCTAAATTAAANTACTCCACTAAAAATTTTGTTGCCTGCTAGAATAAATATTTGTCCACTAAATGTTTTTAAATTTCGCTAAATTAAACGGAAACTCTACAAAGTTGACAACACTCGCCATCTTGTGTAACAGTTGATATCACTACATAACTCACAAAAAAAAAAGTTACTAGAGTAATTTTATCTTAACAGAATTAGTCCGTGAAAACATACTATGCCCTTTTAATGCTTGTAATTTACATGGTTATTTACAGTACTGACCTAAAAATTATTACGTTTCCTTTGTGGAACCAGAGTAAAGTTCAAATCCGTTCTGTCCATTATTAATGTTTGGTTCTAGCCCGTACCACATCCATTATACATACGTGTTTTATTTGCGTGAATTTTCGTGTGCTGACTTGAAACAAAGAAGTGCCTGCCTGCAATTATTATGTTTTACCTGTTTTTCGACGTGAGTAATTTACAACAAATAGTGATTGAATTATCAAAAATAAATTAAGTAGTAGTTAACTATTGCAAAGTTTCACAACTAGTTGTGCACTCTAGCATTTGAGGTTAGGGCGTGTCTGTTTACCTGCTCTTGGCGCTACTGAATTTTGGTAGTACCAGTATTAAGATAGTTATTTCCCAGATAAACAATTGTTCCGAATATATTTTGGTTTTCGGACAGAATATCTGATCAATGGATGCGGGTAAATTAATGATTTAAGGGTTGTAGCATGTGGGTTTTTTTTAACATTGTTTATATAGGATATTTGTTGGGACCATCCAAAATAAAATCAACTGATACAGGAAATCTACATAAACAGGAACTCAACAACGAGGTTTCACTGTACTGTTAATTTGTCAAAAGTATCACATTAATTACAACCTGGTTTTGACATAAAGAATCAGACACTCTTTTATTGCATTTTTCCCACACTTAGTGTTAAACAAAGGTAAGCCGATTTGCCTGGTGTCATCACATTCCAGCTAGACGCCACGAGCAAAGAAAAAGTATGCGGCGTAGTAGAATTTCTGCTAAGCATCACGTGCCCGCCCAACATATCTCTATATAATTATTCATTTAAAATTCTCTTTTTTTTATACAACAAATTTTATTATTTGTGACTTCACACTCAAAAAGCAAACAAAGAGAGGTCTTTAATCTTCACAAAATATGAGTTGCGATACACAATGATAAATAATACAATACACAATGTGAAACCATTATTACGTGGAATTTAGCTATGAAAAACTACTGAATAAACTTCATAAATTCACAGCATCCATTTGATATTCTTGAATTTTCCATTTTTTTCCATGACTAGAAACAAACTGAGGGCAATTAAAACAACTTTAGAAGATAGGAAAGACTGTAATTAACACATGAAAAATTAACACAAAAATGTGTGAAATTCTGAGGGTTTTCAGATAATGAAAGCAATACAGTTTGTTTTATGTGGTTTTCACAGCACTTATTCTTATGGTAGATATTTTAGTTACTTTTGGCAAAGTTTCACTGTGCTTTTTTGTCTCTCTGACAATTTGTTATTTGTGTAAATTAATTATTTGAATTTTATAATTTCAAATAGTTTGCAGATTTAAAAAGTTCATAAAGAAATGTAATTTCTTTTTGTTTTGCCTACACATTCACTTATGCAGAATATCATTTGCAGCTACAAATCAGTTTTGTACAGTTGTAGCGAAGCACAGACACACTGATAGAAAAGCAAAGAACAGGACTATGGATACAATGGTTGAAGTGTTGTAGTGTTGTGAAGGCCAGCAGTGGATACATGTGGATTCATAGGTTAACACACAAGGAGCAAGATGATAAGGGGGGAGGAGAGAGGGATATGCTGCCTCGCACCTGTTCTTCCTTCTGCTTAAGACGCTGGGCCTCACGCTCCTCCTCCTGCTTGCGCCGCTGCAGCTTCTCCTCCTCGTCGACACGACGGGCGCGAGCCACGTGGTACTGCGCCTGGGACAGCAGGTCCTGGCACTGCCGTGCCTCCAGCCCCGCCAGTGTCATATCGTACTTCGAGCGGTCCCCGTGCATTGACAGGTACTGAAAGTACCTGCAAAGCACACCCGCCATACTCGATCATTACCTTCACCCAGAATCACAATAGTGAATCCTACACTTAGTTAGGGCCCCACTGTCACAAATAAGGATCTACTTTAAAATTTTTTTCCAAGTCTAATTTCTCAACTATATTTTGTAACTTGCATGCTGGATATCAGTATTATTTTTACTTGTTGTCCATTCAGGGTGTTGTTTACTGCAGAAGAGGGGGAGATGAATTTCAAAATGGTGGCAGTATATGAAATTACGCACAAAAAATGTTCATATCTTAAAAACCATTAGTTGTATCAAAAAACACTTTAAACAATGTATGTGCAGAATGAAATGATGATAATTTTTTTTCTTCAACAATAATTAGCAAGTCCATGCCATTTTTTAGTTATATATGCTTGAATATTTTTTCCTGTGTGGGTTTTATATTTGAAGTTGTTATGGAAAAACTGTTATTTCTTGAAAACTATTTGCTGAAAATAATTTATCTTCTAATAAAAAATATTGACAATTTAATAGGGAACATGTTCTGCATTTACTAAAAAATTATGTGGCATTGTTACCATTGAGCTAGAGACCTGAATGTATTTTGTTTTATACTTGATGTTCTGATAAAGTTGTTATACCTTAAAAACAATTAGTTGTTTTGGAATTCTGTTCTCCCTAAACTATTGACTCCCTGTTCTTCATGTTCCAGCAACACCTTTACGAAGTGTGATATATCCACTGCCACTACTTTTCTGATAACGTCCGGCTTCAGTAGCATTCTCTTACACACATACTACAATCCTATTTTATTAGGGATCTCCAATTTAAAAAAAATATTTTACCAACTACAAAAATAACTAGGAGTATTTCACGCCTGCTGAACTTTGAACTTACACTGAGCACAAATATTTTATCTTCTGTTTGAAAAGAGCATGTGTTGAAACTAGTTGTTATACTGTGTATGTTAGTGTGCATTACATATTATATTGATTACAGCTATCATATTATTCTTATGCTTTAGTCGACATAAGAAAACGAATCAAGTATTATTTTGAAACATTGTTACTACATCACATAATTCTTTTCATAGTTGTGTGTATTAATCATTCTTTCATCTACACAATATGACTAAGAACCTACAAATGCTTCTTGCATTTTCGTCAAGTCAACTTCTCAAGTCAGTAAACTTAACCTTTTGAAGATTCGTAAAAGCTGTGATGGAGGTGCTAACATCGAAATTAGTTGCAGCAAACTTGTATCATCTGAGAAAATGTTAATTTTATTTATGAATTTCTGTTAGTTCAATTTATTAAATAGTAATAATGGAGTCATAAAAATTTCATACTATAATTTCTATAGTCTGTGAACTTCTGGTAAGTTTTAGTTGTACATGTTTAACACAAGTTATCAGGGTGGCACAAAACAGTCAATGTCAAATGGTTACAAATCTTAAGTAATCTGTTAGTATAAATTTTGTCTCATTTAAAAATTATTTATTTTCAGTGTGTTATATTCTTATTCAAATTATGCAGTGATGAAAATTAAAAAAACAGTTCTACTTTATTTGTTTTTTATGTTTTGTTTTTTATGCTTAATTTTATTTGTTGGAATGATTTGAATTTGAAGTAGTAACTGCCTTCGAAAGTGTGGAGAAGTGGATGGAACTGCACCACGCAACTAGCTGAGAGAGGTACTCACTTCTGGGAGAGGGCCAGCTCATGCACAGCCTGCAGCACGGTGGACAGAGTGGACTTCTCGTCCTTGAGGATGTGCGTGGCCAGCCTCTGCAGCACCAGCGCTATGTTGTACAGGATCACGGTATCCTGAGGGGCTACCCTGCGCGCCTGCAACCACCAACCACACCTTCTTAATCATGCAACAACCCTCCCCACTCAAATGCTGACACGTTACACATCATAGCTTTTACGAATCTAAAGAAAGTTAAGTTTACCGGAATTCATTCCAACCTGTAATGATGTTCATGGTAAAGTAAGCACTTTTGATATAAACTTTTTAAAAATATTACTTTATATATGCAACAGTACTATTACTGGAACACAGACTCCTAGTTAATCTGGCAGCACATTACATTATAAAAACCATTTTAAGACTTGAGGTTGCGAATGTAATGTTCAAGTTTATGGCCACTGAGGTCAGTCTTGTTTTAAACATATTACAGTATGATTTTGCATGTTGGTAGCACATTTACATTCCTAAAAGTTCTATGCTTTTATTGGTTGGCACATGAAAAAAGTGATCAGGCCCATGGCAGTGTTAGTTTTACGTATGGTGGAAGGATACAAAACGAGAAGTGAAAGTAAAATCTGAGTAGGGCTTTCAAAATGCTTAATTAACTGTGAACAGCATATATATATATATTTTTACGTGCCACTGTTAACATTAGTACCCGTCCTTACTTTAGTACCTCCGATAATGACTGTGCTCACATATGTCCCCTTATGCATGCCAAACAACGAAACTCCCAAGAGCCTTAACTACAATTTAACACCAACACTCCTATGATACCATTTGTTTTAAAAATAAAATGTGTGAACAGTACATGGGTTGAGATGAGTTAAGTTGAGAGATTTTGGTCGCTTAGCAGCGATGTCCTGAGAGCCAGTGAGGGTGAAATGAGGTGAAGATGGAGCAGTGGCAGAATGCAATAGCTGGGGAAATGGGAGTGCACCAAGAAAACTTGCCAGATAATGGCATTGTCCACCACACTTCCGAGATGTGACAATACATGGGAAAATACTGTATCATTAATTGTAAAATTTAAAACTGTTTGGCTTACTGCAATAAATGCAAATCATATTGATAATGTATTTATTTGTGGTTTTTTCTTCAGATGCTATTCTAAAGTTAGACATGACTGGTGAAGTCTAAATTTCTGATAATTCTTGGTCAGGATCTGCTGATATTGGAAGAGAATAAATACATTCTTCAGTTCATAAGCTAATCTTGGCCTTTAGGAACGATCTGCTAATCTTCTTGTGAATGCAGTCAGCACTGCTCTTCACGCTAATTGCTTTTGACATTGTTGCGGTAGAACGTGTCACAGACGGTATGTGATATTTGCTGAGTGACGTGTTTGTGCATGTGCACTGCACACATGTGAGTGGAGAGTGACAATGAGCTGGGTTTTTTCTAACTCCCATGTGCGTGGTGTGATATTTGCTTGGGTTTTTCTTTGAATGATCAGCGATAGGATGATAAGGGAAAACATACAGAAAGTTCTTTCTGTTCTCATGACAGGTGTGCGTGAGCTTATAAATATTTAATTTTGAGTGATGATTTTCTTCTTGATCTTGTCACTCTTCTAATGAGAAGATGTTGGCGAGAGGACAAGTTTGTTCACGGCTGGAGACTGAGAGATGTCTCATATCATGTACATCAATAACTTTTATTTTTCTTGTTTGGGCTTGTAAATATGTAATTACCATATTTTCCCGTGTATTAAACATTCTGGTATATCAGTGACTTGCTCTCGTGTGTGCTGGACACATTCGTAATTTGAACTTCCCGCTCTGCCATCACTGGAATTGCAGTTGGCAACTCTGGGCTAGCAGCAAGAAGCCAGTGAGCTGTTCGTGAACCATCGTGGCGGTGAGTAGTGCTATCGGACAGCCTCACTGGTAATCAGTGTTTTGTGTTAGCATCGATATATATTTGTTTGTCTACAGTCCACAATTTTTGTCAGTTAAAACTTTTATATTATGTACGTAAAGTTAATTGGCAGACGTTCTGGGGCCAGCACAACCAGTAGTTATAAATAGCACCCTTTAGAAATGTTTGAGTTAAGTCGTGTCCCTTACTCATTCATGTATCGCAACTAATTAAGTTCTGACTACAGATTTTGTTAAATGGGTACTGTTTACTAGTCTAAATGAATCTTTCTGTAAAGGTTACATAATTTATGGTTAAACCATTTTATTTTAAGTACTGCATGGCAGCTTGTCAATAGATTCTATTTTGAGTTTATTTTTTGTAAATCGTCAGCCGTGACTATCTTCTTCTTTTCATAATCTTTGTATGTAATTCACTATTTAAACAGAGACTTTTCAGAATTGTAGACACGTTTCGTAGTTATTGTAACTTTTATTTTATGTGTATTAGATTGAGCCATGATCGGAACATTTAATACTTTCGTTTTACTTAGGTAATTAGCTACCCCCAAACCCCTCGATGATTTATTATTTTTGCTACTTCTTCAGGAATGAAACTTTAACATAGATGTAGAAAGAACAGTTGGCCTCCACAATCAATTTGTCCCTTCTCTGCGCCCCTACGTTATAATATTGTCTTACTCACCGGCAATACAAACTGCTTTCATTGGATACTTAAAAATTACTTACAGTAACCTAGTGAACAATATATTTAATTATATCTATTCTTTAAACATAATACCTAGCTTTGTGATAAAACTAAAACAACAGTTTATAAGTCAGAATGTCCAGGCAACTGCAACCAATGCAAGTGTCGCAATGACCACAAAGAAATATTACCAGAGCAATGGAACTGTTGGTGGTCCTGCAACTAGCACAATTCAATGTCCTCTTACTCCTTGCAATCCTGGGCAAACACGTGTCAAAACTCTTAGCATGTGGTAAACATGGCAGAGATAGCAAATGACAAATGTGTTTTCTCACAATATTCCATTTTTCCCAATATTACATTCCATTGCTTATACACAGGAACATGAAAATCACAACTGCAATAATTGCACAAATAGATGTGAAAATTTATACGTAATGAAATAACTTACAAAATTCCCAAAATTACTCAATATACTACCACCTCAAAAATAAGACAGCCCCAAGACTAAGACAATCATTAAAAAAAGAAAAAACAATAAGATAAGACAGTCCCAAAAATAAAATTGTTCTGAAGATATGAATTTCTCTTCCCCCAACACACATATATATTTTTAATTGGTCCAGAGGAAAAATTAATTACCCCTCATATTATTTGGTTATATATTTTAGCACGATTTTTATCTTGGCACTTCAGGCTGCAGAAACTGCAATTTTATACACTTGTCAGTAGTGTACAGTGAACTATACCGTTGATTCGGTACAAGGAAAGTAAACAATACTTCCTTAGGTCATCTCTATACGATTTTCTAATTATACAACCTATTCAGTTAATTATGCTTTTTCTGAAAATACAAATCATTCTGTTATTTTATTTCAATATTTTCTTAGGTGGCTTGTACTGTAATGAGACGTATGTCTAGTTCAAAAATAGTAACGACGACATGCAATTACGGAACCAAAATATTAACAAATTTCCTAGTTGGTGAAAACAACACCATAAATTTTTTTTAAGACACAACTGAAATAAAACTGTGTTATATTTTCATAAATATGCCACAGTAATACAAAATTGAAGGAATGAAAAATGTCAACTTAAAGTTCACGTTTTTCATCCCTTCAATTTCACAATTTCCTTTTATGTATTTCATTCCACTGAATATGTTTGAATTAAACATCATTTTACACATTAAACTTTTCACTCTTGGTAAAAAATGCACATTTAAATAAAAATTTATGAAAGGACATTAAGTTGTCAGTTTACACCATGATCTATTACACTGTCACTAATAGATATCCTAAACAATGGCTACTGTTGCAGACATTTCGACAAGGCAGAAAAACCTTGTTTATAAAACGTGGGGACAAACTTTGGCAGGGCAATCCTGCAAGTAAAAGAAGACGAATGATGTGTACAATCTATGGTCCAGCTCAAAAAGTATGGAAAGTATAAAATTGAGAGAAATATGCACTTTGATACCATATGAAACATCTTGCAGTACATCAATGGTATTTTGAACAGTAATATGTTAAACTGTGATCATTACGAAGGATGTGTTACCCACCCCCAATCATACAAACAATAGGGATTGTCTCATTATTGCATGAAATAAAATAAGTGCATTATAAATAGAGTAAAGCAAATATTTGGTATACAGAAATGAAAACGAAAAATTATGACTTTCATTTTGGTAAGAAAATTGGTTACCGAAAGTTGTGACGAAACGAAAATTCTTGATTTCGATGAATTTTCGGGTGTTGAATGAATGTTCATTTTGTGCACCAGCAAAGAAATTTTTTGCCTGTAAATCATCTTGTTTGTTTTCATTATTTAAAACTGAAATAACTACATAAAACGAGAATTTAAATGTACGAAAGACCCGTTGTGGTAAATACTCCATATACTACATTTTTTTGGTTTTATTTTGCAACAAATTTGTTATAACAAATAACTTGCTATAATGTTATGAAATTAGTTAAATCTTTTGTTAAGGCTGAGCTCTAACGACATTATTTTTCATTTTCGTTTCAGTTTCATGAAAGTTCATAACAAATGTTTTATTTTTGTTTCATGGAAAAAAAAGTCATTCACACAACCCTAATTATAAAATGTGTTGGAGTATGAATTGGACACATTTTTTTTTTCAACAGCATTATTTACAACTAAGAATTGAATTTTTTCAGTGTGAAGAATCTGTATCGTTGTAGATACCTCTCTATACCAACGGTATCGAGGGTATCGCACTATCGAGAATCGGAATCGGCCCACTCCATATATTTATATATAATAATATTGTTCATACGTAGCAGGAAGTATTATATCATATTTGGATTAATTTCTCTGATGTACAAGAAATTACAGTCCTTAACTTTGACATTACTAAACGCAACACCAAAAACAAATGCATGTAACACTAAACCCCTTTGAAACATTAGCTAGAAAAGCCTAGCAGCTCACAGTCACATTTGGTGTGAAGAGAAAAGATAGATGTGGAGAGCTGAACATTAAACACTGGCCTTGAGAAGTGTCATCTTGGCCTCCTTGAGCTTCCCAGCCTTGAAGTAGGCACGGGCCAGGTACTGCAGCACTTCCACGTGGTGGTACTTGTAGAACTTACGGAAGCAGTTCTCGTACTGCAAGAAACAGAAACATACTACGTACTTCACGTATGCTACTTGCAGTTACATTTTGGTTCATGTTTCGTATAGTATGTATACAGCACTGACAATAAATATAAACTAACAGAACTGTTGACTCAAAATACTGAGTACTTTGATTGCAAATTGGCATCGATCAGCTTTATTTACTGTATTTACATTTCCAACTACACAAATTGCACAATACTGTATAACATTTAATGACAAACTGACAAACTGATTTAAGCAGCACCAAAATTTTAAGGAATGCTGTATGCAGTCTGCATGGCTCACCTTCTACAGTAATAGGTTGCAGAACAAAAACTACCTTCACATTAAAGGTAGAGCTATGTATGATTACCAGCATGCCAATCTCTTCATAGGACAAACTGAACAAAACTTTCCAAGCTACCAATTAACCCAACAATTCCACTGGATCTTAACATATCAATATCTCCACGATCTGAACAGACTCTACTTACTTAAATTCACCTGGTCGAATTCAAAATAACACACCATATTTCTCAGTGTTGAGCAACCTATTCACAAAATAGCACAGTCCCAACAACTGTATGCAACAAACCTACATTTCGAAAGCCGCCACTGCCTATTTTATGCTAAAAAATCATCACTATATAGTTTTAGCATCAGAGCCAAAAATGCATGCTACTTCCACAATGAGCTGAAAAAATTTACCAAATAAACACGTCTTCCCTTGAAACAATTTGACCAAATAACCAGGGCCATCACAGGTTCATTGTGCACCGAAACACTCAGTGAACCAATTCATTTCAGAAATTGGAACTGAAACCCAGGTCAGCAGCTCTGATATTTTGTTGGTTGTCCCTCGAAAAATTCAGAATTACTCACTACCACAGACATAAAATTCTCGCTTCCTCACCACTTACAAAAAATCTGTTCTCAAATCCACCCAGATTAGTTTTCAAATGGCCACCAAATCTTCCCAACAAACTAGTGTACCTAAAACTGCAAACTAGTACTGAATTCACCAATACTATCATTCTACAGCTTCTGTTCTATTCATCAGTCATTCACTTTCTTCAACAGACTTGCAGGCTAAATATTTATTAACTATGTGACAGTTTCCATAATTCAGTTATCTCTCAGGCAACTCCCAAACAATAAAAAAACTCAGGGAAAACTCCCTCTCCCACTTCCAGTTCAGGACAGTCTCGCCTAGTTTCAGAGGTTACAAATTATTTGAAGAACACTTTTAAAGAGCAGAACCACCCCCGCCGAAGCTACCCAAAGGCACCCGAGAAACCCCCAACGCAGGAAAATATATTTCCCTGCACCGCCGCAGAACAGCAGTTGATAGCAGCAGCTCACCTTCGCACAAGTTGTACCAAGGCTCTCTGCTCTGTCTGCTCTCTTCCACCTCGTGAAGAACACCCAGTCCTGGTAAGGACGCTATCTGGAGTCATTAGGTGCCGAGAACACCTTACTATTCGCCTGAGTAAAGACTAGGTTTTATTCCAATCTTGCTTAAAAAATCTTAGGGTCGTCTTATTCCTGTGTAATAAAAATTTTGGGGACCACGTTATTGCTTAAGTAGTAGCACATGTCAATGATTTTTGATTAGACATGTTTTAATACATAACAGTTTCTTAGTGTCACGAGCTTAGGGCAACCTATGCTGCAGCTCTTTCCACCCTTCCATGTGGTCATTTTATTTTTGAATACCCTCTGCATCATCTTTTCACCTAACCAAATCTTCTTAAAACAGTTTTCCAATTGCTAATTGTGGGATTATCTTCTGTACCATGAAAATGTCATATTGTATAGTGTATTCACATGAAAAGGGATTATTTCCCAGACTTTGCCTGACGAAGTTAACATAAACTCCCAGACCACTCCAACAGCAAGCAAACATATGCCATGCTATTCCTTGAATTTTATTAAATTTTTGGGGTTACGCTCTCTTGCACGTGCCCGCTCTCTCTCTCTCTTTCTCGTGTTCTCTGTCTCTCTTTCTCTCTCATGCTCTCTTTCTCTCTTATGCTCTATCTTTCTCTCTTATGCTCTTTCTCTTTCTCTCTCTTGCACGCTCGCTCTTGCTCTCTCTCGCACGGGCACTATTTCTGTCTTGCTCTCTCTTGCGCACACTATATCTCTCTTGCTCTTTCTCTCTTGGTCTCAAGCTCTTTCTTGCTGTCTGTTGCGCTCACTCTCTCGCGCGTGAACGCTCGCTCTCCCCTCTCTTGAGCGAACGGTCGCTCACTCTCTATTCCCTCCCCCTCGCGCAAATGCTCACTTGCTCTCACCCCCCACTCTCGAAAAACACTCGTTCGCTCTCACCCCCCACTCTTGCAAGAACACTAGCTCTAGCTCTATCTCTATATCTCTATCTATCTCTATCTATCTATCTATCTATCTATCTCTCTCTCTCTCTCTCTCTCTCCCACCTTTCTCTCTCGCGATTGCTCGCTCTCTTGCGCATGCTCTCGCTCTCTCCCTCTCTCACTCATGCGCGTGTTTCCACTCTCGCGTGCGTACATGCTCCCCCCTCATTCTCACGCATGCTCACACTTTCCCTCTCTCTTTCTCGCGCATGCTCACGCTTCCCCCTATCTTTCTCGCGCATGCCCTCGCTCTCCCCCCTCACTCTCTCTCTTTCTGTCGCGCATGCTCTCACTCTCCCCCCTTGCTCCCTCTCTCTCTCCATCACGCACGCTATTGCTCGCTCTCTCTCGCACACGTGCTCTCTCACACGCATGCTCCTCACTCTCTCTCTCACGCATGCTCTCNGCACACGTGCTCTCTCACACGCATGCTCCTCACTCTCTCTCTCACGCATGCTCTCTCTCTCTCAAGCGTGCTTTCTCTCTCTCTCTCACGTGTGCTCTCTCTCTCTCGCACATGTGCTTTCTCTCTCTCGCACGTGTACACTCTTGCTCTCTCTCGCACGCTCGCTCTCTCGCGCACTCGCTCTCTCTAGCACATGCACTCTCTCGCACGCTCACTCTCTGTCTCTCGCGCTCTCGCTTGCGTTCTCGCGCTCGCTCTCACTCTCTCGCTTTCTCGCTCATGCGCACATTCTCTCTCTCTCTCTTTCTTGCCTTCTCTTTCTCTCTCTCTATCTTGCAATCTCTCTCTCTCTCTATCTTGCAATCGCAATCTCTCTCTCTCTCTCTTGCAATCGCAATCTCTCTCTCTCTCTCTTGCAATCGCAATCTCTCTCTCTCTCTTGCAATCTCTTTCTCTCTCTCTTGAAATCTCTCTCTCTCTCGCAATCTCTCTCTCTCTCTCTCTCTCTTGCAATCTCTCTCTCTTTCGCAGGTGCTCTTTCTCTCACACGCATGCTTACATAATCTCTCGCACGCATGCTCGCATGCTCTCTCGTATTCTTGCAAGCTCTCCCGATATCATGCACTCTCATGCACAATCTCTTTCTCTCTCGCACACGCGCTCTCTCTCTCTCACGCACTCTATCTCTTGCACGCACTCTATCTCTCGCACGCACTCTCTCTCGCACGCACTCTCTCTCGCACGCACTCTCACATGCATGCACACACTCTCTTTCTCTCAAAGCCTGGACACGTTCCCCTAGAGAACCACTAGTAGCAAAGCTAAACCAACAGGCACTCCTTCAGAGTCCTCTGCCAGAACCCGATGTTAAGTGAGACATCAACATATTTATATTTATATATTAGTAATGGTATGGTTACACAATTTTCTGGTTCCAGTTGTTCAATTTGGTTTCCAGTTCTCGGTTATGATAACAGTTCTTGTACTGGCTGACACTTAACTTGCACATTCACTGCTCATACTTGTTTAAGGACTTCGAGAATAAGTGATTAACTAATTTATTTATTTTGTTTCAAGATTTCTGCCAAAACTGAGTCTTTCACCTTTATTAAATTTTTTTTCAAACACTGTGGGTAAACAACGTTTTTCCACAACGATGTGTTTGTGTTGCATGTTAACATGTTTTTTGAGATTAGAAGTGCTTTTTGACACGCCTCCTGAGATTTGTGCACCAAGCAATTGCAAATTGCATATTTAACATTGTTTATATCAATCTTGAAATTATTCCACACCTCCAACATGTTTAAAATTTATCACAATTCACAACTATATTTACTCCATGCTAAAAGAAAAATGAAAACATGCACTTGTGATGGCGCAAAATAGTTAGGCAGTAGCTCAAAGCCTAGTGCAGTGTTGCCAAGATGAAAATTTATAATGTACCCCTCTACAATGATTTCCCAGTGCCAACCTCGGACCCGCCAAATTTATTTTAGGTTGTGCATTATTGTTAATATAGCGAAGCCTTTGCAATATTGAAACATTTTTCCGTGTCACATTAACATTATTCGCTTGCAAATGGGACGTGTCACAGCAAGAAAACATTGAGTTTAAATACAGTCATATTAGCCAACACACATTCAGCAAGACGTAAGGAAAAAATATTCTTTTGTGTATCGAGTGAGAAATAATGGCGCTCTGTACAGTGCAGGTTTTCTAAATTAAATTACAAAACAGATTACCACACCACAAAATCTGTTTTAAAAGTTTCAAATATAGTAAAATACCACTTTACAACCGCATATCTTTTATAATTTGTCGTATTGAATCCTCTGGTTGTACGGGCTACATTGAGGCAAACACTGCACTTTTACTTTGTTTACATTCCCACGTAGCACCAAACTACTCGTTGCGAAGTGTAACGACTCCGCCACAGATGTGGATACATTTTAATTAAAATATTAATACAGGAGGATGCATTAATGTTTGTTTTAATTTTGTGTTGAACCTAAGCAAAGCCTAAAAGGCACTGTGCATGGTAGTGCAGGTAGCGCTTACGGGCATAAAGCCGTAGCCAAGCCATTACCATTTTCGGCAGCATACAACAGGAAAACTAGACGATTTATTAATGTTGTGTTAATTTATCATTAAAGGACTGTACAGTATATTACGATGGTACTGCTAGCAAAGATTTAGACCTCATTTAGCGCCGAAAATAAGAGTAAACAACGACTTCAATACAAATGTGAAACTACCTAGTAGACAAGGTAAGGTTTGACTGATACAGAGAACCAATGGTATAATCAAATCGGTTCCAGTTCAGTTCCTTCAAGAATCGGCGGTACCAAGTAACAGATCGTCCCATTACTAATATATATATATATATATATCTCCCCCTCTTTCTTCCCCCTATACAATGCAAAGCTTTCACTATAAAGTAGTAAACACTGTAGTTTGTAGATATTGTGCATAATCTGTATGTTAATTTTTCCTATAGCAACTGCATACTTTAAGTGCACTAGCCATATTATTAGCTGGTAAAATTCACAGTCAAAAAATCTTCTTTTGTGTAAGGAATTATAATACACATTTCTACAATATTCAAAAAAAAAAAAAATTGCTGTTGATGTCGCTTATATACAAACCATTTGTATAGCACTGACATGCTGCTTCTGCTCCACGTAAATGTGTGCAATATTTAGCCACACATCACAAAATTCTGCAGTTGCCTCCCGTACTTGTGCAAATATGTCCCGAGCTTCATTAACACACCCCTTGTGAGCCAGTACAGCACCTAGAAAAACAATGTCCACATACATCTAGATCACCAATAACATTATTCATATCATTACGATACACATGCTCAAAATAATACTCTAAACTATCCCTTTACCAAATGAGAGCTACAAATGAATAATGTTTCAACAATACAGTTCAAGCTTGCAGTGTTGATGAAAATATCTAACTTTAATTCCTAATATGTACACAAAATGTCAAGAAGAAAGTATCCACCAATTACAAGGTTAAGTAAATACAGTATCGCAGAAAATATCTATAACAATATCATTTTCATAAAATTTTACATATGAAACACAATTATCACAAAAATACAAAGCATTTTAATTTGTAAAACTTTTGGTTTAGCATGTGCTCTTATCTCCATAAATCCTAAAACTGTTACTGCCATGAAATTTTTTATTGAACTGCACCTCGTACAACATGCACAATATTACTAGTCCACAATGTAATAAAAAATATTTTTAATTGGGCACACAGGCACTGCAATAAGCCATTCTGTATAGCACAGAATTTGTTAATTGTTTCTGTGGATGTGAAAAAAAATTTAATCAAATATGTAAACACACAAACATACGTACAACTATTAATGACTATTAGTTTTTCAAGAAATTATGCTTAAACAAAACAGCTAATAAATATAATTTTGTATGTAAATTAGAACTGAAGGAAACTAAATTTGATTGACTTTAGTCTTTTTTTTAAGAAGAAAGCATTTTTAATATACAGTGCAACCGCGTTACTGTGAATATGGCCTATAGCGTCACGTCCGCCCTTGTGAAAGTTTTTTAATGCACTATCGTTTGAAAGGTACTTAATTTCGTTTATAACACAAATCTGTTAATGAAGTATTTCACTATAGCGATACAAACACTTGTAAACTCGTATTTTTTAAATATTTAAACATGTCGCATCACAAGTGACATCCACCCATTTGCCACGCCCGAGCCAGCCTTGGTTAGTCTGTGTACCATGGCGTCACTCGCATCAGATGAAGAAGCATAGGAAGAGGTGCGTTCAGGTGTTGTTGTGAGGATATGGAGAGGTACGAAGGGGAGAGGTACAATCGGAACTGGAGCTAGTCGAGGACAAGAAAAGGGGGGAGAGGTATGTTAGATATAGGGTACGAGGGGGCGGAGGGGAATGGTACGTACTGTTGAATGTAGGAGGGGACGGCGAGATACTATCCGCCTACCACTCCTTCTATGTTGTGGGGCTAGGAAGACTCTGCCCCTTGCAAGGTCATCGCTTCTCCACGTGCCAGGCATGTACGGGGAAAAGCATGATTACGTCTCACAGTTGCTAGATAATGCTACATTGGCCGCCTTCTGTTACTCGCTGATCCCACTGGAAAGTAATTTCAGTAACGTTGGCTATTGTTCCGATACTACTCATGAGCACTGATGATCACTGACACTCGTTTCCATGTGCCGCTGGACGGCACCCTGCGCGAGGCTATATATTGAATACTGAAAGCACTGAGTTTACTGATGCTGCAGAGGTTATGCAGTGTCAGTGAAACACGATTTGGTGGGCGATTCAAGTTGTCGTAGGTTCTCAGAGATATTTAAAATGTGTATATGGCAGGATCATTAAATATAAAATAGTCCTTACTGAAATTCCAAACAAAAGCAGTACAAAAATAAACTCAAAACAGAGTTATATATTGTTAGAAAAATTGCCTTTCTGNCACGATTTGGTGGGCGATTCAAGTTGTCGTAGGTTCTCAGAGATATTTAAAATGTGTATATGGCAGGATCATTAAATATAAAATAGTCCTCACTGAAATTCCAAACAAAAGCAGTACAAAAATAAACTCAAAACAGAGTTATATATTGTTAGAAAAATTGCCTTTCTATAGTCAAACAATTATGAATAATTGCTTTTATATATGTAAGAATTCTTTTAACTAAAGATAAAAAATAAGATAATTCTTAAATTCATAATTTAATTCCTATTATATAATTTTATGAATATTACTGCAGAGCATTNCTACTGTAGAGCATTCCGAAACAATGAAGTTACTGACGATCAAAATATTTACTACTGTTTACTGCTAGCTGTTCCCTTACTGCTGATAAACTCTGAAAAACCATCAGTGATTTCATTGCTCATCAGCAGTAACAGAAGGCGGCCATTGTTTATGATAGTTTGCGCGTTTTCTGAATCTTATATTGAGCAGATTTAAACCATGAGCATAGCTTTGTGTGTTACCGTTNTTACTGCAGAGCATTCCGAAACAATGAAGTTACTGACGATCAAAATATTTACTACTGTTTACTGCTAGCTGTTCCCTTACTGCTGATAAACTCTGAAAAACCATCAGTGATTTCATTGCTCATCAGCAGTAACGGAAGGCGGCCATTATTATGATAGTTTGCGCGTTTTCTGAATCTTATATTGAGCAGATTTAAACCATGAGCATAGCTTTGTGTGTTACCGTTTTTGTAAACCTTAGTTCTGTTTAAATTATGGAGTGTGCTAATAAAAGAAAAACGCTTGACATTGCAACAAAGTTCAAAATCATATGCAAGTTCAAAATCATAATCATTACCGCCCTGCTGGGAATGTTAGTAAAAGTGCAATTGGCAGAAAATATAACCTTCTACCATCAACCCTTTTTACTGTCTTGAAAAACAAGGAGAAGATCAAGCACGCTGTTCTTTTCATTTCTTTCAAAATATTATTCGTGATTGTCCAAATATATTTCTAACCTACCATAAAGCTACATTTGTTTATCTTTGAACAGATATGTGTGTTGTCCGCGCGTTGGAACAGAACAAGAAAGTAACATCTGTTCATGGTGCCAGCCTTTGCCGTTACGAAAATTTACCGTGTCTACACATGGGACTGGAGGAAGTGTATTATTGACCTGCTGTTTGCTTTGTGAGCATGAGAGAGACAAGTGTAGTGTGGCGCACCAAGAGAGGAGAGACGAGGGATGGGAGGAGAAAGGAAGCGGGCAGAGGGGCGAGAGAGAGGAGTAGAAAGTAAAGAGGGCAGAGGGAAGTAGGAAGGGAAGTTCAGTGATCTCCAGGCTTTGTGAGTATGACACACAGAGAGAGAGAAAGAGACAATGAGTGAAGTAGGACGCTAGTTGCACTGGTAGGCAACTAACTACATCACTCACGCCTCTTCCACAAACTTGGAGGAGGAGGCAAGGTCTCGCCTGTTGGTCGTTACATAATGCAGCTGTCAAGACGTCAAATTTTTTTGTATTAACTTGTAGCTGCATGCACGTAACTTACGATATTCGTTAAAAACAGGATGTACAAGGACAAATACAATAAAAAAGAATTATGGGGCACTGTAAATTTTGTTATAACGATAACTCGCTACAGCGATAATTTATTTTGCCATTGTCGACTCTCATTATAATGCGGTTCCACTATATGTATATTCTGTGTGGTGAACGAATGTTTTATTTTTTACAATTTTTTTTTTGTGTTTGTGCAATAATATGTTGTGTATGTACGTCTCCAAAAGAGTTTTCCCACATGTAAAATTTCCAAGTCTTGAATAATAATTAAATCCTGAATTCAGATCACTGTTCAGAAGTCAGTCACATTATTTTTAATGGGAATTATATGAATGAGCAAAATGTGAATACACAATACAGTTACAGCCCATCATACACATATCTTTTCATTTTTCTCAGAAGTCATGTGAATTACAAAACACTGCAAGGATGACAATGTACATGAATGAGAGGGGGATAAGCAGCAGTAGGGTGGTACACACCTATACCATTGGCAGCCCAGATGTTGCGGGGGTCGTTCCTCAACACCTGCTTGTATAGGGCCAGAGCACGGTCCTGGTGCCTCTTCTCACGATCCTTGTCCCTCGTTGGCTGGTGCAGTGTCTGCAGCCACACATTGCCGAGAGCTATCAGCGAGTATGCATCTGCAGAGGTGGATGGGTTTTTCAGCACACGCTCAAACTTCTTCTGGCCTGGACCCCACTCCATCTTGGCAAGGTGGAGGTTGCCAAGAAGGGACCAAGCATCTGGGTGCTCATTGTTGATGCTGATGGCTTCTTTGAACCAGTCAGATGCCTCGTAAATCTGCCCTTTGTCTCGTGCCATGCAACCCAAACGCAGGTAGCCTGTCACACATACACACAAATCCATCATTGGCACTTTCTACTGTCAACAAAATTAAATTAAACAACATTGCTTTCTAAAATATCATTATTTTTCTCCCTACTGAAAATAAGTATCACACTGACATTCATTGCTATAAGCAGCTTAAAAGTTCTTTTCAGCTTATTTGCAACCTTTCAACAACTGTAAATATAAAAATTGCAATGTGACTAGTAAACACAGAATATACATTTTATAGCTCTCAAAAGTTAATTTCAGAGGCCACAATAAAATAAAACTTTTTGGTTATTATGCTTGTTGGGAGGGCCTTAAAAAGTGATAACTTTACTGTGAATAAAAGCCATGGCAACAAATAGGTTAAGAGATGCCGTATATGAAAAATGTATTTATTTACAATTTTCTCATAGATGATACAATGAATTAAGTACACACTACATGTAAGTTAGCCAGTCAGTATTATTTTGAAGTACCAGGAAGCAACTATCACCTTACATAGTCAGCAATATTTATATTTACCATCCTACAAAAATTATGACCAGTACAGCAAATACAGTGGGAGTAAAAAATTTCCTTTGCATTCTCCATTTATGGCCTTCAGTACCTATCTGAACATCAACACTACTGGGACACTTTTGAAAATTGTTTATATTCAGTTTAAATACAACCTTTTTTATTTGGAGTGATTACTATGCAACAAAACAATGATGATTGTAGGACCGCGGTGGCTGAGTGGTTAGCCTGCTCGCCTCCCAAAAAGGAAAACTGGATTCATCCCCGGCCGGGTCACTCCCGGATTTTCACATGTGGGAATCGTGCCTGACCACGCCGCTGGATTTCTTTGGGGTCTCTCGTTCCCCTGCCCCTTCATTCCAGTGCTGCTCCATACCCACCTTAATCACCCTCATTGGCTCTTAAGACCTCGCTGTTAAGAGCCGCTCAAATCTCTTAATTCACTCATTGACACGTGTCACATCAAGAAAATTGTTTATTCCACTGCTAAGATTGCCTTGATTAAAACCACACTGTTGCAGACGTCAGGGTGGCCAGAGAAGTAAATAATAGCTAGGGAGACTTGCCCCTAAGCAAACGCAAATACCACCTGTTCTAGCCTACCTCCCTGAATGC
Organism: Clitarchus hookeri; assembly: GCA_002778355.1. Lineage (NCBI taxonomy): Eukaryota > Metazoa > Arthropoda > Insecta > Phasmatodea > Phasmatidae > Clitarchus > Clitarchus hookeri. Next base: position 1,603,908 of record NQII01000019.1, read on the forward strand.
AGGCTTGGCCCTTGGGGCAATAAACAGTATTTTACCAGATTATGACCACATTATTTACCATAGTTATTGACCCCTACATAGCCATTTTGCCTAACATTCAGTTTACCTCTCCCTCTCCCTCTCAATTTCTCTTTCTCTCTGCAGTTGCATGCTGCAAAATGACTCCATTTAATCCACGAGTCTGCCAACAAGCAAAAACCTTAGCAGCAACGTAAGTTGTGACCTAACAAGATGGAAGAATCTGTTTTGAGTTATTCCTATGTAAAAACATGAACCGAACACCAGTGCACTTGCAAGAGTCTAGCTGCATGCTGCCATGATAGATACCTAACTTTTACGCATGCAAAGAACAAACTACACACAAGAAAATGTTATGGAAGTAGCAAATATGAGCACAGTGAAGTAGTAAAGACATGTGATGTAGTTAGAATCATACACTTACAGTCAACATAGTTGGGGTGCTCTTTAAGGATGTCCTTGTAGAGTTTCTCAGCACGGTCGAACTGGCACAAGGACTCGTTCAGACGAGCCAGATTATAGGTAGTTGTGACGGCTATGGAGTTGTAGTACTGGGGGTCCTGCTCTGCCTCCAGCTTTGAGCGGGCCAATGAAGCCTCCATGTTGCGCTTCGCTTCCACCAGATTCCCCAGCCTGCAAGCATGTTCTCCTGTCACACTCTCAGCAAGGCCGGTCCAAAGAAACACACAACAAGAAGTAATCACATCCACTGGTCAACAGCCAAGACATATATCACAGTAGCTCTCTTTCAGCGATACTGGATGTTGCTGGAGGTGAAGTAGAGCTTCAAAAAAAACAACATACCAGCCCTTGAATATGCACAGGCTGTTACAGTATTTTATAATTCTGTTCACATTAAAATACACCAATGAATTTGATTCTCATATTCATAACAGCCAATGAAATTACCCTTAGGTCAGCTACTCAATGCCAATGCAACAGTATCAGTTCTTCGAGTATTGCCTGCACTGAAAATATGTTATACTATGTAATTAATTTTACCAGCCACAAATCACAATCATCATTTGTGCTTCTGATGCAATTTGTGTGATGATAATTCTCGTATACTTACTCACCAACATACATACTCACAAACTTATGCACATTCATACACATGCATGCATACACACACATACCATATACATATTCTGAAAACACATTATTTTCAAATTTTAAATTTCCTAACACCAACTAGAACACCTTTTGTTTACTAGTAATACCACACTGCCTACCAAAATGCATCCTGTGCATGAACAACTCGGAACCACTCAAACAAGATTGATTAGTGGCAAAATATCACATCTCATTTATTGTACACAAGTGTGTGTACATATTAATCTACAAGTACCTTCATGTCAGTAGTTCTGCTCTTGTACAGTTCACTTTTACATACATTTAATATATATACAAATAGGCTGATGTGTGAGCTACTCATAAGAGCATCATAGTATCTACAGCAAACCAGAATATTACAGAGGGGTTTTGGCTGTGTTGCCTATCACCTTCTAAGAACTAAAAAAATCTTTGTATTCTGTTTTACATCTCTGACGTCTGCTTTACATCTTTGTGGCAGTCATATCAATAAAAACACGCACGAACGGTATTTCCCACTGGATGAATGGTTTACAGTAGTCTATGTTCTTAGTTGAATCATTCTATTCACATAAGGCCGGAAAAATTTGCATTTCTCTTGACGAGCTCACAGTCATCCATCTCAGGATTGCTCCTATAGGGGTAAAACAATGGCTTCAGTCTGCAACAACCCCAACAGGAAAATTCCCAGGTCAGTGGCGACACAACTGACAGATTTCTTCAACAGCCACTGCAAACCATGCCCTCAGGATGACTTTATGAAGTGTTTGGTCCAAGAGATATCAACTCCAACAGCATGGTTCACAATATGGTTTTGCGTTACTACGTAAGAGACCTAGAGAACAGAGGGGTCACAGCCAAGCTTACGCTAGCGGTCAAAGTTTCTGGTGCATGAGTAGAGAAGGATTTCTTTCCAATTCCATACCATCATAACCTGCACACCTGCTTCCTACAAGCCTCAATCTTGTAATTAATACCCAAATGCCAAGTAACCAACAGCCAGAAAGCTGGTGTACAAGAAGTCCCCACGCAAAAGGATGGCTGAGACATTGTGCCCACAGCAGATGACACCTATATGAAGCAAGTACTATGTACAGCTAACACAATGTATACGCTGTTAACGGTAAAATGAGCACTTTTCAGGCCCTAGTTACTTTTTCCCTATCAGCCATTTTTTTTTATTTTCCCACCACTTTTATACATAAATATTGCCATGTAAGTAATAAACACAGTGTATATATTTCACCGGACTCGAAACTTGTCTAGGCTACAATAAAATATATTTATTGACTATTATTCAAAATGAAAGGGCTTCAAAAAGTACTCACTTTCCCGTGAATAGCCTTTAACATAATTTTAGATTTCTACCCATATACACGGACAGTGTCAACAGATAAAGTTGGTCAACACACATGCTGTCAGCATTGTTTACAGATCTATGCACAAAGAGCGTTGTGACCTAGTCTGCTAGCTTATGTTAAACCACTAAAAGCCACAAAATAATTTTTTTTTTTTTATAAAATATTAACCATTATTTTGACATTTGTGTACATTTTGACATATTCCAATTTCTCCAAACATTGTGGAAACATTCTAGTAGATATGGAGGAGAGATTTGGCATAGCCCTGTCATGTTTTCTATATCAATGGAATATTTTATTTTTAAATTCATGAAACATAAGCTTAAAACATTAAACAATGAATTTATCATCATAAACCTCAACTTAGGAATCACTGCAATCACATTCACAACATATTAATTTGCCAACACAACCTCAAGCTAATAAGTGAACATTATTGACATGTTTCCATACTCTATGGACAATACTCGCAACTGACTGAATTTTCCAGTTCAATATCAGCACTGCTATTTACAATGGCTGTCTGTCAGTTATCAATAAACAACAGGAATGGCATTCACACTGCCACAAATGGTGTGGTTGCACAGTAGTTGGTCAGCTTGATGCGTGACGCATACTGACACATTGATTAAACACGACTTCGCCTCATCTTCACGTGTCATTACGTCACCCCAGGCGGGATTTGAACCCTGAATGACTTGTTACCAGAGCTAACCAGCATGCCCCTAGGTAAGGGCATCCACGGACACGGCAGTCAAGACAGTCTTCACCTTTATGTCAGACGTCACGCCACCCCTCGTGTGTGATAGAAGCCAGCCAAGCAGCCCAGCACTGCTCCTAACCTTGCGGGAGCGATGCAACCCGTTTATGAGGAAAACCACACTTCCAGTCTCCCCCGAGAGATAGCGGCCTTCGCTGCTAAAGGAGGAGCTCTAGCCCGAAGATACCCGATCTGCCAAAGGACACGCAACCGGACGTCCACATAGGCGAGTGCACAGCCCCCAAAAAGCCAATTTATATTCAGCAGCTCTCTCCACCACCTCGCGTGCTGGAGCTCTGTGCTACTACCACCTTCCTCACGAAGAACCATCGCTAGCTTCAAGATATCTTCCAGACCTTCAACCCCCAAAGAAGTCTTTGGGCCCCTTAACACTCACTACCACTCCGGTAGTGACACCCCGAGTACCTTCCGGACTACAGAATTAGAGTTAATTAGGGTCAGTTAGTATCATAGCTACCTAGCCGCATCTACTCTTGTCTAGTTTAGACCCAGGTCACCTTCATCTGGTACTACCGTAGTTTACTTCTGTTACAGTTCATTGTTAGTTAGGAGTTAGTACGGGCCACTGTGTCTATTTCTCACAGGAATAAACACGTGATCTTACCTAACCTCCAAGTATTCATTTCTAAGATGACTGTGACTTTAATCCCGAGTAGACGTCGGCCCTCTAAGGTAACCGTTTTTTTGCCGAACCTAGAGTAGGATGGCGGGCTCCCTTAACCAGGTGCACGTACGTCTCAAACACACACATTAGACTGCAACCCATAATGTGGATAGGGTACGCCAAGGTACCTGATGCACACTGTTATGATTGGTCCCATTCAAAATTCCTAACCAAGCAAAACCGAAGAAAAGGCACCACAGAGTTCACTAACGCCAAGCCAGAACGATTGCAAACACGACAGAATAATGGCGCAAAGACGCCACAAAACTGCTTGAGTATCAAAACATCAGATTAAGAATTATTGCAGCAAGTCGACTGGGCATTCACACAAGATGCCCGGCAACAACGAAGATGCTGATCCAAGAACATTTCAGGGTAGTAACACAAAAATTGAAACAGCCCACCTCCAAAGCAGTAAGGGAACCAATCGGAAGCAAAGTTCGTCACGGTCACGTGGTGAGGCGAGAAATGTGAAATAGACGTCGACGACAAGGACCGGGGTCGTCTACTACGAACATCAGACCAGACAACGGCTGTTCCTTGGGCTGCTTCCGCCAGAGGGTTCGGGTGCGAGGCTGGGGTAAATTCCCTTCCTTTATATGTGATCCTCCTTCTTAACTAACAACCTTCCTTAAGTCCTTCCCTTTCACTTCCGTTCGACTTAACTTTAATTGAATATCACTGTATATTCTTCCAACTTTAGAGCAAGTAAAGTCTTTATTAATCATTTCAAACAATCCTTTTTAATTATCTGAGCTTATCCTGTTTTCCTTAATCTTAACCTTTCCTAAGAGTGTTATGAGCCACCCAGGCTCATAACAACAAGTACAGTAGAGCCACAACCACTAAAAACTCAATCAACAAGGCAACTAGTCAGCCAGCCCAGCCAATTCACTCCATCCACCGCATTATTTTTACCGGAAGGAGTGATAAAACTGGTTCTGGAAGTCTGACCCTTTTTGAACCACACCCATATTACTGGACATTCTGATCAGCCTAGTGCTTCATCCACCGCGTTGTTATTTTTGCCGGAAGGAGCATTTGGACTTAATCTGGGTGGCCCAGCCACGACTGGCTCTACACCTAGCTAGAGATCTTCGTCTCCTGCTCTTCCTTAGCGTGGCAGACCTTAGTTCCTCTATGCCATACACCCATAGGAGTGGTGCAAAGTGGAGAGCTAAGAGGGCAGCTACTGCCTCTGAGCCTAGCTTGAACTGCAACCCAGCGCCAACTGCCCTCTGCAATCTAACCCCCCAGGAACGAGCTCAAGCTGCCCTGTTCCTTACAGTTCCCTCTTTTAGCCACCCCACAAGACCGCCCATGAGCTACATCCTATCGTCAAAGAGATTTTGTTAAGGAATTCCAGTACCGCTGGAAATAGACAACCCTTGGTTCTGACCCAGCAGGACCAGCAGCCATCTGCAAGCTCCAACCAGCACCGCCAGCCGCAGCTACACCTTCACTCACTGACTTGGCACAAGTTCCAGCCAGCACCAGCAATAACAGCGGCTGAGTCAGAAGCTACCCCAGGACATACCCAATACAGGTAAACCAGTGGCAGTATGCAAACCAGTAGTGCGAAGGACCGCTAAGCCCACACCAGCCGTCTACTCTGTGTCATCAAGCCACGCACCCCCAGCTTATATACTGACCGGACCGGTTAGCAGCCAATAAAGTCAATCCAGTTATATAGCCCATGTCTCTGACAAGACACATTAAAACCATGCACGACCGTGATGTCGTCATCAGTCATCCAATGTCAGGCATCAAGCTTAAAATATTGTGGTTTGGTATTTGTGGCCACACTACCGCTTGTGATGACAGAAAATTAAACATGTTTGCAAATGTTATCATAAAGCAATTTTGTTGATGATTTTGTTGCTCTGGATCACAAGTCAAATGATTACATGTGACTTTCATTTGTAATAGTCAATATCACAAACTCTTGCACAAGTTGAGCACAGCAGGGTTCACGGATATACATGGAAATTAATGTTGTTGATGTTAAAGAAACAGTGTTTAATGAACAATCTTAGCAAAACTGATTTGTTGGTTGGAACCAACAAACTATGAATGGGTTGTGTCGGTTGTCGGTTCCACCAGTACTTAGTCTTATGAACCGGAACCAAGAACCACAATGATATTCTCAAATCGTTCATTTTATATACTGTATACAGTAAAGTCTTGTCTAACTGAACTAGATGGGACCAGGGGTTGTTCAGTTAAACAAAAATTTGGTTAATCCAGAATAATGTACAACAGCCTGATGCTATACCGCCACTGTGGAAGACAGTGTGGCTTATAGTGTCGTTGTTAATGCCCCCAGGCACCGACTATAATGTGATTGAAGGTTAAGGGGTTTGCAATAATTTAGTCTTTTATTGTTGTATTTTGAAGGACGAATATATTGTCTCGGATATATTCACAAATAAACAACATCAACACTTGAGAGGTGTGGTACTCTTTGGTTACTCTGATTGACTGCTAACGACTTCGTGATGAAGGGGGGCTTCTCTTGACGGTGATTGTATACTTAGCTCTTGCTGCGGGTGCTGTCAGCCGTGGTGGGTGAGCTCCGGCGATGGACGGCCTTTGGCAAAGCCGCAGTTGCTGCCGTCTCACTGTGGTGATGTTCNGGCGATGGACGGCCTTTGGCAAAGCCGCAGTTGCTGCCGTCTCACTGTGGTGATGTTCTACTGACGTGGCCAGGGGTCTGAACCCCTGACCTAACTCTTTGCTCGGCGATCTTCGACTGACTGCTCTCTCGAACAAACGTCTCTGGCGGTAATAATTGACTGACCACCCCCCCTTCTCCCACTTCTCCTGAAAAGGGGTTTTTATGCTCGCCAGCCTCCAGTCTTAATTGTCGGCACGTGTCGCCTTGTGGGTGGAGGAGGTGAGGGGGGTGGAACGTAGAACAATGCCTTTCAAAACGTGTGGCGTGGTNTACCTCGCCCCTAGCTTACTTTCATCAGCTACCTCTCCGGGGCGTTTCCACATTGTCCTGTAGTTAGCTAAGGGGGGAGGGGGGGTGTTCTTGGCACCAATATCCTGCTCGTCAGCTATTTCTTCGTGGTGCGTTTCCCTAACTTTCGGCGAACTGCGTTTCGATATCTCGTGAAACCTTCGCGCTCAACAGATCTCACGGCGGGCTACAGGCGTACGGGGGTGGGAGGGTGGTAGGGCAGGCCTAGCCGCGGGACACGTGTCACTGCGGCCCGCCACCTGCCTAGTGGCATGTGTCAACTGGTATACACTCACAAAATGTGTCAACGATGCTCCTATTCCCAAAAGACGTCACACGTCAAGCCTTGTTGTAAAGAATACAATAACCCAGGAGTATGGAGTTATCAAATTAGGTTTTTTTTAAGTGTATAGAACAATTTATATTATGAATGTAGGTTTATTGTAGTAAGCATAATTACACAAAAGTATCAAGTTTGTATCCTACAGTGGAACCCCTGTTTTACACCCCCTGATTTTACACTTTCCTGCATTTTACACATAGGTACTTTTTTTTGGTTACAATGTCTGTTTTTACATCATAAGTTTCCCTCTGTTTACACTTTCCTGCATTTTGCAACATTTTTCCTTAGTTGTTTGAAAAGTGTAAAATAAGGGTTTCACTGTACATCATTAGTGTATTGTATGAAGCTTACTGAATTTACAGTAAATAAATATCTATTGAATCAAAACAAAAACAATAGCAAAATGAATATCAACACCACTACTATCCATCATTTTCACAACAAAGAGAGTTGCCGTTTACACAATTAGGTACATATGGTACTAATGTTTGTTTCTACTTAAACAATAATTTTAGAATTTTTTTCAAGCAATGATTTTGTTAAGCCGGACATTCCGTTGATCGGGTTTTGCAACAGCAATTGACATCACTCATACCAAATTTCCGTTACAAAAATAATTTATACGCCAGAAAAATAGACATCATGCAAAAACAATTTTCCTATTGTAAACAAACCTTTTTTTCTGCCAGCCATGAACTGAAACTGCTATAGATGTCACAGTCCTTATGTTTGCACTGTGTGCAAAATTTTCAACGCTATCAACACTAAAGTCACTACCATCATTCCAGTAGACTATTAGAGGGGTCGACTATGAGAAAATGGCATGTGTGTACACTGCTGATGTGCCATCAGTGGAAACTACAGTAATTACAATCAATTAGGTAATGTATTTACAGTATAAAAAAATACATACCTTGAGTGCTTCGAGATTATGAATTCTTACAGTGAACTCTAACATGACATTGGTTCAAAAAAAAAACTTTATATCAAAACCTTCTATGGTTCCCAGGAAATTGTAGTTATTTATAAGGGGGTTGTTATTGAAAGAACTTTTTCAATTAAATTAGTTTCATAGATCCCCAAAAAAGGGTTATTTCGAGAGGGTTGCTATCTCACCGACCTTAGAAATGAAAGTTGACCGTATACTACTTTTTAGTGGAAGAGATATTACTTTTATTTTACGAGATAAAAAGCAAATAATGGCTCCTGAAATGTTGCAGTATTTTGCTATTTGTTGTGAAAATAAACTCTATACAAAAAGTTATTTGTGTGAAAAACCGATTTCTCGAACCAAGTAAAAATCAACACCAAACTTACAAAAAGCAATGTACAATTTAATCTCTACCAAAATATACAAATCTCACGTGAGCCAGATTTTGAAAAAGTTTCAGAGTTCTTTATGCTTCTGACAGAAAAAATCAGAGAACCAAGAACCAATTAACTACGATATAGCCCTTTTTTTATAATTGAGACTACCGTGCACAGAATATATTCCAGGTGACAAATGAATACAAGATAACAGTGGATTCTTGATTATTAGTTTTTCAGTGGACCAACAAGAAAAAATTAAGCATGCGGGAAATTGATGAATGCGGATGTAGATTTTATACCTCAGAATTATTGTACATAACCTCAAAATGCATATTTGTTTAAACCAACAGCCTAAAGATATCATTATAAAGAACTTATTCAAGTCAATTTATGATTAAATATTCACTTTAAAATTTAAATTAAAAACTTCAATTCCTGACATTGAGCGAAATGTAATTTACATTTATATTAATATTTTTGTTCAGTGTTCCTTCATCGGCCAACCCATGCTCAACCCCTCATTTAAAATTACTACAACTGATTTATTTGCGACAATGTTTGCCAACCATTACTTGCCAAGTCTTTTTCAAACCTTTACAATTCTAACTAAACACGCAGCCAATAGTTTCCGATATTAATAATGTCCGTCAAAATACTGCCATAGCACTAAATACATTCCAAATTTCATTTACAATAACAAGACCATAGATAGTTCAATATAGTGTCAGAGATTGTGTAATTCATTTTCATTGTCGCCAACTTACAAATACAGTAAAGACGTAGGAAGAAGTATGGTAGTCTATAAAGGCCATTTCAAATGATCAAATATTTATTGAATTCAATTACTTGGAATTAACTTATTGAAGTAAAAGATCACTTAATTTGCCTATCAATAAATTGCATTCAATAAGCTTTCAAGTCTCCACATGAAAATTTATCTCAAACATTTTTATGAAACCAGTTTTTAAAATACCAATTGGAAAATTTTTAGAAGTATCAGCTATTCATGTACGACACAAAAACAATTGGTTAAAACATAACAAATTTTCTTCATTTTATTGTACATTTTCATTTTAAAAAATATGTGTCCTTATTTTGTATCAACTTAAAATATGTGCACACAACTCTTTATTATTATTATGAGATTGCTTCCATTAATATGGTCACAGAAGCTGTGATTGGCAACTTAAATTTTGGGATTCAAGAAAATATAGAACACGTTCAAAATTAAAATCTTGAAGGAAAACGAGAAGTTAAAGAAATTAAAAGAGAAAATGGCCACGATTATTACATGTTTATGACGTCATATAGCATTTAATGCATTGAATTCAATAAAAATTGAAAGATATTTTAAGAAAATTTGATTGTGTGAAAGGGCCTTAAAATATGTATAACTGTTGCGGAATGTAAACAATACTATCGATAGCAACAGTTGTCTATTATCCATGTTGTTTTGCATTCACATAGCATTCAAAAACGAATGATACGGGTAATCTTTGGCGAATGTACCAATGAGAAATATGGTAAAACGTAAAAAACGTGAATGAATCATCGAAAATCCACTGCATTTCATAGCTAAACGANGAAGAAAATTTGATTGTGTGAAAGGGCCTTAAAATATGTATAACTGTTGCGGAATGTAAACAATACTATCGATAGCAACAGTTGTCTATTATCCGTGTTGTTTTGCATTCACATAGCATTCAAACACGAATGATACGGGTAATCTTTGGCGAATTTACCAATGAGAAATATGGTAAAACGTAAAAAACGTGAATGAATCATCGAAAATCCACTGCATTTCATAGCTAAACGATTGATCCGAATATATTTTGGCTTTCGGGCAGAATATCTGATCGATGTATGCAGTAAATTTATGTTTTAAGAGTCGTAGCATGCTGGTTTTTTTTAACATCGATTATATAGGACAGTTGTCAGAACTGTACAAAAAATAATACTGTTACAGAAAAACTGAATATACGGGATTGCAATAATGAGATGGTTCTCAGTTCTGGTCCTCTCGTTTATGTGTTATGCTAGTTCTTATTATAACTACTATAAAAAAGTTCAAGAGCTAACAATTTAAACATTAGACTTCTTATAACGACAAATCATAGGTACAGTATATATTTTATAATTCTATAACATTAGCTAAAATGTACCGGTCAGCATTTACAGTATACTTAATTTATGAAGTTAAAAGCAAATACATATTTTTTTAATGATAAACTTAAAAATTATTTTATTTACAATTCACTGGCTTGAACAGTGGCATTCGCCCACAGCCAACAGCAGAAAGAACTGAAGGAAGGGCAAAAAAAAAAAAAGTCACCTGTAATGCAGGGCTCCTACGTTGTTAAGAATCTCTGGGGGAATGTCGGCCTGCACCTTGTCACGCAGGATCTTGGTCGCGGTGCCGTATGCTGAGAGAGCAGCCGCCAGGTCTGACTGCTCAAGGATCTGAGCCAGTTCTATCCATGCCTCCACGTCGTCTGGGAACTGCTCTGTTACTTTGCGCAAGTGGCTTTTGGCTATGTCTCGCTTCGATTGACTTGATGAGTTAGCATATAGTGAGCCTAGGATCTTCATTGTCTCATAGTTGCCTGGCTGCACCTTCAGCACCTTCTCGAAGCATATGGCTGCCTACAAGCACACCACCACATGTAACCTTTAACAAGAATGCCTACTTCAGGCCTTGTAGCTATCATGCACATGTTACATTAACTTGTAAACCCGATAACTGTAGCCAATACTCATGTAAGAATGTTTTTTTAAACATTTGAAAGCCACAATGCATCCCCAGTATACCAGTATCTTAAGTAAAAAAAGAATATTTACTGAATACCACACAGCATTTCTCTAAATAACTTAAATTACAAAAAATTAGTAATACGTTGGCACATATTGATATGTCAGTTTTCATTGCTATTTATGACCACAGCACAAATTTATAAACCACAATTAAGTACACATTTTCAGTTCTACATAAACAAACAACCTAAAAACACAATATAATCATAAAAGATAAGGTAATAATTTTTTCATAAAACATTTCTACAAGTTCTTACACATTTTGCACTATTGTAACCTCGTCTCTTCCCCCTTACCAGCAATAATTGTGACACACTTACAAAACGTTTCATCAATGAAGCCACCATATTTACCCTTCACATGGAATTAATGTGACATGAAGTTCTTTAATCCCATCTGAATCATGTAATATTAGACAAGCACTGTTTCTTTTCACTATGTTTGGCCAGACAACTCAGAATTTTCATTAGCTGTAATCATTTCTGGTCACATATTTACATATTTGTTTGTCTGTCTGTACAAATTTTATTTGGACATTGCAGAAGTATATTACTTATAAAAGTTTGCTGACATACAGGTTACAGTAGTCCAGTCATCATCGAATTTGCATTTCAATTTGTCTGGATTGGAAGTAGTAGTTTATTGTATAAATGAAATCTTGTATTTCCTCAATTTGTAATTTGTATTAGACAAAATATTTTGTTTCTCAAATGCAACATAGTGTATGTAAACTGTGCATTTTATTTCTTTCAGAACCTTTTGCTCATATTACAGTATTATAAAGTGCAATTTCGAGTACAATTCTTTTTTTTTTGTGTGTGTAAGATAAATTAAGTGTTTAAAATAGAAACAAAGAAAACTATTTTGAAGAAATTAACATGACAAAAGATCTAATCATACATGACTATCAAGCTTTATGAAGATGATGAGAAAAAGGAATGATATGATGTGTACATTAGGGTATGTGAAATAACGTACTTGAGGTAATCACACGCAACAAATACAGGAAACCACTCACGTTTTCTGTGTCTTCCCGGTAAATATACATCTGTCCCAGGCCAAAGTGCGGTAGAACAAATGAGGCTGGAGCAAACTGTGTTGCCTGGTAGTAATACTGGAAGGCCTGGTCATAATCACCCTGAACACATACCAATCACTGTGACTTTGTAACAGCAACACATACTTACTGAAAAAATATGTACAATACAATAGCTCAATGTAAATTTTAAATACAACGCCACTGATGAATTATAACTTTATCCAACACAGAATTTATAAGGCGAAAAAAAGGAATACACCAGCACGGGACAAAATTATTGTACTCTTTTTCGGAAATTTTTTTACAGGGAGGCTAGTTACCAGAGAACAATTTTCCACTGTAAAAACAGAAGAGTTAAATTGTAAATGGATTACTGTGACATTTTTTGGTGCAGCAGTTTATTTTATATAATTAGGTTATTTTTATGTAGGAAACATGGCAGACACAGGTGACTAGCAGATTTTCTTTGGGTGTTCTCGTTTCCCCCAACATTGTATCCAATTGCTTCTCTATCTCACTTCACCACTATGGCTCTGTAAGGCTTAGACCTTCCAAATCTCTCCATAGAAATAATCTTTTATCACAGGTTTTTTCTCTTTTGTTTCACAGAAACCATAAAATAAAACTCTCTCATGTAATCAAACTGTTAGAATAAGAAAATTATCAGTTTAGAAAATATTTGTCATTAATTGTAATAGTAAGGGCCCCACAATTTTGGTAAACAAAATAAGCTGATTTTATAATTAAAACTGCACTATTTTGGTGAAAAAATTTTTAATTTCATTAAATAAATTGTATAGCAAAAAATGCACGTGATATTGTTAGAACACAAATCTGTTTTTTGCAACAGTTCCAATTAAACCTAAATGCAATTGGTTATTATTTAATTCTAATAGTACAATATATTTTAGTGAAACCATTAGAAATATTATACAATAAGGATGAAAGGACATGAGAGTATACATGTTACATACAAACACACTGGCAAAGTCACAGTCAATTTTGTGAGATCAATCCTGTACTTTGTAAAGACATTTAAAAATTCCTAAGAACACTTACTAACACTTGAATTTTGCACCACCCATATACAGTTTCTGTTCATTTGTAGATGACAAAGTTTTAATTGGAACACAAAAACACACTGTCCCTTTTATCAATCATTACATCCCACAGAATCGCCACATATTGACAGTGAGTATTTAAATTTTTGTTTGCATATATTGTGTAATTTAGGTACATGACTTCCTTAGTGTTTTTGTACAAGGCAGTTGCCCTCCACTTATGAAGTATAGTATAATGTAACAGCAAAAACATACAAAATGCGAAGTCACTGTTAAATATTATTCCAATACAAAGTCACAACCTCAACACAAAAAAGGGTAAAGATTTTATTATAAATAAAATAAAAATACTCCTTGGGATACTACAAATGTTCTCACTTTTAATTGTAGAGCTTCAAGTTTTTCCTAGAAAGAAGTGGTAGAAACACCTCTGTTTTTGTTTCTTTGCAACCTGAAAATTGCTGCTAATTGTCTTTTTACACATACTTGATTCCAATGCTGCTGCCTCTTTTTATGTACCAATGTATAATTTTTCATTGTGCATACATCACAGTAGTGTTCACGCATGTCCTTTTTTGGGACCATGCAATGTTTACATAGAAGTACATACACTCTTCAGTTTGTTAAACTTTCACTTCCAAACTATGGGTACTATCAAAAATGTATCATTTTTGGCACTATTAAGAAATTTTGCAATGTAAGTGGGCGACTCAAATTTAAATCACTATCCTTGCTCAATTGTTTACAAACCTAATCACAAATCACAGGAGACAAGTACAGTCTGACACGTTTACAAATACAGCACGAAAGTCCCCAGTGCGTAATTATTACATTGACATAAAAATATATTTATCTGTTACATACAGAGGAACTTTCGTAATATCATCAATATTTTTGGTTATAATTGCCGGTTTAAAATAATAAGATAGATTAGCCATGATTCTGCCTGTGAACAAGTGTCTTGCAATTTGGGTCTATATTTTGTTACGGCAATTTTTTTTAGACGAATATTATTTTGTGGTTTTTTAATTCAGATGCACAAATTAAATTGGCCATGGCTGGTGAAGTCTTAATTTCAGGTAATTCTTTCGTCAGGATATGTTGATACAGGAAGAGAATACACTCTTTAGTTTAGCAACTGGCAGTAATCTTTAAAAACGGTCTGCTATTCTTCTTACGAAAGCAGTCAGCACAGCTCTTCAAGCTAATTGAAGGATGTAGGGTCTTTGCTGCAGGTAGAACGTGTCACAGAAGGTCTGTGACAATTGCTGAGTGATGCAATTCTACACATGTACATCGGGAGCATGACGGTGAGAAAATTTTCTCCCTCACTCCCTCGTGTGCTGTGCAATATTTTTTTGTTCCGCTTTTCTTTGAACATCAAGCAGTAGGATAATCAGGAAAAACATCAAGAAAACTATTTCTATTCCAGTGACAGGTGTGCGCGAGCTTATAAATATCTACTTAACTTCGGGTGACCTCGGCATTTTTTGTCTTCTGCTCTCATTCTGCTCTTTTGCTTCTGCATGAGAAGATGGTTGCAAGAGGATGAGTCCTTTCAAGGCAGAGAGATGTCTATTGCCATGTAGATAAGTAACTTTTACTTTTCTTTTATGAAAGCAGAGTAAATTGGTAGATACTCTGGGGCCAGGTAAACCAGTAGTTATAAATAGTTAAGGTTGCAGGCCACTAGGCAACAAAAAATATATTAAAGGACAGGAATTCACGTACTCACAGTGTAGTTAGTACTTGTTGACAGGCGCGCGCACGCCCACACACACACACACAAACACACACACACACACAAAGAAAGACGACACCTTTTCCAGGCAGTTGTGTGATAGTGACGTTTTGCTGGCTAAGCCTATGTGCGTGTGTGCCTGTCAACAAGTACTATACTGTACTTGAATTCCTGTCCTTTTATACATTTTTGGTAGTTATAAATAGATTTATTTAAATACATTAGAGTTCAGTCGAGTCCCTTACTCCTTCATATACCACAATAATTATGTTAGGACTCAAGGTTTTGTCAAATAGGAACTGTATGCTAGTCTAATTGAATCTCTTGGCAAAAGTTACAGAACTGATTGCCAATGCCTGTTTTTTACTGCTTGGCAGCTGGGAAATTCTATATTGAGTTTATTTTTGTTGAATCCTTGGCCATGACTATCTTCCCTCGCTTCATTATCATGGTATGTCATTCTATAATTTCAAATAACTATTTTATATAGAAACTGTTGAGACACGTCAGTTTTATCCATATTTTGTGGCGGCCATGTTGTTGACATCAGGTGCAGCGTGATTATGTCCGCCATAGTAGTACCTTGCTTGCTCCGGTCGAGAACAGTTGCGTCCGGTCGTCAAGGTCGGGAAACCAGGGTGTTCGGGATATTGCAAAGACATACAACGACCGAGTGTGGACTACCCTTGACATAACAGCCAGCTGTTTCGTGCAAATGTACTATGAAAACAAATGAACGTGTTTGTGATAAGACATATTCTCTACATGCATCAGGTATGTGACGACTTGTGAATATCACCGCCAGTGAAGTGAGTCAAAACAGATAAATTTTCTGAATTGTAAACAAACTGGATCTTTATTATTTTCTTTGATGTGTATTAAACTGAGCCATGAACCAAACATTTAATCTATTCTTTTTACTTAGGTAATTTACTACCCCCTTAAGGATTTATATTATTATTTTGAAACTTTAATGATAGCTGCAGACAGAACTGTTGACCTCCACAATTATTTTGTCCTATGCTCCTATACCCTCTCGTGTTAATATCAATATGTATGTACAGCAATAATCTTTGGACCTTGCTCCCAATTGATTATTAAATTGCTCTTACTCTGAAGTAAAAATTTTGTGTAATCAACATGATTAATGAAAAAAGTTTTAGTTATCACCGTGATGTGTAGTAAGAGATAATGCTAGATATAAGACATGGAAAATTTGAAAATTACCCGTTTTTAAGAGTTTTCATTGTAAAAGAAGCTCAGCATTGTTGTTTTGGTACCATTTTAATTAGCTATTTCGCTGCTGAACTTTGCAGGAATTTTTAAAAAAAATTTTTGTGAATAAACACAATTTCTTTATATGTATGTCACACTATTTCGCAGTCATGAAAATTTCTATGCCCTAGTAAGAGTCTGTAATGACGCAATATTCATAATTTTTCGGGACTCGAGTGTAAAAATTCTTTTGTGTTTGTAAAGCTTTGGGACAGCTTCGTAATATTTTTATCGTGTTTCAGTTTAAAGCCGTGGTGGCCAGTTTCCCGTCTTAGTTTATCAGGCGGACGTGTGCATTTGTAGGTTAAGGGGCGGACGTCTGCGTGTTAAGTTTTTATCAGGAGTCCTGGTTACAGTTTTCGTTTCGAACTTTGGAGTTTTTGAAACCTCAGCATTATTTAGTTCCTTCGGCGCAGTTTTAATATGTCAACAAGTTTTTGTGGACGGCGAAGTTTGTTAATGTTGACGGCGCAGGAGTAGTTCGTACGGAGCAGTCAGTTATGATAACGTTGTGTTGAGCGCGGGACACGTGCAGTTGTGATGACGCTGCTGGCAGATGCCGGATGCCGGGCGCTTATCGCAGGAGTAGTTCGTACGGAGCAGTTAGATAACGAGGGAGAGCGTACGTGGCCAGGCCGTTATCTCAGGAGAGGGGGGTGATAGGCAGCACAAAAAGGGCATCTGTCTGTCGCCCTCGGGGCAGTCTTATTGGTTGAGAGTCGTCAGAGAGAGTTACTTCACGTCGCCCGTGAGGGCAGGTCAGCGCAGTCGAGAAGTATCATGCAATGCTAGCCTAGGCCGCGTTCGGGCAGGATTAGAACCCCCACATCGGCCACTAGACTGTATTACTTCATTTCTCAGCCGGTGTGGGAGGTAGCAGCAGATATTCTTTATTCGGGCTAATATTCATGAGACGTTAATACACGGAAACCACTGTGGCGCTGTTTTTTGTACTTTTATATTTATCTGTAAGGTTCGTACTCTGCAATTTGGACTTCTTCTGTGAACTGTGGGGCTGAGTGTTAAATAAATAGTTAAATAAACAAAGTACATAACAAACTAATTTGGAACTTCTTCATTCTTAATTAATAATGTTCAATTCTATGAGTCTCGTGTTTCTACACTGAGCAAGCCGTGGCAAGTAAAACGCATTATTGCAATATGGCGCCCAACTGTACGGCATTATAATAAATATAGTGTGAAAGTTCCCACAACGCAACATTACAAGTCACTGCAATTTACACACAAGGATCTTGAAAGAAAATAAGAGGAAAGTCTATTTCATAGCCAATTGTAAGATCTTGATCTTTTATCTGGTAAAACCTCCATTCCCCTCCCAGACAAAGCAGCCTTTAATCAGAACAAGATCACAAGAACTACATAAACACGATCTGTTTGTGACTTTTTGTAAAACCTGACACATTTAGGCATTTAATGTACAGCACATGTGTTCTTGCATAAAGGTGATTTATGGATGAAAACCGGAGAGAGTAATTACAAAAATGAAAATAACCGAGTTGAAACTCGCAAACATCCCAAAATCCAGACACATTGCTCATTAAAATGGAACAGTTTTTATGAAAACACATATCATCACAACATTCCATTTTACATATCCTTGGACATGTATCATAAATTACCCTATGTGGATATCTGATAAAGAAATTTATTCAATTTCATAGCCATGAAATTCATTCAAGGCAAACAAAACCATTAAAATTTAGGTACTATAAAGGTTTTTCCACTGACAGCTAAAATGAAAGTGCAATAGCTGGCGACTGCTATTCAACTCTACAGTATGCTAACCTGGACGTGATAAGAGCGGGCAAGCTGGTAGCAGCTCTCCGCTCGCATGGCTTCATTCTCAGTGTTGTGGAAGGCATGTAGGGCAAGGTGTCCCACCTTCTGGTAGTCCTGTATGGAAACACACATGTACACCAATCAGAAGAACAGCAACTTGTTTACTTTTATTATACAGTTCAAGGGTTGTGTCTGGTTGGTGCATGAAGTGAACTGCAGAGGTGTAGTAAAAAACCCCTGATTCAAAAACAGACGGATATGTTGTAGTGGTGTCTATGCACAAAAAGTATTTAGATAAATTTTGTACTCAAAGGCAAGTGTCAACTTCTAGTTTCAACTTCAATAATCTTTTTTTGGACGTGAAAATGGTTAAAACTAATATTTTCGAAGTTGATATTAGATGCTAAATATTCTACACAGAAACTAAAGAGTTGTCTTTAGAGACTCATGATAATTTAACATTAGCATACCATAAATATAGGGTCACCGCATAAAGTAACATTCAGGGAAGTTCCTGGTGGAAAGGGTGCACACCAGATGAGCGCCTTGTGCGTAGAGGTGAAGAGGTAGGTGTTGAGTAAAGAAGTTGGATTTTCAGCTCACATGTTTTGAGGCCTTGAACGCACAAAATAGCTGCAGGCAGGCACAATATAACCCTTTTCGTATGCACCCTGATTTTACAATTTCTTATATTATACACCTGGCGTAATTACCTGAATATAAGACAACCTTGAAAATGAGATAAACCCCCACGATTTTACTGTGGTCTACAGGAAAAATTTACCTATCCACAATTATTTGGACAAATATTTGTGCAGGGTTATTTTATCTTATAGGTTTAAAATGGATAAATGATTTGTATTTAATAGTATACAGTACAAATGCACTAAAACTTAAGGAGACACCATTTCTATGTTCATCCTTATATTGTTCTAATAGGGTTGTGTGAATGCAACTTTTTCTCACAAAATGAAAACNGTCACGTCAAAAAATATGTTGTGACATTTTGTGAAACTGAAACAATAATTAAAAACTCAGTCTTAATGGAAGTTTAAGAAATTTTATAATATTTTTGCAATTTTTTCAGTATAACAAATTTGTTGCAAAACCTAACCAAAAAACGTGGGATACGAAGTATTTACCACAGGGTTTCTTACATTTGAATTTCTGTTTTATGTATGTACTTATTTTAATTATAAAATAATGAAAACAAACAAGATAATTCTCAGACAAAATTTCCTGTGCTGGTGGACTAAATGAACACTCGAGAAACACCTAAATATTCAACAAAATCAAGGATTTTCATTTTGTTACAACTTTTGGTAACCAAATTTCTTGAAACAAAACGACAGCTGTAATTTTTCATTTTCATTCAACTATACCAAAAATTTAAACAACCATATTTTCTAATTATAAAGAACATCCTGTTAATGTTTTCAAGATAATGTTGAGTGGCTTATACTGTAACGAAACACTTTTCCATTTTTAAAAAATCCATTCTTAATACTCCAGCAAAAAACATTGACCTCAAAATCATCAAAACTTTTTGTATGAAAAAATATGACAACCCTTAATTTCCTTGGCTCCCATATAATATTCCTACAGCATAAATTGGCCGCTTTTTACAGTTTCCTGTATTCGGCAAAAAAAAAATTTCCTGAAGCCTCAACGATTGTAAAAAAACTTCCATCATAGTACATTTACAGTTAATTCAACACTTTCAGAAGTTGCTTAAATTATTCAGTCTACTCTACTCATTGTATCTACAAGCCGCAAGTTGAAATTAACAAATCATGGGCCTAAGGACTAGCATCCGACACAGAAACAGCGGCACTGCAGAATTGCTGGAGGCAAAAATGCTACCATTACACCAATTCTTACTTTACCAAGTATAAAGGGATGCAGTGGTGTAGTGGTCAGACTACTTGCCTCTCACCAAGGCGAACCGGGTTTGATTCCTGGTGGAGTTGCTCCTGGATTTTTGCATGTATGAATTATGCCGGATGATGGCGCTAGTCTGTGGGTTTTCTGGGGGGGTGACTCCACCGAGAATTGAACCCAATTCACCTTTGTGGGAGGCGAGAAGTCCACCCACTACAGCACTATGGCCCCATTTGATTACATAACTTTTGTTTGCATCCCCAAAATAAAAACTGTGTAAGATGGATTCCCCAAGTACAATAATTTGTCATAATCCATCAAATGGAGAGGAACAAAATAAATGTACAGTTAACCTACTGAAACATGACCTACTCACGTTTTTCAACTTCAACAAAACTCGTGATTTTTATAAATAAAAAAAATAATTGCAGGTAACAGAATTTTTACTGTGGCCTGTTCAAACAACAAGAATGTATATTAATTTCTAAGTCTGATTCATTAACTGTGTCTCTCTTATGGGTGAACATATGACCAAATGTAGGGTAGGTCGAAAATGGAATGTCTAAAGCTCTTGTACTGTTTTTACTTTCTGAATAACTGGCAACACTGATTCAAACACACAATATAATGATATGAAGATAACACTTAATGATTCTGGTCACAGAAGTAGCCTTCAGGTGCTTCCCACACTTATTCAACTATTCCTTGAGGGCATCACCCACTCAGAGCACAGAAACAAGACTCCCTACTGAAAATCCCCCAGTAGAAACATTTTGCTCTTATTAATACAAATGTAATTTTTTTAGGCAGTTTGCCTTTAAAAAATGTAGCATACAAAATACCTGTACATGTGGCATTTGAATTTTAAAAATGTTATTTGTGCAGAGTTATAATTATCATAGCAAAGAGCACACTGTGAGTAGAAAAAAACTGCCCAACACACATGCACACGTTTACTTGCATGCATAGTGCATATGTATGTGCTTATAGCCCGTTCATGGTTACTTCTAACTTTTCTGAAGCCCTGCTTAAGTTCTACTTTCAGACTATTCCTCCACCTCATACAAACACTACTTAACTAAGTACATATAGAAAATTTCACCACAGTGACAATGCACTGCATTTGTGCGCACACAGCTCAATAATATTTTGCCTGAGAATTATTTTTTACTAGGCGTCGCCAACACCCTTATTTTCTCTGTTTTTATTCATTGTAAATAAAATATAATTTACACGTAAAATATAATTAAAAGATCAATTTAACTAAAACTAAGCTAACAGAAGTGGCATATTTTGGAAACAGCCAAACATGTCATACATGGGGTTAGCATTCAGAGGTTTGATTCAAAAAGTACGAAGGTACTGCAAACACTATACCTGGAGGCCCACATGCATTCATACAACCAACATTCATTCACGCATGCATCCACGCACACCCATGCGCACACGCACGCACGTACACACACACAAAAACCACGAAAACAACCAAACATGCAAAAACACACAGAAACAGGAGCTTCTGGAACGTGCACACAGTTTGGAACAGTCATGTAGATAGGAAATGAAATCCCATTACTGTATAACACTTCTTTAATGGTTTATGCCATCAAAACATTAGCAATACCTGCAGTCTACACAAACACATGGCATCATTATGTACCATACATATTTTCGCCTCTGTAAGATATTTAAAAAAAAAGTCATCTTACATTAACAGTTGGAATGGTAAGTAAACAAATTTCCATGAACTATTACCTTCTTGAAGAAAAAATGATTAGCAAGATGATTAAGAACCATTGGGTTGGTGGAGTCTATGGAATACGCCTTCGACAGCATCTGGACTCCAGAGCGGATGGAGTCTGGCTCATGTTGGTTCAGTTTCAGTATTGCCAACCCCACCAGGGCGCCCACGCACTGAGAGTCCAGTTGCAGAGCCCGCTCAAATGCCAACCTTCAGAGCATAAAAAATTTACCGTATGTAAAATATTTATCAAAGTGTAGATGTTCACACATTAAAAGCACAATGAAATAAAATATAGCTCCATTTAATTATAATTTTTATTTACAACACATTAAGAACAATTTAAGTTTAATATTTTGGTTCGACATTACCAAGTTATTCACAGAAAGAGTACAAAAATGATAAAACATCGTTTTGGAGCTGTGATTTAACTTATATTGAGGCCAGAGAGCTGCTTGGATTTTGTTATAAATTGATAAGTCAATTCCCGTATTGCATAGCCCTACAACTTGCTGCTGGATGAAGCTAGCTTAGTCAGCAAAATGTTGCGATCGTGCAACAGTGTGAAAAATGTCATCCTTCCTTGTGTGTGTGCCTGTTGACAAGTACTACTAGCCTGCGAGTACTTGAGCTTCTGTTCCTTTTATATATTTTTGGTAGCCTGGCGGCCTACTTGTAACCATTAGCGATAAACAGTGTACTACACCACAAATCTATGCAAAAAAAAAAAGGCTGCACTTTCTTGGTTCATTCCTGTATGTTTCTGTTGTCACAAAGCTTATTCTGTCAATTACCCTACCAGCTGCTTAAAGATTTCTTAAATGGCCTGTTCTGTAAAGGAAAATATGTCTTTCTCAAAAATATTGACCACCGTTTACCACCACTCAAGTAAAAAAATTCACCTCAATATTTAGAGTCAGTCTATTACTACTAGGAAGAAAAGTTCAAAACCGAACCTAGCAAAAAATATACTTTTTGAATCCTCCAGCTGTGTTATAATGTAAAACGTAATTAATTACCAAAAATCTCATTACAGTGGGACATCACTATGCACAATAACTAAGAATACAATCACAAGTGCTTGATACAGCAAAGTTATGACAGAGTGAATGACACTAGTGACAGAGTGACACACCGGGCCTTCTCCTGGTTGCCCAGCTTCATGAAGCAGTGGCCCATGCCGAGGCGCACAGCGGCTGGGCAACTGGGGTTGGTACGCAGCGCCTTCTTGTAGAACGCCAGCGCGCCTCGGTAGTCCTTCTTGTTGAAAGCAATGCAGGCCTTCCCCAAAAGCGAGGGGATGTTGTTGGGGGACTGGTTCAACACAAAGTTGAACTGGGCATCTGCTTGCTCCATCTTGTCCCCTTCCAGTAGGCAGAAGTACGCCCGCCCCAGCAGGTGGTTCTGTTGGCAGGGAACACAGCGGTGTAAGCACAAACCAGCTACAACACATCAACAACTGTTTGGGTAGTGTATATAATAGTGCAAATGTAAATAGTGTACTTCTACAAGCCTTTGACAAATTGTTTACTGAATTGTTGGCGACCCTGCTTAAGAAGCAAGAAACTTCTGGCTCCTGAGGTTGGCCAACATGTATCTTCAAGGGAGAGTCAAGGTGGCATTGTAAAATCTTATTGTAGGTACGACGAGCTCTCATGTCACTTTTGTATCACTGTTTAGCTATGTAATCTAGATCTGTTTTGTCGTTCTTTGCCATTTCGTTGTCCATGCAAAAACAACATAGCACCCGTGCAAAATGCATCCTGCACGTGAGAGCAAAGCGGCTCCCTTCTACCTGTGACATTCCTTTCCAGTGGAAAGTTTTGCCACCTCCCCTACCCCAACCCCAGATAAGCATGAAACTCCAAAATCTGCTCCCACTAGCACCTAAAATTCTAATTAAAAAAAAAAAAACTACAGCTAACTAACAGAAATTGGAAGCATTATGAACAATGTAAAAGCAAAGCAAAGAAATCAAAAAGTGACAGAATGACAAGGGAAAAAATTTTTGTCAACAAACGTCGCAAACATATACATGAACAAACGTTCTTCCACAAATATATATTTAAAAAATTTATACAACCACTAAGCTGCCATATGTCTATGGAGCCACCAATCGCTTACATCAACTCAAAGAAACATTTAAGTCACACAACACAGAAATCAGAGGGAAAACTACAAAGGGTTCTACCTCCAGTGAAAGGTAAAACTCAAACCAAACAACTTGCTGGCATTAACAAGGTATCGTGTTCCTGTGGACTTAGGCCAAACAAGAAAAATATCATAATCACAAACAAATAAGACACTTAAAATCAAAATTATTAGAAAAACTAAATCAGCCATAGCACATCATCATCAATAAGTAGACAAAGTGTAAACTTTGACAAGTTTGAAATCACAGTTAACACTGAAAATTACAGAAGGATTATAGTAGGAGAAGCAAAAGAATTATGCAAACATCCTGTATTAATAGCGAAGATGGATACAGACTGAGTAATATGTAAAAAGCGAAGATGGATACAGACTGAGTAATATGTAAATAGCGAAGATGAATATAGACTGAGTAATATGTAAATAGCGAAGATGAATATAGTCTGAGTAATACGTAAATAGCAAAGATGAATATAGTCTGAGTAATACGTAAATAGCAAAGATGAATATAGTCTGAGTAATACGTAAATAGCGAAGATGGATGTAGACTGAGTAATATGTAAACAGTGAATATGGATATAGACTCAGTAATACATAAATAGCGAAGATGGATGTACACTGAGTAATATGTTGATGCATGACGTCACGTGGCTGATGGCAAAGTCGCGGTCGGGCAAGGTTTTGACATGTCAGTCAGAGACACGGGTGATTCAACTAGCTGACCTTCTTAAATGCTTACCGGGCCTTGGCCAGTATATAATACAGGCACGTGGCTTGACGGCACGGTACAAAGTCAAACATTGGCTTAGCGGTCCTGCGTACTGGGTGGCACACAGTCACGGGTTTACCTATGCTGGAGGTGGCCTAGGGTGGCTGCTGACCCTGCTGTTGCTGCTGGAGTTGACTGGAACAAGTGCCCAAACCTGTGACGACGGTGGTGTTGCGGCTGACGATACTGCGGTGAGCTGCTGGTCCCACAACACTGGAACCAGGGATTCGCAATCCCTAATGGAATGGGCCGTTCTTGATGGAAGTCGGTGACGATCGGGGGTGGTTGAACTGGCGGTCTTGATCTCGAGGGCTGAAATAAGGAGTGGGAGGGAGCTGGGAGGTGAGGCCTCTCCAGATGAAGGGCAGCTTGAGATCATTCCTGGGGAGGTTATGCTCCAAAGTGCAGTTGGGGATGCATTACAGCTCCCGTTGGCTTTGGAGGCCTCAGCCACCTTCCTTTCCTGCCACTTTGTACCACTCTTTTGGGTGTATGGTACACAGGTAGGTACAAATATCGGTCTCACGAGAGGAGAGCAGGCAACGATTTTCCCTAGCTAGGTGTAAAACCAAGCCGAGGACGAGCCGACCAGAGTCGTGCCCGATTACTCCAACCGGCGAAAATTCAGCGTGGTGGTTTTACCCTGGAAGTCCGACAATGACGACGGGTGTATGTCCAAAGGTGGGCAGTTCTCCAGAACCAGTCTATCACTCCTTCCGGCGTCAGTGCAGCGCGGCAGATGAAGTGAATTGGCTGGACTAGCCGACTGACAGCCCTTAGATTGTGTAGCTAGAGGCTGTGACTCTGCCTTACTGCGCACCAAGTGCACAGTACAGGTCGCCGTAGACTGGGTGTGTTTTACGACGTACACGTGACCGGTTAAGGGAGCCCGCAGTCCTACTCTAGGATCTGTAATTGGTTTGTCAAAGATGCGGTCTCCTGCTTTACCCTGGTGGGGTGACATCTACAGAGGATAAAATCACAGTCACCCTAGAATTAGCACTCAGAGGTTTGTGAGAAAATGTGTTTATGCTGTGAGGAATAGACATGGTGGCCCGTACTACCTCCTAACTAATCAGGAACTGAATGAAAGTAAACTACGTAAATCAGGTGAAGGACGACGTGTTGTATCAAAAGAAATTAAGAACAAGTTGTTCCACTATAATTTCTGTGAGACTGATTGTATATGCAAGTAGCTGCAGCAGCATAAGTTCACCAACACTATGCTCTTAAAAGAAGGAAAAAAAACTGTGGCGTGGTGAACAAATCTAAACGCAAACAGAGAAGTGAACAGTGGTTCACATTTATTTGCCAATTTGAAATTCCACAACTAACCACTACACTGTGCACAAGCACACTTAAGGGCTGGCGAACATGGACGTCAATGTGTGCACATCCAAACCACATCAAGCAGTAAACATTACTTCTCTTTGGTACAGAAAAAATGCAGATGTCAACTAGAACCAAGACAAACCGAACACCATAACTACTTTTTAATATGTTACCCAGTTATGGATCCTGTACACACTTACAATTCGGTGAGTCTCTCAATCAGTTTATAGCTCTCCATTTATCATTGAAATAGACTGCACAAATGCTCTGCTAGCTTGCATAGAGGAAATTTTGTGACTAATCAAATATTTACACCTACTACAAGAGTTCATTATTCAAGTTTCTTCCAATTGAGCTTGGAAGTAGGTGGCCATTCACCACAACCATAGTAAACCAGTTGGCATGCGAAGAAGAGCTATTCATGAGACTGATCTAATGGCTGTCTACAATATGTAACTTAAAAATAGAAGTTTTGTTCACGTAACCAAAACAATTCTTGAAACCACTTTGAGTGTCCAACTGTTTATCTCTAATTAATTTCACCACTTCTTGCTAGCTACTATCAAACTCCAGACCACTTTGAGATAAAGAGATGCTGAAGCAGTGACTTTGCAAGCAAGATAAACAGCATCCCACCAAAGAGCACTTTCACTATTAAAGGAAACTATATAGTAGGGAACCTGTTGAGGTAAAAACACAGACATTTTACATACTGCAAATTAAAACTCAATTTGTTTTTAAAAAAAATAGGTATTTTGTTTTGTTACGGACATTCCAGCACCGGTTTAGTAATGTGTCCTACATTCTTTTCACCCTACACTTTCTCCACATCATACAGATGGAAAAAAGGCATGGTTAGTTGAAAGCTGAGGCATGGCAACTAACGCACCTGGTCATACATGATGATCTTGTCGGCGGTGGTGTAGAGCAGAGTGGCCTTGGTGAAGAGCTCCCTCTTCTTGTCCTTGTTTTTCTCGCGATTTGCCTGTTGCACATAGTAGGCAGCCAGCATGTCCAGGGCCCGCATCTGGTCCTTCTCGTATTCCCGGTAGTCAATGTTTGCATCGGAACGAGAGGCCTCCAGGATCCTGATGAAGTCTTCCACCTTCCCTTGCTTGTAGTACTCCAGCTGCAAACACAACACAGATAAATATAGGCCGTTTACAGTTAACTGACCACTTTTGAAACCATGCTTAAGGGCACCGCCTACTCTGAGGTTTTTAGCGCTTTTGAGGCAGGGAAGTGCGGGAGTAATAAGGGCGACACTAACACACAGGCCTGATGCCACTTAGCTTCTATGCGCAAAGCGCTGAACTGGCGTACAATGCTTCTGTTTTGCTGCACGTATCTATGGGACTTCAAGCAGTGACCATAACATTTTATCGGTGGAAAGCCTGTAGGAAAGTTCAATGCAGGTCCTTATAATAGTTTCCCATGTTTCCGACGAGTATATTATGAGAGACAGCAGTGAGAAAAAGACATTTTTAACTAGGTTGGAGGACTCGGAAATAATATTTATAATGTACATGATGTATTGAGAGTACTATTATATGTACCTCACCTGAAATGTGTTTTCTTTTCGTGTATTGGTATCATGGGGACACATTTACTGGTTTTGCAAGAAAATGCTGATTTCAAACACACTGCAGCGCAATTCAATTCCAGCACCGGGTAGGCGGCACCCTTAAGATATACTTTTACTTCTCATTGTGTATTTCTCTACCATATTTAAAATTAACATTCCCATGGGCCTGATCACTTTATTCGTTCGCCATCAAAGTGAAACTGTGGAATAGATGTTGGGAATATAAATAGGTTTCTAATATGAAAATGTATACTCTAATAAGCATAAAACAAGAAAAACTAAGGCTGTACTCACTACACAACCATCCTAGTGTCCATCAGTTGCCCGTCCATCCGGCGATTACATGATCTTCAACCAATTGCAGGGCAACTATTTTTTCTATCCATCAATATGTCAAACATTTCTCAAACTTCAAACTTTTGATGGGCGGATGGGCCACCATCTTCTGATAACATTGCGTAGACGTGAATACACACTTTGAAATAAAATGCAAGGCTGTGGATATGTATTAATTTATCTTTGGTGGTAAATTTAGGAATTTAAAATGTTAACAATAATTCAGTATAAATTCTTATCACATAAAAAAATTATTTCCCCAGGACATTTTTTTTTTTTTTTTAATAGATTTCCGACCAAAATATACCTCTAACTAAAGAAAGATCACAATGCTATGTTGTCACACCAAAATTTTTCCGTACAGAAGAATTGACGGACGAAGTCGCTTTCAACTTACGGATGAATAAACAGACGGATGACTGACTGATGGACGGGTGACTGACGGGTACGACAGATGGTTGTGAGTCCAGCTTAACTTCACTGGCCCAAATTTTAACATTACACTTGCAATACAATGTCAAGTGCTAAAAACTATCTCTATAAATTGACTGCCAACTTAACTAGGAGCGTGCATGCCAGTGTACAATGCAGGATTCATATAAGTAGTTATGATCAGTATTTTTTTTTTCAGAGGGTTGTTTCAAAAGTGCTCACTTTATCATGAACAGCACCACATATCACGGACAAGCAAAAGCAAACATGAGACTTACAACTTTGCTATTTTTTTTTTATTCCACATTGTAGGGTGAACATGGGGTAGATTGATCTCGCTGGCTGCGCAGAACTAGTCTCCGTGTTCCAACATTGGATTGCTTTTCTGCCAATATGACTATTGTAAACCATGTGGACCATTGTAAGCCATAGGTTACAACACTATTTATGTAAACTAACGCTTTGAGATGTTTTAATAATTTCTCTGGCCAGTTTGTAATGAAGTTAGATTAAATTCAAATTGGTAAAGTATTTTATTAATAGAAAAGTGCTCGTATTCTAAATATTAATATAGGTCTTAAACTAATGTGTGCATCACTTTTGAACATGGACTAACAGTTGGTTTGAGGTAGGTCAATTTTGGGTTCATGTACAGAAGATGGATAATCAGTCTACCTCATCTTTAATCTAGATGCTGTAACAACAATTATATTTATGACTTAACAAAAATAAAAACGTTTAAAGCTGCACATGTTTAGCTAAATTTAAGAAGTTTGTTATTACATCAATTTTAAAATAGCTACCAAATATACAAGGCACCTGCCTATCTGAAGTTATTTTCTGCATAAAAGAGAAAGAAGTTGTTTACTGTTGTTCAAGATAGCACAACTTAAAATTTGGTATCCCATTCATTGTATATATAATTTTACACTATCTAACAGCATTCACATTGTGTTATTCTGAAAGATTACACACTTAAACAATTCTAAAACCAAATTATTAATCGTACACTATCCATTAATATTATAAAATTTTCAAACTGCCCATATAAAAATAAATGTCTAACTCACGGCCAAGGAGACCCAAAAATGAAGTTCTGCGTGTTCATGTCGAAGAATGCTCAGAACTTCACCACCGTCTGGAAGTTGGTCAAAATCTAACTCTATTACCTGTAACAGAAGACAACACACACAAACTCCATTGTAATCAAGAGAATTCTTGCTTTAGTTTGCCAGTGCCTAGATTTTCTGCACACAAATATTGCTTTTATGAATGTGATGTATCTTTGTGAGTAATTAGAGCCTCAATGAAAATGGACATGCCAATGAAGGACCATCAGAAATGTACAGACAAGTTAAAGGTGTCTGGAGAAGATTAGCAATTCAAGTAATATAAACAAGCAAGCCTTGTTAAATAAAAATGGAAACATGAAACGTGAGGAATAAATTAAAAGTCTGGACAGAATTACATAAAGAAAATGTGCGACACCAATGCCAATTACACAAGACTAACGATAGAGGAAGAATAGAAATGTGGTGGTGGTGATGGAGAACCAAAAACATTATGATGGGAAGTGGAGAAGGTAGTTTAGCTCCATAATAAAAGAAATTAATCTGCTGCAACAAAACAATAATAGACACTGAAAGCCATGTTGACCAATGCAATATCTAAAATTTAGACAATTCCTAGAAAGGAAAAACTATATAATAAACAAAATTATACATGTTCATGAGAAGTTTGTTGACTTGGAATGGAAGGTGTACCGAGAGAATACCAATGAGTACAAGAGCTTCTGAAAAGATGGAGAGTGGAGTGGAGAAATTTGGGAGGTTCGTAACGATGAGGGTGAAGCAAGGTAAGTATGGGACGGTGCCGGAATGTAAGGGCGGGGGAAACGGGAGATCCCTGATAAAAACTCTCCAACCTGCAGAATTGTCTGGCACGATTCTCAAATACGAGAATTCTGGAGCAACCCCGCTGAGAATTGAGCCCGGTTCACCTAGGTGGAAGGCAAGTAGTCTGACCACTACACCACCACAGCTCCTTCTGTAAAGGTGAAAGGGTTGCTGACAACAGGAGGATTCAAACTGACATGCGAACGAGATCTGCTAAATGTTTTATTTGAAGTGTGGGTAATTACTTTGACTAAGGACTCATCTGAAGAAAAGATTTCTTTTAATTAATTGTGATATATTTTACTTCTACTAGTACTTCTGAGTTAAATATACGTGGTTGCATTAAATATGGTTTTGTGATTTATGTACAAAAATATTTTTATGTTTCCATACATTTTAATTGCCATGACATGTGTTGAATGTGTTTTCTTTTGATGTATGCATGCCTTACCATGATGGCAATATGTATTTCAGATATATTCGTGAAGAAAAAAATTTGGGATGGAATGGTAGTCGCCCCTCATTGTTTGTACAAGCTACCATGTAATTGCCCTTGACCCTGCAGTAACTAGTACCGTTAGCATGTAAAATTTCAGCATAGGTAGATTCTGGATCAATGATAGTGAGGTATGCGCTAATAAGAGTTTTGTTGTGTTTGTAAATGTGTATTTTCCTAATTTTACAGTGTGAATAATTAGGATTTACAAATGGAGAGTGAAAGAATGGGTGGATCGGGAGATTCAAGTCAGCTATGCAGAGGACACTTACCAATTTGCATACTGTCAGGTACATGGCTGAATTAATGTTTCGCCTACTGTTTCCTGATGAAATAATGGGAATGCACCACATCCTCCAGCTGCCAAGTAGGTGTATGCACTACCAACATGGGTAAGTATAATGAAGGTCGTTGTTGGTTCCAGGTCTTAACTTTGTGACATTTTTTTTAATTTCCCCATCATACTCTCATCTCAAATACAGACACAGAACTGTGATTTCACGCAAAAATCTGCTTCTCAAAGTACTAATGACAGCAAGCGCATAGGGCCGCACCAAATTACTTCATATTTTTCCCCCGAATTGCTGCATACGTTTTCACATACGATTAGGGGTAGATTGGTGCAGCCGTCCACGCTCACTATCGCTCGCACTCTGGGAAGCAGAGTGGCACAGATTTTTGCGTAAATTCAGTTGCGAGACTATATTTTATTTAATCATTATTATATTAATTTTGCATTTTTGTGCTCTTTTTTTTTTTTTTTGTTCTTTATATATTTTACCCCACAATATCTCTGGTCTTCATAGCCGTACCCTCTATCGCAATTCTTATATAGTAATGGAAATATACTAATTTGACCATCGGATTATGCTTTAGGATGAATAGTACTATCAATACATACCATTATTTTGTATTGTAAACCTTTCCTTCAGATGAGCCCCCAGTCTAGATAATTACTGAGTAGGCCTAATATGCTGTAACGTGGCAGTTAATAAGTTTACCTAGTAAGGAAGACTTGAGAAAAAATTAGTTTTGTACCAAAACTTTTCAATTTTTAAAGAATACTGAGAAGATTATTTTTTCCCCCAATTTATATCATAATTGTATTGGACCTATAAATAAATCAGGAGGTTTCCCAGTATATCTGACACCAAAAGTACACCATTAAAAACTGCATTACTGGTTAATGTTTTGCTGTGGGATTCTGTACGTTTTACATACATACTTCAAAACTGACAATGAATAAGCCATAATATGTACCTCGGCAAAATGAAAAATTAAGGGCGGATACTAATAATAAAACTCTCAGTTATCAACAAAAAAAAAACATGAGGCAAAGTGTATTAAGTTTTCAGCAGTCTCAACCTAACTTGTGAATGTCTAATGTCTGCTTTCTATATACACTTTACCTAATCTAACAACCATATGAGAACAGAGTTAATGTTTATGGGTACAGACAGTGAAATTGGTTATATTATGTACGTTCCAGTATTATTTCTCTACTCATAAAAATCAGCTGGTACTGTATTTGTACTTGCACACTGTACTTGTATTTATTTTAAGCGTAACTAAAATGGGCACAATATTCTTTTGGAATGATAGTACGTACACCAGCAGCTACCACTATTTTAAAATAATTAACTTAGTATACTTTTTATACTGGTCAATCTGTTTTTAAAACACATAAGCAACACTGCATTTCAACGTGCTGTAACTTCATTACACTGCCATTTCAGTTAATGTTGACGACTTATATGTTTATTTACATTCATATTTTCTTACCTCATCTGTATCTCTCAGCGGAATTTCCACTGAATTCGACATGTCTCAGGCTTAAGCCCACCCCCTTCAGAGAAAGCCTGTCGTCATAACCTATACGATTGTCAAGCTCGTAGATAACAAGCTGCAACAAGAAAAGAAAAAAGCATTAACATGCAGAAATGTTATGGAAAATGTTACTGCTACGAATGAATTCAGAAGCAGGCACTAAACACAAAATATAAACAAAATATTTGGCATACTAGAAAGTACGCGTTCGTTCCACCATGTAAACTCGTCAACACTGCGGGCAGTATTTAAGGAAAGTAATTCACAAATAAAACACTACCGTTTAAGAAAGAATCAACGTACAGATTTATTTCCCATTCAATCACAATTATTATGAAAGTAAACTCTTAACTTACCTTCTAAACAAGTTCTAATCTTCAGTTTAACCATCAGAAGAAATTCATTACCAGTCGTACAAAAAAATTCCCCAAACCCATCTTTGTTTACAAAAAAAATTATGTTGCTGGAGTAAAGTTCTGTTACTATGTACTAGTTTGCATAAATTTTTTTAAAACGTAGACACGCTAATATTGATTGGAATTATTTTAATGTACAGATTTCAAACTTAAAACATCAAATATATTTCCCTTACCTTCAACAGGGTCCCATGGTGTAATGGTTAGCACTCTGGACTCTGAATCCAGCGATCCGAGTTCAAATCTCGGTGGGACCTACGTTGATTTAATTTTATATTTACAGTTACTATATTTACTACTATATATTTATTTACCCACACTTTCCTTATCACGTATAATGTTGCAACTTTCAGAGCATTTTGCATGCACCGAAACACTATCTCAGTTTATAAGAAAAAAATCAATACAAATGGTTTGAATAAAAAAATTTCATACACAAAGAGGATTCCAGGACGTAATTTAAGATCAAAAAGATTCGCCCCCGGGTGGGCTCGAACCACCAACCTTTCGGTTAACAGCCGAACGCGCTAGCCGATTGCGCCACGGAGGCTCACATTTTCATCGTTGCCGTAATGAAGAAATATACTTACATTCTTTTTTTGCGTTGGTTTTTAATTTTATAACAAAGTAGGTAAACTTATTACATACATGGTAACCTTTCACACACATGTGTACAGTGGCGTAGCGTGACACCCACCAGACGCATGGCCTTCGCCTTTCCTAAATATATAACCCCTATTTTCCAACGAACGGGGTTGATATCGGCAAACCAATTTATCATAGACTGTATGCACATCTTTGATAACACCTTATACCTAAACTCTGAAACTGTATGTGTTATTTTCAATAAACATAGGTTTTATCTCCACTTTTCAGGTCACAGTCACAGACAACTTTAGGCTATAGGTCGTATATGTACTTTCCTCTTAATTTTATGACGAATCTCCTTCCGGAGTTTGTCGGTGATTTTGTTGTATATATTCGTTATCGGCAGTACCCATATAAAAAGAGGTGGTTATTCTTTCGCTGTCTCATCAAAATTACCAAGAGCAGAAATAATTTTAAACAAGAAGTTACAGGTACAGATAACTAATAAACTAGATTTCCTCAGCTTGGGTGCAATTTTAAATAAGTTCTTAAAAGCTGAAATGGCAGGTAGGATTTGACTTCTCTTTGAAAGCAATAACATTAGAATTTAAACAAGAAACGTACGCAACATTAGTGAGACAATTACGAATACATACGTGCCTTACCCGGGACTTAAACCCAAAAAACCTCGTACAATAAGCTAGCGTACAGTGCACTGAATTATAAAAGTCGGACTAAGAGCATTAACTGGTGATTTAATCATTGTAATGTTTTGATATATAGGGTTTACTACACTGAAATATTTAGAGGGCCATCGTTTTGAAATAAGTGACTGAGTCACTTAAAACTTGTAAGTGCCATAAAAAAAACTTTATTTTCTTATTTAATGCTATCGTGCAAAATTTAAAAAAAAAAATTAAAAAAAAAGAGAGAGGCCCTGCTGTATAATGCCTACATACAAAATTTGGTTGAATTTGGTAAAATTGTTTAATATATGTAACAAACTTAGCTAAGTTATTTATGATGCCGTCATTTTGAACACCTTTGTCTGACCCATTTAAATCATGAAAGTCTGCATGGACTTCTGTAGCAATTATAGTGTGCACAATTTGGTACAAATCAGTTCAAAAATTTTAAGAGTAACATTTGGTGGGAATCGGTTGATTGGTCCTCGAGATATGGCATAAAACCTCTATAATTTTCATATGGCGATCATCAGAAATGAAGGACAAAAAGTTATGTAGTAGCACATTCGATGATCGTACACTTACCAATTTACAAAGTTAAGTTAAATTAGATTACATAACTTCGTGGATATAGGACACAAAACTAAAATGATTTTATAGCTGCCATTCTGAAAATAAGTGTGTCATACTTAAAAAATACAAATATTAATATGACCTACCACAGTACAACATCTTCGCCAAATTTTGTAAGAATGGGTTGATTGTTTCCCGAGATACGAGACAAAAGTCGTGATTTTTTATTGGTAGGGCTATCTCACAAAATGGCAGAGAAATGAGGCTCTGCATATACAAATTTTATAGTTGTAATAGGTACTGCCAGCATACAAAATTAAGTTGGAAATGGTTCGGTTAGTTAAAGATACTGAGCTAAAATATTTATTAACATCATCTGTCTCAGTACTACTGGTTTGCCAATTTTCATAGGAATCGGTTAATTTTTTCCTGACATGACATAAAAACTTCATTTATTTGCATGGTGCTATCTTACAATATGGCGGTCAGAGGATGCTCGGTGTAGATATAGTTGATAGTTGTAATATCTACTGCTTGTATATGATAAGTTGGAAATGATTACACGGTTTCCACGATATAGCAATTAAAGCTAAAATAACTAAATGTTTGCAATTTTGAAAATAAATGTATAACGTATTTAAAACAGGCAACTGTACATCATCTTCCACAGTACTACTTATTTGCCAGATTTGGTAGGAATTGGTCAATGGTTTTCGGAGATATTACATTAAAATCTTTATTTATTCGCATGGCGCTATTTTCCAAAATGGCAGAGGAAATATTTTCCGTGTAGATACAATTGATATATGTAATATATACTGCAAATATACACATTTATGTTGAAATTGATAATATAATTTTGACGATACAGCATTCTAAACTTAAATAGATATATGGCCACCATTTTTTTACGTAAGAGTCGTGCATGCTTAAAACATATCACGTAAAATAATTTGCATCAGTACTACTTGTTCGCCAAATTGTAGGAATCGGTAAAATTTTTACCGAGATGTGACATAATAACTTTGTTTATTCGTATGGAGCTATCTTTAAAAATGGCTGACAAAAGTGGTTATTTGTTGGTATATATGATGCTCATAACAAATACTTTCAATATACAAATTTGGTTGAAATTGTTTAAATGGTATGGCAGATGTACCAAATAAAACTTAAAAATTGGTATGGTCACCCTTTTGAAAATAAGTACCTAATCAAGTTCAATTGTTTACGTTTATTTGACTTATCATAGTATTACTTACCTGACAAATTGGATGAGAATTGGTTTAATAGTTTTCGAGATATAATGAAGGAAAAAAAAATCTTTATTTGGTGCTATTTCCCGAAATGGCCGACTAACAACAATATTCATCTCCAAATTTAATGCTTACACAATATTCTGCCAGAATACAAAATTTGGTTTAAAATAGTTGAATGGTTCTTGAGATGACATATCACCCAAAAAAATTTTATAGCCGCCATTACGAAAGGAAGTGCCTGATGTGATCGAAAACTATAAAAGTCAGGTGTCCTTACTAAGTACTATATGTGTACCAACTTTGAAAATGGGGGAAACACATACATACACACACACATCCACACACATACATATACAGACACACAGACAAGAAAGTGATCTCATAAAACTTTCTTTCCCTCAGAAAGTAGGCTAAAAATGGTTAACTCATGAAGATTTACAATCAATTAAAAATTACTGTAAACATAAATTTAATATCAAAGCCAACCTTAAAAACATAAAATTTCATTTTAAATAAGTAACAAAATTTGGTATAGTATTAAAATCAAGATATTCTTATTATTCAAAGGAAAGGAACAATTGATTGGCTTAAAATTACTTATATGACTCATGTGTTTCGATTTAGCTAGCATACTAAAATATGAAATCAATTAAATGGTACCAAAAAATGTTCCACAAACTTAAAATCCAAAATGAAGACCATATTTTTTATGCTATAGGTAGTCTCAAATTATAATATTATATCCATATTTCATACTTTTTAAATTGTTTGTTAGCAATTACTTTAATTATTAAATAATGAAATTTCATTAAATATATAATGCAATTATATACATTTGCTGATATTAATTCAAACTGTGAAGAGCAATTTTATACTTAATATAAACTTAATTCTGTATATATGAAAGACACTCTATAATATAACATTTTTGTGGATAACTTCATAGTCAATAAGAAAAAGTCAAACAAAATTTATAAATTTCATTAAAAAATATATGTGTAAAAAGCAAATTTATAAATAATACTTAACAACTGTTTTTCATTATTTTCTTAATAAACAAAGTCAAATCTAGAAAAGCAAAATANGTGAAGAGCAATTTTATACTTAATATAAACTTAATTCTGTATATATGAAAGACACTCTATAATATAACATTTTTGTTGATAACTTCATAGTCAATAAGAAAAAGTCAAACAAAATTTATAAATTTCATTAAAAAATATATGTGTAAAAAGCAAATTTATAAATAATACTTAACAACTGTTTTTCATTATTTTCTTAATAAACAAAGTCAAATCTAGAAAAGCAAAATAAAAAATCAAACATTAAAATTAATATATTTAATTTATTTAGATGAGAAAATTGCTAAAATAGCTAGTCAAATACTTTATATTATAATTCAAGTAAGGATTTAAATATTTGATAATAAACAAGATTATATTAATTAATCATGGTTTACATCAGCTTAAAATATTCTAGACTGG
Source organism: Clitarchus hookeri (assembly GCA_002778355.1). Taxonomy (NCBI): domain Eukaryota; kingdom Metazoa; phylum Arthropoda; class Insecta; order Phasmatodea; family Phasmatidae; genus Clitarchus; species Clitarchus hookeri. The sequence continues at coordinate 1,641,618 of NQII01000019.1, forward strand.
GTTTATTAAAATGTTTTTCCAGTAATCAGAAAATATGGTGAATATGAACTTAAATATAAAATTGGTAATTTACAAATAGAAAACTACTTTTCAAGAAAATGGAGACAAAGAAAGATAATCATGTCAAGAATTTACATCTAACATAAGAAATACCTCTGAAAACAAATGAAATAATGCCAAATGTTACACAAACTCAAGTAATTAAGACCAACTATTAAAATTTCAAAATTATTTGATTATTTTTATGTTATGAGAACTTAGAGAAAATTCTAAGTGGGTTGAATAAGCTTCATAGAAATAGAAATGCCTAGTATTTATAAAACTATTTCACTGTTACAATAATTTGTCATAAATCTTAAAAAATTATAAAGATATTTATTCATATGATAATTATGTAAATTACCAAAATCCCATGAACTTAATAACAATTTTATCACCATTTGTTTGTTTTTTTTTTAGTTAAAAATTGATTAGGAAAATTGATTTTTATAATTTTATATTATGCAAATTTGGTTATAATTCTTCATTGTTAGTATATTTTTAAAATATAAATTATAGCTTTGAATTTGAAATTCTATAAATTCAAAATAATTCTGAAAACTAATATTTGGTACAAAGATTTTTAATAGTTGGTTTTTTTGGTTTTTAACTAATTTTAACATTGCCAAATTTTGTATTTTGGCATAAACGATTTAGTACACAAACCATCCCTTTTTCACTATTATTATTGTTTTATTTCATTAGTTATATATTTAGTGCTATTGTATTCTTTTACTATTTTGCCAGATACATATAATATCCATTTAATGAATTCTTTTTTTCACATTTTATTTTAAAGTACAATTTAAACTTTGAACAGTTCTTGTTTTGATTTCCAGAATGGTTAAAAAAAATTATTTATTTTATTTTATTCAATTAGTTCTGTAACATTTTTATTGTAAAATTATTTACACTTATGTGTAAATACATTGATTTGTTTTAATGTGTTTTATTTTTTTCACAAACATATTTTTATGGCGGCTTATGTATTACTTTTTTTGTCTTTAAGAGAGGAAGCAAAAATATATTTTGAAAATAAAATATGTGTTGCAATAATAATATATAAATGTCATTAATTTTGATGTACATTTTAATTAGATCAACTGAATCCATTTCAGACAAATTGATTTATATAAATTGTTTATATCAAAATAGTTTTTTTCCAAAATGGAATAATATTTTCTTTATAATTAAAGTATTACTCCCTTGTAGACAGCCATTTTCTTACTTTATCTGAAAACTGACGACCTTTCTACAGTTACAAATCGAAAATTTAATTTTGAAAATACTAGTTTAAAGACTGTATTTAAAGTTTTTATACTTTTATTTTGAATAAGAATACTTTACCATTCAAACGCAAATTATTCTTTGTTTAATACAAATTATATGTTCCTAAAAAGACAGGCATACATGTATTTATTTCAAACATATATTTGCAGTTAAAGGCTCACGTTTTAAACAGTTTTGTAAATTCTGTGCCATTGCCTCTTCCGACGACTCTTAAATTCCTGAAATCATAACTACCTGTATTAATTATTAATAAGGTTGCATCAAAATAAATAAAAGTAATGTAATAATGTGTAAAGTTTAAAACTTTGCCCTTTTCACCATTTGTTATTTTTAAATTAAATATATTAAATGAATTCGATTTGATATGAAACAATATAATTTACGTCGTTATTTTGTAGCAATTTGATTACTAAATTATTTAATATTTTATTTTAAAACCACAATGTTTTTTATAGTATAAGGAAATTTTTTTTTAAGAATATAAATTTATATTTAAATAGTGTATTTTAACCTAGCAACAACATGTATTTAAAAAATATTAACTTTTTAGAATGTAAATAATTTTTTTTGTTGCAACTTGCTGTCAAAGGATAAGAAAACACTTCTCTGCCATAAAGCACTACTATAATTGTTATGTTCATAATGTCATTTACATTTTTTTGGATACATTTATTTTTATATTTTTTAATCATTTTGGATTATAAATTGTTTATTACTGTTGTCAAAGACGAAAGCATGATACGTTTAATTCCACTTCCTATATTATTAAAATATTGATGTATTCATGTTTTCTCATTTCTGGCCTCAGTTTTTAATATAATTTAGTAGAGCTTTTAAAGTTATGTATTTATGAACATAATCAAGATTTTCATTTATAATATTAACTAACTATTTAATTCCTATTCCAAAGCAACATTTTGCAATTTTAAGTTTTTCAATGTACCAATGTAATTTTTTGCACTGAAATCATAATTTACTTAAATTATTGTTAGTAGTTTACTTTTAACAATTATGTATATAATTATTTAACTTACTCTGTAAAAAAACATTATGTGCAAAATTAGTAACATTTTCATTTTTAACTTAATTAGTTATATTACATATAAAACAGTGGAGAGTGAAGAGATTTGGGTGGCTCTNATATATATATATATATATATATAATTTTATTATTTTGTTTATTTACTTTTTAACTTTTAATTCATTTAGATTTTTTAAGTGTTTCCGTATTCATTGAACTCAAATACAGAAAGTTATTATTTATGTTTTAATGTGTATCAAAATACGTTTATAGCAATACATTGGAAAAAATCCTTTTCATCTGTTATTTAATGATTAAAAAATTATATAAGAAAACTGAACATTTAAAAAATTAATTTAGACATAATTTAGAACTAAAAATAATCAACTGTAAATGAAAAATAACTTTGTATGTTATTTGCATTAAAATATTTTTTTTATGTGTTATTAATTTATTACTATTATAAACACCAATGAATAGATGTAGTAAATATCATCATCACTTTTTCCAAGAAGCAAACTCAATACGTGATAGGATTTGCACATATAACTAAATTTACTATATTACATTTAATTTTTAAGGATTAATTAGGTATTTGTTTGTCATGTAAACATTTGTAAATCAAATACTCATTTTTAATTTTTATTGTTATGTTGATAGTAAAATAGATTTACTAAATTTTTTTTTTTCATTACCTTTGTATAAAAACTAATGGATTAGCAGCTTTGTTTTCCNCTCCTTTTTTTTTTTTTTTTTTTTTTTTTTTTACTTTATTTATTCCCGTATGTTCAGCTGAATTATGTATTGAATTTGCAGCATCAAATAATCCACCTAACGTACTTAATACAGCAAGTAAAATATATAAAAGGATGTATTCAAGAGTTACGTAACCACTTCAAGCTTTTTCGTTAAAAATCTCCCTAATTATAGATTTATAGCTAACAAAAAAATTTAAAGGAATACCTTTACCTTTTTTCAGTATGTTTTTCACATGCTGTTCTCTTTTTAAATACTTATCGTTATAAAATTCCCTAAGTTTAAAAACAGGAAGATCAGAAGTATTTTTCATTTACATTTACATAAAAATAAATTTGACAAATCCAGTATGTTCACGAACAAATGATCATAAACACCAGAGTGGTGTAGATAAGTACAAATATAACATATTTCATCAAGGAACCAATAGTCTAACGTCCATAGTTAACCTGATGTCAGTGGCAATGTGCAGGGGCGGGTAGGCAATCACAATAACAATGTTACAGGCAGTGCAATGAAATGACACTTTATTTACACATTTTGGCCGAAGGCATAGGGGCAGTGTCTGTTCGATATCTCTGTTCAAAGTTTCTGTTCAAACTGTCTGCCACCGTCGGCCACACAGGCGGTGCAGTGCTGAAGGATGCTGCGACGCACATGATCTTATTCCTCGTGTCAAGTGGTGTGGCATACACCAATTATTTGATGTGGGTCCACAGCCAGAAGTCAGGTGGTGTGATGTCAGGTGAGCGAGGTGTCAATGCTATGGGGCCTCCCTTACCTATCCACCGGTTCGGAAAGTGCATGTCGAGGTGCCGGCGAACCGCAATGGCGAAATGAGTTGGGTCCCCGTCCTGCTGAAACCACGTCGCCTCACGAGCAATTAAAGGAACTTCCTCAAAGTATCCCGGTAACGAACACGTCCTGCAGGAACTGTAGGTACGTAGACTGCGACCGTGCGGTACTGAGTGGTGTTATCATGCGCGCAGGTCTGAGTACAGGCTGGTCACAATGCCACATACACAAGGTTGCCTACCCGCCCCTGCACATTGCCACTGCCATTAGCAGGTTAACTATGGACGTTAGACTATTGGTTCTTTGATTAAATATGCTCCATTTGTACATATCTACCCCACTCTGGTGTTTATTATCATTTGTTCGTGAACGTCCGGTATACTCCAATACAATCTTTTTTAAAAACATGATTGAATTTGTTAAAGCCCATGCAATATTTTATCCACTAGGTATATTTTTAGCCAATTTGAAATTTTCTATTTTTTATTTTATCTCAATTTATAGACTTTACATTTTGATTGCAAATATTTATTATCTCGCTATGCAATATTAAATTTTGTATAATTCGTCTGATGGAAATGTACAGGAAAGGATCAAAGAAAATTGAATGAAAAGAAAAACGTATTTACAGTATTTGTAAATTATATTGTATTTTTTATTCTTTTTCCATGGACTATTTTCAACAGATTCAGAAAACTTTCTACTCAACATATTCATGGTGCTAACATTTCATAATGATAGATTATATTTCTGTTTTTTTTATCCGTTTTATATCTAAGGTCTATCAATTACATTTATATATATTACATTCATACAATACATTCTCTTAGTAAGTTCTTATATTCATTAATCCCTGTTCCAAAACAAAACAAGATTGGAAGATTGAAAGATTGGAATATTGATCGAAAAACTGGAATGTTGATCGAAAGATTGGTCGAATGGTGGATCGATGACCAAGGCTAGCACAGAATATTAGACTTTACCCCTTAGTCGACCTCGTGTATTCCAAGTTTTAAGGCTTAGCACTATCAGTTCTTAACTCATAACCAACTACGTCTATAAAATGCCTTCGTGGGAGGCGAGCAGTCTAACCGCTCAGCCACCGTGGCCCTTGTTCTTCTTATTCTTCATGTACACAAATACTTGTTCTCCGTCGCAGGCTATCGCCGGCAATCGCAACGCAAGGATTTCGCGCGACGCACTCGTGGCCGACTCACTGCGACTTCATCCTGATTGGCTACAGCTCATCGCAACGTATCGCATCGCGACTCATCGCTGCACTGTAACACCAGCTTTAGCTGGTGATAGAATCTCGCCAAGGACGAAAGACTTTCGCTATTAATGCATGGAGGTCTAGTGTTAATTTCTTACTCCATGGTGTCAGACAACTTGTATGCGTTTTAAAACTAATTTTGTATCGGGTCGAGAGTCCTCTAGATAAGATTCACACGGAAAACGTGTGTGGAACGAGTGTTTACTTACAGTGGTCCACGCCCATTATATTTCGCATTGTGGTTGCAAGTAAACGAAAATAATTGCATTTTGCAAAGTCTAAATCGTAAGCGCCAAATTATTTAGTCCTATAGTTAAATTTTATAGAAAGCATTGCTGTTTAAATGTCATTAGAGTAAGATATAGATATAGGTTACTATTATTTTGTATATATATATATATGTGTGGTGTTTACCTATATATTTGGTGCACATGTCATTTTATTATTTGCAACTTTTATGAGCGCTGTTTTCTCTTAGTTCGTGGCGCGAAGTTTAATTTATAGCTTTTATCTGTTTTATTTTTGGCTTTGTTGGTTTTGTATTTTGTAGGAAAAGCAATGTTAAAAAAATATTATTGTATAAGTAATATTACTGCGAAGTTTCAAGTATATCCGTTTAGGTAGTGAAGACACAGATTAAAAAGCGATTTTTCAACGTTCCCAAATAGAAAAATAGTAAGTAGCTAATATATGGCGGGATCATTTAGTCCATGATTGTATTGACCCATCAGCCCGATTGAAATCAACATTTTCTTTTTGATTTTGTTAATTTTTTATAAGTAAAATTATGGTTTGAACTATTGTGTTTTTACATTTATTCTTGTACTACGACTGATTATGGTGATTCATGAGAAATTATTATATCACATGCTTCTGGCGAAATAACTGTGATCGTTACTGGAATAAATTTTCACTTTAACCGAATGAATTCCAGCTCATATCCATAGAAGCCGGGCTACACGTGATTTAGCACAGAACAAAGCACAGGCACAGAAAGTAGAATACCTGTATTAGCATGATACTCGCTACAATCACGCACAGCACACGCACAGAAAAATAGCACAGGAAAAGCACACAGATTTTTTTTTTCTAACCTGAGTGTTATGTGATCCCGCGGTAGGGACGGGAGTTTAGTGCGTCTCAGGGCTAAGCCCCATACTCCTACAAGGAAAGGAGAATCATGCAAGGAGACATGCATCGCGGCAGAGAGGGATTGGGCTGCCATGGCCAGATTTCGGCAATGAAAACCTCCCTAAGTATACATATAGCTTAACGACTATACTTAGACGAGAAAGGTAAAAACCGGCATTGTCACTGTAAAAACCCTTTCGACAGGAAAGAATTTAAAAATTGTTGCATGCATTATCATATTTAAAAGAAAATGCTACAGAGACAGAAGGGTGGGAACCATGCTCTTTATTAGTGGGTAGAGGAAAAATACTAGTAGAGAGGGGCAGNTATTTCGATTTGCGCTGGGTTTAACCAGAGTAACACTTGCGCATCACTCTGGTGGGGGGAGAGCGCAATTGGGCAGGTCCCCCCAGAATCCGAATCCCCAGTGGATCCTGAAAACTTAAAGTAAAATAGAATTAGATGTCAGTGAGTGTCAGCACGGCTAACACAACATACTTTTTCTAATCTCTGACAAGATGGTAAATACGCCTGAAAGGAAGGGAATGATTAGTCGTAACCTAATTAAGCTAAAATCTAAGCTAATTCTACGAGTCATTCATTCCCTCCACTGCCATGTAGACATAAGTATGTTACTCAGACTTTTTAAAAAATGTAATTACACACATTATATGAGTAGCGACTACTCTGCTTAAGTCATTTTATAATTATGGTATGTCTCAGCATTTACCAACATTAGCATACGCACAGTTGGATATGATTTAAGAACCAACTGTGCTAGAACCTATGAGACTTGGAATGTACGAGGCCAACTCGGGTGTAAGTCAGACTTATATTTCGTGCTTTTCTTGGCCATCAATCCACTATTCCATCAATCTTTCAATCAATCCCCCCAAACTTTCGATCAACCTTCCTATCTTTCCATCAATATTTTGATTTTGATGGAGCATTCAATTTTTCGATCAATCTTCCAATCTTTCGAGCAATCTTTCAAACTTTTCTGTAAATATTTCCATAAAATGTCCAATCTTATGATCAATATTTAGACCTTTTGATTAATCATTCAATTTTTCTATCAACCATTCAATAATTTGATCAATATTTCAATCTTTCGACCAATATTTCGATCTATCTCGCAATCGTCAATGTAGTGAGTCAAATATATATTCAGGAAATAATTCGTTCACATCGGAGTAAAGTCACCTGTCACTGAAATTTGTTATTGCAAGAGGCAGTCATCTATATTTTTTGGCATGTCTCACAAATAACAGGGACTGAAGAACAAAATTTACGAGTCAAGTTAAGCAATCAGATGGAGATACACGCAGTATATAAATTAACTCTTATTATTTTTATATCATTACAAGATCTTAGGAAAAACGTGGATATTTTGCGTAAGGATGATGTAAAAAGGGAAGGGGCTAGAACAGAAGTAACGAGAATAAAGCAAGGACTGCATAAATACTTGACATGCGTATTTACATTTACAAGTGAATGCACATTATTGACACTGTACAAGTATAATAGGTAGTGGATAATTAATAATAACGAATTTTGGTAGATACTCTACACACCGATATTATTTTATTAATGGTAAGATTTTCTTATCCCAGGAATAAACTTTATCACAATAAAGAACAGATAAACTGAAAAGGTATTTCCTTTGATTTTCTGCTTAACTACCCGGGAATAGTAATGCTCCTAAGACAAAAAAAAATCTCACACAAGATGACAAAAGTTTTCTATAAAAATTTTAGCCTGATATTTTATTGTATCAAGATAATGTCAGAAACGTAATCTACTAAAAATTTCAAAAAAATTGAAAAATAAACTACAACAAAAAAATAATTCGCTCACGAGAGTTTCTCTTCTGACAAAGTTGTGTTCGAATAGAATGCCACATATCGTTACTCTCTTGTCATTGAGCCTTCCAATCTTTAACCCCTTCGAGTATGTACTCTTTACTCTTGAATTTTTGAACTCCGCTGTGCATTTTACTCTGGTTATAACATCCATGGTAAGCCAACACGCAAATAAATATATAATCTTTAGTATTTAATATTATTTAATTAAACGTTTACTTATTTCATTGCGGTTCACTCACAGCAGTGTCCAACAAAATATTATTGGCGCATATTTGTTCACAAACTTAGGGGGAGGGCATCAATGGATCTTGGTAACGACTTTTTTTTCTGTTACTATGACATACTTTTGAGTGCCGTGAAATAAACTGAAAACATATGGTGGCTGAGTGGTTAGACTGCTCACCTCCCACCAATACGATCCTGGTTCAATCGCCGGCCGGCTCACTCCGGATTTTCGCAAGTGGGAATCGTGCCGTACGATGCCGCTGGTCAGCTAGTTTTCTCGGTGATCTTCCGTTTCCCCCGCCCTTTCATTCCAGAGCTGCTCAATACTCACCTCACTTCACCCTCGCCGGTGCTCAACACTCAAGATCAGCCCAAATCTCTTCATTCTTCACACATATGCTGGAAACAATTCCGTCACAAAGTAGCTATTAGTTTCCAATCATGTTAGAAATGAGAATAATTACAATGAAATTGCAATTGAAAATACCCGAAGTCAGCAACCAAAATAAATTCCTGTCCAAACGTAACAATGGACTGCCGCGGGTTTCCGGCTACACTTAGCACAGCTCCCTCTGTTATCCTTCAAGGAAGTTCGTCTCTATGGGGGAAAGCGACTAAGTCGATTTATTATTGTGTCACTGACACTTATTAGTGTTTTGAGACATTGTTACTTTTTTCTTAGAAAAAAAAAGTCAAAATTTATGGTCGTATAAAATATAAAAAACTTGCCCGGCAATAGAAAAACTATGCTTTCGTTTTCCTGTAAATTTAGGAGGCAAACACATCATTTTGAAGTACTATGGACGGCTCTTAACATCGATGTCTTGAGAACCGGCTGAAATTTAATTTTGGTAAGAAATTACTATAGACTTAAAATTTATTATATTCACGGATATGCATATATTATTTTGTATGTTTCACAAAACTGTTGGTTGTAAAGATGCAATGTTTTACTTGTAGTTATACAAGAAAAAAAATTGGCAATTACTTTTTTAAAAAACTATTTGAAAAATACGCGGAAATATGTTTCACTGTGTATGCAATATAGCACAAATTTTTTATTGGAAGCTCAGCCATGTGCAATACAGTCAAAGAGCTACCACAAAATGTTTCTGGAAGAAAGAAAATTCTGCTTGAACAAGAGCATTAGCAGTATGAAAGTATGTGCTTCGGCACAACCGTGTAGCATATTTATGTCACACAATTTTTACACCATCCACCATGATTTACAATCATCTATCTCTTTTCTTACAATTTAATGCGCATATTATTGTTATATAGTTACCTGAACATGCAAGCAAATATAGTATTGTTACGGCATTCTTTGCGAATTTATTTCACCCCCTTCTCCCGCCTGCCTTCCGGTTTTCACACGGCCATTCGTTTCTTTTTTTAACCAGTCACACATTCTTAAAAAAATTGTACAGGTTTTAAACGTTCTGAGTTCTGCAAATTATTCAATTATTCTAATTACTGATAAGAGATACATTTACAAATATAGAGTTAAAACTCTGAAAAATTAAATTAGCCTAGACAAAGTATAAACTCCTTTACTCATCAAGTTGTAGGCTTAATTTTTAACGTGGTTTTTTTTAACTGTTCAGTTTAACTAAAGCGGTTCAGTGGCAATAATAAACGTACATCTCCAGACAAAAGATTGGAATTTCTTAAAGATCCATTTGGTACATATGTAATTTGCATACAGTTTTGTTAAGTGTGAGATAAGAGCAAATTTCCTGCCTATAGAAAAAAAATTCGACGAGGATGGGATTCGAACCCACGCGTGCAGAGCACATTGGATTAGCAGTCCAACGCCTTAACCACTCGGCCACCTCGTCTTGCCTGTACGACCTCTGAGTGTGTGTATATTTTTTAATTTGTTTTATTATCATTCATTTGTATTTTTGTATTAAATGGTTTTAAAAAAAGGGTGTGTTTGTTTTGTAGATACCTGAACAAAAACTTTAAGAAAGAAAAATTATTCATATCTTTCAGAAGATTAAAACTATTTAAGAAAAAAATACGGTAAATGTAACAACACCTTAATGGATCAAACATTTTTTAATAACACGAACGCAGAAACTACGACAATTTTGCCTTGAAACTAATTGATTTCTTGCGGACAATGACACAAGCACGGAAAAGCAAGAGTTGATCGAACTTTTCCGCTTGTGTCGTCTATGTACGCAATGGCCGTACGCCGGCTCCGTGCTACAATTATAGTAGAAGATGACAAGCTGTAGGCCTGGTTCGTTGATATTTGAACTGTACGGTTGGCTAGTCTAATATAATTTTTTAAAAAATGCGTTCTTATTTTTATTTACGTGTAAAAAGCTATATTATGTAAATCTGATTTTTTTTTTTTACGTCCTCGATCTGCTACAGACTGCCATGTTTTAATTTCTTTATATTTCTAATTAACATCATCCTTGTGTATAACTGGCAATGTTTTGACATAAGATAAAAATGCAAATCATTGTCATCACTGCATCTTTTCACGATTCTAACGCGGCAGGTTAGCCTGCTCGCCTCCCACCAAGGCGAACCGGTTTCAAACCCCTGCCGGGCCACTACAGGATTTTTGCATGTGGGAATCGTGCCGGCTGGTTTTCTCGGGGATCTCCCGTTTCCCCCGCGCTCTCACATTCCGGCACCGCTCCATACCTCAGGCCGTGTTCGAATTGCCACTTTTAGTTTACTAAAAGGTCACGTGACCCGAATTAGTCTACTAAAATGATGATGTATTTGGTATTTTAGTATTTAATTTTTAGTAGGGGAGAAATGGGTAATGGGAGTCAGCGGACAATGGCGGTCATGCCTATAACGTCGAAACCACAATATTTAGACAAGTGAATACCGGCGAAAACATAGCGCTGCATACGCCCCGCATCACGCCCGAACTTTCCGTTCAGTTCGCGCGGAACGCTTGATGCAGGAGGTCGGGTCACGTTCTCGCGCTGATTTGATGTAATTGTTCGAGTGCACATTACGAACGGTGAGTACATCATTTCAATGCAACTAAGTGATTGAACGATTTTCTGATATGATTTTAACCTTAAATCATTGCATTACATAACATTTGTAGTGATTCGTCTATTACGTTATTTATTATATTTATTTTTCTTGAAGTAGATGTCTTCGGATAATGAGAGTCATGTGACTCCCTCCCATTACCCGCAATGTTTATCATGTCCAAACATTGATTTATTTTATTTTCTGTTGTTTCACAGATGCCAAAAGCACGACCCAGAACAACCAACAAAGCGCAGTGGTCTTCTGACACGCTCTCAAGAGCGGAAGACCACATGATGCAAAGTCACACTATGAGACAAGCTGCTTAAGCCATGAACATACCGTTTTCGAGTCTCCAAAAGCTGTTAAAGAAAAACGATTCTCGGAACCACGTCTTCGTCGACTTCCTGTATTTAGTGAAGACGTAGAAAAGAATCTGGCAGACCAAATCAAATATTTGGCACACCTTTTTTTTTTTTGTGGATGCACTGCTATTCAAATCAGAAAAATAGCAAATCAGTTTGCAGAAAATCAACAAATTAAACACAACTTTGACAGAAGTGCAAGAATGGCTCAGCTTGCAGAAAAGATCACCCCATATGATGTGGCGTCTATATTTAACAGAGCATATTCATCTGTGGCATCTATTAACAAAGGAGAATCAGGATTCCGAGCAGCGGGTATCTTCCCACTAAACCCAGGCGTCTTTTCGGAAGAAGACTTCATTGCAGTTGAAGTCCTCACTGACGCTGAAGTAGTTGTTCATGATTGCTCTAGCTCTAGCTCTAGCTATAGCTATAGCTCTAGCATGATTGCTCTAGCTCCTTCACTGTACCGACTACTGTGACAACATCTGCAACAATAGACCCAGTGAAGTCTACATCAAGACAAGTAGATCCACCAGGATTAGCACCCGTGTTTGCATCTGAAGATCCAATGGCTGCATCATCAAATTCTCCATCGACCATCAAAGACCTACTTCCGATACCTGGCCAAACATGTTCTGTTAAGACGAGAAAAGGCCGAATGAAGCAGCATGCCAAGATTATGACCTCAACACCTGTAAAAGACAGTCTGATAGAAAAAGGAAACAAGAAAGCAGCGAGAGTAGGGAAAGAAAGAAGCTGCAAAGATAAAGGCAAGAAGCGCAAAGCACAGCAAAAAGTTGTGAAGAAAGCCAAAAGACGCGTGCTTCAAGATAAAACCTCTTCCTCGGAGTCAGATAGAAGTCTCAGTCACGTATGTGATGACGATGACGACGATGATGATGAGGAAGATGCTGGTAACACATGCTTAATCTGTTGCGAATTTGGCCGTAACAATGAGATGTGGTACAGGTGCACTTCGTGTGGACTGTGGGCACATGCGGACTGCACTGGGTGGTCTTCACCGGAAGGTTACGTGTGTGACAACTGCTAAGATAGGTTGACTCTCATTGCCCCATATGATGACTACAATAACCCGCATGTTGGGACAATGGTGGTCACAGTGATTTTGTTTTAAATGATCAATTGCTAAAGTATGTTCCCAACGTTGATTAAACTGTTCAGACTAATAGGTTATTAGTCATACTACCGTCAACACTTATTTTAATAACGTATAAACAAGAAACTTGTATTTTATATCAATTCTTGCGTATGTGACTCCAATTACCCCTTTCTCCCCTATGCAACGAAACTTTATAAAATACCAAATTCCCGAATCGCAACCATTTTTGAACAAGTGACTATCGACGGCGTCCTAATTTAACGATACTAAACACTAAAATTCTAAAATACCAAATGGTCAATTCGAACACGGCTTCAATCACCCTCGAGGGCTCTCAAGACCTCGCTGTTAAGAGCCGCCCAAATCTCTTCACTTACTCACTCAAACACGGCACATGCTTTTAAATCATGACCCATTGGAAATACAGGCTTAGCACTTGATGAGCTTTTCGAATACGTCGCGTTCTGTAAACGTCACTGCGCAACTATATGTACGAGTGAAATATGGCAACATTTTACAGCGTTCTATGAGAGTCGAATAGTAAGAAAATTTAAAGTTATTAAAATAATAAATTACGAATTATGTGGTTTGCCTAATTGAATTAGGAAAACTAACTCATACGACAAAGTATTTTATATTCATCAAAATTAAAGGTTAAGCAAATAAGCAGTTTGCATAGCGACAACGGCGTTTATATAGTTTCATTTGTAGCAAATTACATTAATTTTATTTATTGATAATATTGCCTACGTTGATCGACACGCTCCAAAACTATGGCACTTCCGTTGTTTACTTTGTTCTNCTAATTGAATTAGGAAAACTAACTCATACGACAAAGTATTTTATATTCATCAAAATTAAAGGTTAAGCAAATAAGTAGTTTGCATAGCGACAACGGCGTTTATATAGTTTCATTTGTAGCAAATTACATTAACTTTATTTATTGATAATATTGCCTACGTTGATCGACACGCTCCAAAACTATGGCACTTCCGTTGTTTACTTTGTTCTNTTTATTTATTGATAATATTGCCTACGTTGATCGACACGCTCCAAAACTATGGCACTTCCGTTGTTTACTTTGTTCTTTCAGAAATCATATTTTCTATAATAGCCGGAATTACCTCATCAGAGCTTCCCATTTGGTTGGACGTAAATATATGAGGCATTTACTAACATTTGTCTTGTCTCCATGGCTGTTATGAATATATGTATCGCTGAATCAACAAACTTAGGCACTTCTATGGACATATTATCAACACGGTCGGAAACATTATAGGCAACGAGAATGTAAACCTTCCTGGCAGTTATCCATCTATATATTAATGCCTAAGTCGTCTTTTTTTCTAAATACGAGCTGCACGTTATATTCAAATGTCTTGTTTTTTTTTTATTAAACTTGGAAAAGGAATATAAAACGGTTATATGCATACCCAGCGTTGTATTTAATAACCCTATAGATTCCTCTCAATATATCCCAATTTTCCCGACTAAGAGAGTGATTTCCAACATTATAATCGGAAATTAAATTATTCGGTTACTTTATGAAGTTAGTTTTAAATAAAGTGAGGACATGTTAGGCCTATAACATTTCAATAGTACTATTTCTCTCAGTCATAACGAATACGTTTATGGTTAACAAAATTATATTACAATGCATGTAAGCAAATACCAAATAATATGCACTTCATTAATTTTATGAACAAAAGACAAGCAAATATGTTAAAGCCACGTGAGTTATTTATACTTCATTGGATGGGTGGGTGGATGTAAACTTCTTCGATTCCTGTAACTTCACCCTAATGATACGAAACACTTACGTATGACTTTAAACTCTTATCATAAAATGCAGAATTATAATGCTAGACCTGCCAAAGTAAAGGTGGCAGATTTTAACTTTGCTAGTTGTGTTGAAATACATTATATAACATTTTTAAAGTTACTACAGTTTTACCAGTAAGCTACATTTTAAACTACTATGCAAGCACTGTCACAACATTTACGAGTTATGCATACATACTCGAATTTGGCACTAACTTTTCAGTAGATAGATAGACTTTGTTAGATTTAATTTACGAAATTATAATTTTTAACGAATTAATTTGTATGGGTGGAATAACAAAATGAATNAGACTTTGTTAGATTTAATTTACGAAATTATAATTTTTAACGAATTAATTTGTATGGGTGGAATAACAAAATGAACCTAAGTCCTTCATGAATGAGTTACTTCGTCTTGACTTAACAGACGAATTGAAATTAAGTTAAAGTAGTGACTTTACAAAGTGTTTATTTTATTGAAAAACATACAAGAATATAAATATACTGTCNTGAAATTAAGTTAAAGTAGTGACTTTACAAAGTGTTTATTTTATTGAAAAACATACAAGAATATAAATATACTGTCAGTTGACCTACACACTGAGTTTTACTCAGTAGAGAGTTTTTATCATCTATGAATTGGTAACACTATCTAAAGTTATGAATGAAAAAAAAATGCAAGTATGGACACAAAAAACCTGCCATATAAGAGTTATTTGCTCCTGTGATTTTCTTTTTTGCTGAGTCTGAGTCACAGAAAGGCAAGCAAAAATAACACAACAGTAAGCCACTATTCAATATTTAAAGATATACTTGTAGGCGTAAGGTATAATAAAGTTATCTAATTAATATCCAGTGACAAGCACAACAAAAATAACTTGTAATGTCAAGAATAATTAAAGACAGCTTCAAAACTGGGTTTTAAATTAGCTTCATGTTGGCCCATCCTCTGTCTACACATTTATGTTTGTACCACTCCTTGGTTACTTTAGGAATAGTTAGTTATCTACGCTGTATATCCAAATGCAGATTGGGTAATGTTCTCCAGTGATTATGCATAAAATATTTCTGCAGTTATGTAATTCTAGTGTAATTGCAAAACGGTCAGGTCTTTTGGTATGCCCATATCACATTTCGTAATGGCCTTACAAACACCACAAATAATTGTTACAAAAACACAAAGAAAATACACTGCCCTGATCCAGAAAATACTATGAATATTTTTAATGTCACAGGACTTGGTTACAACACATGCTAACCTTTAACTTAAGAATTTCCAGAATTTGTGCAGTAGCTCAAGATCACGAAGAGTATGCCTACATGAACAAGGTAAGGACTTTCTAATTAGCCTCTTAATAAGAAAGTGGCGTAGTAACATCTCTTTACTAAAATGATCTAACATCCTGATATTTGACTTAAATCTCCCCCTAGAATATAGTCATTAATGTATGTAGTTAAATTGTTGTATAATACCCCAACTTACGCTTTTGTGCTCAGCCTTACTCCGTTTTATTAACCACAATAATATTAATAATAATCATATTAATTACAAATTTAATAATACTACTAAATACATTAATAGCAAAAAAAAAATTGATAGATCGTTAAAAATATCACCATTTGATCCGAATTATGATCTGATACACCACTATATTGGTTTTTAGATGTGACTTGAGTGGATTTAAGCTAAACGCTACGAATCCACCAACATAAAAGTTGAAAGACTATTAATACTTTTCATAATCATTCGCCCGATTATTGAGATATTTTATCCTTTCAAGGTTAAGGTGCTTCAGAAAACAAAAATTTGTCGCATGAAGGGAGGACAAGGTTTGAGTTGCCACTGATCAGTAATTGTCACCTATACTGTTTGAAAAAAATTTCATCAGCAAGAATATACGTATGCCGTACTCTCTAAGGCAAGTCCAAACATCAACTAACACATGATGGAATGCACTACGACCAACACAGCTGCACCAGGCAAATGTGTGAACATAGTTGCTGCCTCAGAGAGCGTAAATAACCAGGAAGTAAATTTGGCTAAAGACGATATGGCAGTAACACCGAACACTTACAAAACACAGTATATTGCATTATACACCACGTCGACTGGTAACACGGAAATGCAGTCAACTAAATTAATATAGCAAATGACGTGACTAACAAGGACAAAGTCAGAAGCCTAGAGAGAATCATAATCTAAATCGCACACTGCAAAGGCAAACGGAGAGGTTATAATCACTTATAGCCTCAGTAGTATGGATTGGGGCCTGGGGGCTCCGAGGACAAGGGCTGGGGTCTGAGGATTAGAGGACATTATTGGATGATGTCACCACCGCCATATTGGTTGTTCTTTATTTTGACGTTGCCGCCATAATGAATGATATCACATCACCATCTTGTTTCCTATCTTCGCAATATTGTCCGCCATATTGTCCACCATCATGTGTTTTTCTTTTGCTAATTGTTTTTCAGCAGCCATCTTGTTTTCAAATGTAATTTGTTTACATCTGCTGTCGCATACGGGATGCATCATTCTCTTAACTACCATGTTTGTTAATGGAGTTGACAGCTAGAGTATTTTGGTGTCGTCCATCCTGTTTCTGGATTTGGCCGCCAGAGTCACTGTAGTCTATCGATTAATCGAATGTAATTCTGTTTCTGGTGTCAGCTGCTAGGGGGACTGCTAGTCAAAAGACGATGTTCCATGGACAAGGGAACCTCGACCATATTGACAATATTGTAAATTATAGAACTTCAAAAAACCTGTGGAAGGAGATGGTTTTGATCCAGCCACCCTTGATATGGAAAACTCGTACTAGGCCTTTAGACACTTGGTTAATGAGACGATTATGTGTAAGTGGTTTTAAATGAGGTGCATGCAGTATGTCAATGTGTTCTTAACTTAAGTACCAGTAAACATAGGTACATCATGTTGTGTCTGCTGTAAGCCACCATCTTATTTATGACAGTCATTTGTTTTTCGTCTACAATATGTAGCCACCTCGTTTACGACCATCATTTGTATTCGTCTGCTGTACACCACAATCTTTGTATTTTTGCACCTTGTGTTGGACTTCAAATATTTTCCTCAATCCCAATGTTGGATGGCTGTGACACAACTAATCTTTATAAAATATATTTAGTTCAGAGTTAAACACATTTAAATACATATTTATTCGTTTACCAATAAGCTTACTTATACCTAAAAGTCATGTATTAAATATTCAAAATTTCTTTAAGTAGTAATATAATATATTTTGTTTCCTGCACAGCCATGTTACACGAAAACATATTTCACACCTCAGTGTGTGATGATTGCAGGGAAACTATTCCGCAGGAATAAAATAACAAAATGAGTATTAGAAATTTAATTATTTTAAATTTTATTACATGGCATGAAAATGAAATTCATTGTTTTTTTTTTCTTAAGCGATAGGTTCTTAGGCTAGTCTACGGAATGTACATTTTCCGACGTCTTCGAGCTTCTCCCTCCCACTTAATTGCTATGTCCCAACTCCAATCCATAAATAAAGTGCTGTGGGTTGGTAAAGGGAAATATATTTATCTATAATGGCTTATTTCGGTATCCATGAATCCTCTGATTTCGTGAAACCTAGCCAGCATACTAGTACTTTATTTCCTTACCGTTTCAAAACTTTTCCCACGAGATATGTACGAGGTAACTTTGTTACCTGGATTTTCTGGGCATAGAATTCTCTGCGAATCGGTTCCTCATTCAACTCTTTGAGATTGAAGATCATTGGTTCATAATTCCGAATTTTTACCACTCTGAACAGTTCGTTCGACCACCCAGGTATATATAGCCTTTGTCAAAAGTTCCCTTCTCTAAGGATATGTGTACATAATTGCCCACACGAACTTTGAGTTTGTGTCTGTCCAATTTTGTCTCGTTTATAAATACTGTGCACATTAGCGATTCATCCGCACATTTACGGGATGCGCACCTGTTGTACGGCGAAGTTAATTATTATAGACAGATACTAGTTTAGGTAATATATCCAACCACTTGTAGCTTTCTTGTGCCTAACATTACTTCCATATTTCTGTTTTCAAAGTACGATTGAATCTTTCGACAATTACAGCCTTCATAGCAGTGTGGGTAGAATAATAATTTATCTTGTGTTTCTCCATCAAGGCACAAAAAGCGGTGTTGTAGAATTCCTTGCCGAGATTCACTTGTAAATTTTTGGTTCGGCCTTTATCCTGCAGAACAACTTTCATTGCATCTGCCAAATATTTCCTCATTTTATATCCACCCCTCACCTTTTTAATCAGGCGTTTAAGCAACAATACAGTTTGTAAATGCATTGCATTACCCTCTTATCCATGTCACCTTGCATTAATCCCTGCAGTTGTTTGCAGATTATTGATGTTATGGTAACTGGCTTCATTAAAAAAATGACAAGTAATTCGATGTTATTGAATAAACTGAAAAGCAAGATTCCACTGACAAGGAAAGTGGGACCAAGCACACGTCTAACAGAAGGTGAGGTAAATTTACTCGTGTCTTGAATATTTTCATGTACCAAGAAAGGTTTCCCCATAAAAAAAAATTGTGCGACAGTATGAAATATATTTTGCAGATGATTTATATGATAGAAAAACTAATTTAGTTGTCAACGTACCAAAGCGAAATGGTTTGATTCATTCCTCAAGCATAATTCATTGTATCTGAAATACATGCAATACCTATGGCTCGTACAGGTGTCACTGAAGACCAACTAAAAACTTGGGTAAATAAATTATGAAGAAAATGCTGTAGAAATTTTGGAGGGTCAAGTTCGAATTTATAATGCAGATGAGACAGGTTTTCAAACATAACCTAAAACTGTAAATGTACTAGGTCCAATGCCATATGAAAACTTCTATGAAATCAAAATAGGAAATGAAAAGGAGGCACTGACGACCATGGCAGTGTTAAGGGCAGCTTAAGACACAATAGCACCTATGATTGTGTTACCCCTCCAAAAAATTTCAAAATAAACATTGGGCAACTTAAAGAAACGTGGGGATTTGATAGGTTGAAAAGGAGTTGGATGATGGGAGCACTGTATTTTGAATAAATAACCAGCATTTTTCTACCTTCGTTGAAAGGCCATAGTATTGCATTACCCGTCCTCCTCCTCGTTGATGACTGTGTGCCTCATTTCCCATTTAAAATTTCCAAATTTTGCAGTGAAAATGTTATCCTACTGTTTGTATTGTAACCAAATGCTAATCTGCAGATGTGTCAGCATTCTTAACATTGAAAGATAGTTGGGCTAAAGCAGTTTTTGACTGATAATGTAAAAGTTTCGATACAATAGTCGTTAGCAGCTTTTAGAGTACGGCTTGAGATCGTATTTATTTAAAAGGTAGCACATGAAACTATTCAAAATGGGCTAAAAAAAAAAAGGCAACATGTTTTCTATACACCCAGAGGCAATTAATTAAAGATACTGCATAAGACATCAAAAGGCAACGTCCTTCACATGGCACAACCAGTGAATGTTTGGTAAAACATACAAGTTTTGGTGTTGAATATTTGTTATGCTAAGAACCACTCGTGAAGTATGTCAGGCTGAAAAGTTCCAAGAATGGGAAATTTTAGTTTGGCACGGAGATCCAGTTAGAAAAATAAACTCGTTGAAGTTTGGAGACTCGATCGTTCAAGGTGTATTCCAACTGGGAATGGAAATTCCACGTCAGGTGAACATTTCCTTGAAAAATTTGAGATCTCTGTTGGTAGCTGCAGTGGCTCTCTCAAGCAGCTACAAATAGAAGAGATCTTGAAAAACCCTGGCTACAAACTGCTACAGTAACAAGAGATAGAGATAATGACCAGAGAGCTACAGAGGAATTTCCAACATCAGATAAATACAATTTTCCTCCAACAGCTACGTATGGTACAAGAAAAAATAACCATCCTTCAAGAGAATATAATATTAACAACACATGACACATTCTGCATTCGTTAACAAATCTAGTAAAACATATTAGGTCTGCTTTTACAAACAATACACAATGACTCACTCCATCACCAGTGAAAAGAGATAAAGTACAGAGGTTTCCTTAACACAGTTATAACAAATAATCCATGGTTAGAATACACTGGAATGAAAGTATAAGACAAATAACATAAGGAAACAGCATAATTGGAAAGTAAGAAAAGAAAATCAGCAAAATTACAGAACATATAACTAAAACAAGAAAATGCAAAACATATATATACATTTTACACCTTGTGAAGATAACACGAAATATCTGAGACCTCCAGAACTACCAACGAAATGTTCAATAACAAAGTATATGCAAACCACTACACCATTAACATTTTAATAGTCGTGGAATGAGAGCGGTCTCATTCGTGACGAAATATCACGAGGACATTCGACAGTTAACACCAATAATAATGAAGATGGAGCTGCTATCACAAAACAGAACGTTTATACCATCAGCCGAAACCTCAGTTTCGGAAACCCAACTTTCCAAATACTTTAAAATAAGGTTTTAGTGAAGTGTTAATAGTGTTAATACCTTCACACAAAACTCAGTTTTGGAAACTTGTGTTTCATGTGTCATTTTATGCTGGAAATCACTGGTATCAAAATAGTGAAAAATATGTCTTTCTTTCTGTTATGCCGATACGATAAAGAAATATATTTTACAGAAAATTCATAAATATATGACCAAAACGTTATTTAACATTGAATACATTGCTTTACAAAACATAACCAAAATGTGTTATTCTGTAATTTTTTTTTTTTTNAAACGTTATTTAACATTGAATACATTGCTTTACAAAACATAACCAAAATGTGTTATTCTGTAATTTTTTTTTTTTTAGATGCTACGTATTTATCGTGTATTATTAATTAGTTATTTTCGTACGTACACCAAAAATATATANTTTTTTTTTTTTAGATGCTACGTATTTATCGTGTATTATTAATTAGTTATTTTCGTACGTACACCAAAAATATATAAACACTCTGCATTTAGACACATTATTTTTAATCAGTTAACGTTTTGTTTTGCATTCAACAGATCCCAGTAGTACATTTCGTATCGTATTTACAAACGAAACCAAAGTTTCTCTGTTTATACCGCAGACAAAACCTAACATTCAACGCGCAACTTGAATTACAAATTCGATTTCGAAATACGTCAAAACCTCACTTTCGCAGCGTTCATACAGCACACAAACTCTACTTTCCGAAACCCAAGTTACCGAAACTCTGGTTTCAGCTGACGGTATGAGTGTACTGAAAAAAAGTGAAAAACTTCAAAGAGGAATTTGTGTTAGTAAAATTTGTTAGTGAGAAGAAATTGTCTTACTCATTCGATTGCGTTGTTCAGGAAATTGATGAGATTGATGTTGAGGTTTGGGCCTGACACAAACATATTGAAGGAACAATGTTCAAAATGAGCGAGGAAGACGTTTGCACGGTTCAGTACAAGCATACTTACATTCGAAAATCTGTCGGAACCTGTCATAAAAAGTTATTGGAGTAAGTGTTACGTATGGGCCCAAAGACACTAATTAAATTTAATTTCAAGAACTTATTTAACAGTTTTGTGATTTATCAATGTGTATAGTATTTGATAATTTGTGGTATTTACGTAAGGTAGTCTTCATTTTGTGTTTCAGTTATCCTTTTGCTAAGGTCTATTTTACATTGTCAATAGTAAATTTTCAACTGTTTTAGGCGTGTAGTATCATGGTCATAATTTAACATTAATGCTAGAAATACTGATTTCTCAGGCATTTCCTACCTACACGTATTCACCACAAATGCAGTACATTTAAAGATGATCTTTGAACAAAGTATAATCTTGATTTGCACACAGACATATGATAGCATTGACTGCAACAGTGGTCAATAACTAAGTGCAAGTGGTCAACTACTGGCGATTTTTATGTTCAGGTTCAAAAATTACGAAATATATATATTCCAAAATTAGATCTCTGTGTGTATCTTGTACAAAACTGTTTAAGCTTTCTTATTGGTAAAACATATTTGGGAGTAGTATGGAAATGTAACTCGTCATGCAATAATAATAATAATTTTATAAATACCGTGTGAGTTGCCTGCGCAGATTTTTCCGTATCTATGCAACCCCACACACAATACTACCCATCTAACAAACATCTCCTCCTCTGTAACATAATTGTCTCTTGTGTAGCCGAGTCCCGCGCCGTGTACGTACTCGTTACGGCGCCTCGTCTGTTAGCTGAACATTAGACGCCGTTGTCAGCCCAATTAGAGACGCGAAAATAGAGAATCGCTACAAAACAGCACGTGCGCGTCGATATCTTATCATCAATACAGTAAGCGGTGACTGTTTTTGTATGTCACATGAAGAAACACAATGGCTTGAAGCGAGGCAGATGTGTGTTATTAAGGATGCAATCGTCACGTACTAACGTATTCGGTAAACATCNCACAATGGCTTGAAGCGAGGCAGATGTGTGTTATTAAGGATGCAATCGTCACGTACTAACGTATTCGGTAAACATCGCAATGATTTGTTGCAACACAATAAACGGATGAGCAGTCTTAGAAAAGAGACTGCTTCTCAACGCATTGCTGACATAACGCCATCCGTTCACCGCTTACTGCACTGAANAGCAGTCTTAGAAAAGAGACTGCTTCTCAACGCATTGCTGACATAACGCCATCCGTTCACCGCTTACTGCACTGAAAACGAATCAACGCGCACATGGTGTTCTGCTACGAATGATGTTTTGTTAGATGGGTAGTACTGTGTGCGGGTTGCATAGATACGGAAAAAAGGCGCGAGCGACTCACCCAGTGTGTGTGTGTATATACAGAGTGATTCTAATGGGACAAACATTGAGGGGTGGTAGAGCTCACTAAAACAAACCATTATTGTATAGGAATATATGGGCGGAAGTGACGCGTTGAGGCACAAACACAAAAACATAACACAATAACGGAAACATCAAATGTTCATTAGCAGCATACTTAACGAGTGATTCCGTACAGAAAATGAAAAAAACATTTGCTGGAAATGCATCCACCAACAGTCACGCATGCTTGGCGACCTCTACATATGGTGTGATTGGCGGACAATGGTGACGTGCGTGAAATACCCGGCGTATTTGAATCTGTTCGCCAATCGCTCCACCGACGCTACCAAGCTTGCATTACTGTCGGTGGTAGCAATTTCGAGCAATTATTATAAACATTGCTGTAAAAAGGCATTTAGCGGCGACGTTGTAAATAAACAATGTGTTGCATTTCATGTGTTATCTTTGTGTTTGTGCTTCAACGCGTCACTCCCGCCCATATATTCCTATAAAATAATTGTTTGTTTTAGTGAGCTCTACCACCCCTCAATGTTNTCAACGCGTCACTCCCGCCCATATATTCCTATAAAATAATTGTTTGTTTTAGTGAGCTCTACCACCCCTCAATGTTTGTCCAATGACCACCGCCATTGTTCATCACTGCCGAAGCTCAGAGCGGGGGTAGACCAGGCCCCGTAAGGGGCCCATTACCACCCCATGATTTTAGAATCATCCTGTATATATAAACTTACCAGCTATTGGTGCTGTGCATCTGTATCATTTCTAAGCATAATATTATGTGATTCAGTTAAATCGAAGTGAATACTAGAATCAGGAACGATATGAGCAACATGACAATTGATGAGAACCTAATAAATAATTCTGAAAAGTATCTCCACAAATAATATTGGTAAGTAAGTAAATCTTGTGTTATATCTGTAACAAAAATTGGAAAAATTCAGACCAAAGAATGTATGCTCAAGGATGTTATTTGGCCCCTATATGTACATGAATTGGCTGTAAATATTTTATTGGCATATACTATGGTGGTACTGTAAAATTTTCAGAAGATATTGCATAAACAGCCAAAAATGGTGCAGTGGAAGGGAAGAAAAATCAAAATTGTTTATATGTAATAAATTTTCAGTCTGAGATCAAAAATCAAACTTTTATAGCTGACAACAAAATCATCGTTCAAAAACAGCATAGATGACTTAAATATGTCAGCAAGAAATACTTAGATAGAAAGAAGCTGTCGACGGAAGGTCTCGCTTATCTCGAAGAATATTGCGAGACATGTTTGAAAGAACAGCAAGTTTGATTCCCGCTCAGTAACATTCGTACAAGAGCAGCCAAAGCACTCGAAATCATACGTTCAGATGAGTAACAAATCCAGTAGAACAGCCGCAGTCAGAAGAGAGTCCATGCAGTTTAAATTTCCCATACCGAAGGTTGCTAAGAATTCTCCTGTACATTACAAATAAAATCAAACATGCTGAAAGACCTCCAGATCATGATGTTTGTCGAAATTTAATCTTGAAATATTGCAGACTTGTACACCGACAATGAAAGTGCTGTAAACTTTGAGAAAAATAGCGTCATGAATCGTAGATCGAAACATAACTAAGTAACACACAATTTTATTCATAAAAAAATAAACCAAGTACTGAATGTTTTATTGTTCTAGTAGTGAGCAGATTGCCACAAAACCTTCAGGAAATATGACGTTCAATTATCATGTTGACAAAGTAGTTGCCTAATAGTAGCTCAGCCNATTGCCACAAAACCTTCAGGAAATATGACGTTCAATTATCATGTTGACAAAGTAGTTGCCTAATAGTAGCTCAGCCGTAATGTTTTTAAACTAAAATTTTCAATGCAAAGTTATTTTTATATAAAATTTCATAATTAGGAGGGAGTATTCAATTGAAGGTATAATACTTTTTTATTGTCAGTGCTTGTAGTTACAATAAGCCAAAACTAAAGCAATTTTTTTTGTAAATACTAGTAAACTTACNATTGCCACAAAACCTTCAGGAAATATGACGTTCAATTATCATGTTGACAAAGTAGTTGCCTAATAGTAGCTCAGCTGTAATGTTTTTAAACTAAAATTTTTAATGCAAAGTTATTTTTATATAAAATTTCATAATTAGGAGGGAGTATTCAATTGAAGGTATAATAATAATTTTTTATTGTCAGTGCTTGTAGTTACAATAAGCCAAAACTAAAGCAATTTTTTTTGTAAATACTAGTAAACTTACATTGCTTCGGTGGGAATACGAGCGGGGAACAAAAAATTATGGCTGAAGGTTATTTCGCTGCAATAAATGATAAATAAAGCAATTTTTAAAAATATCTGTCTTGCATGTACTCATCAATGAACTACAAGTAACAAAACTAAAAACGAGACGATCTTATGTGGCAAAATTGTATTAATTTCTTTGATGAGGTCGGGAATGGACCGCACCATCGAACTTCGGCGGTGACGCATTCTGGCTCGAAAATCATGTGATTTTGTTGCTCCAGACGACACAGGAACAAGCTTCTTTCTTAAAGTTGCTGTTAAAAAATCTGTTACAAAATTCTTCCAACTAAAATGATTCAGTGAAGTATTCTTTCGATTTCAATATGATTTCTATCAATCACTTTATCTGATTCCCTAATATTATTTTCTTACGCTCTTGAAGTGTCTGCTACAATTTAGACTAGCATTGTACAAATAATTAAATTGTACATTATATATTTGCACTAGGGTGTGATAATACAAATTTGAATCACATTTTCAGAGAATTTGTCTATTTTGTAACTATTTTAATACTGAAAAATGTTAAATTGTAGGCATTAGAGTCTACATAATAGAACAGAGATTCGGCTACGTAAAAACCATGTCTTACATTCACAGATTCTTACATAACTCTCTGCAACAGTGAAAATACGTTACACTGAGGTTTGGAATTCATTGCTATGCGAATGAAATAATAGCATATTTGGGTTTTTATTTTGCCTGTGGTCGTGTATTATAAAACGGCCTCACGATCTTCATTACCATACAAATATACGACGCAGGTCGTTTTGTTTTGACATTTGATGTCAATATTATCTTCAGTAAACGATACGATTGAAAAAAAACGCCACTATCGTTAGGCACCGGAGGGATTCGAACCCTCGATCTCCTGTTTACTAGACAGGCGCTTTAACCAACTAAGCCACGGCGCCGTTGACCTTAATGTTTGAAATATAGATATAATAATTATTGTAAAGAGAATGTAATATGCTGAAAATGTATTTTTTATTGTATACAAAATATAGTGGCGACTCACGACTATCATCTTGGTAAACATTAATTTGTAAAATTGACTACTCTTTAATTACACGACTTAAAATACAACACGCAACGTAATATTCAGTCATAAATATCATGGTTTGTTTCATACTTTAAAGTAATTTCTTTATACCAAAACTTTTTTGAGTTGTGACACATTTTTTAATGGAATTGGTACCAGAGGTGTAGAGATGGATACGTAATAGGGCGAGCTGAATTACTAACTTTATTAACATTTTTAACAGAAGCAATTGAGTTTATATGACAAAAGTGAGATGTTTATCAAATAAGAATCATACATTTATTAATACACACGTGAATTTCAAGTTTTTAGTAACACAAAAGTTTGGTTTACGTCAAATTCCATTAATTCAAGAGGGTTTCCTTAGGATTTGATTACAGAATTGTACAAATTAGAAGATATTCCTGTTCTATATAAATGAGTTTTTTTGAATTTGTCCCNTTTTTTATTGTCAGTGCTTGTAGTTACAATAAGCCAAAACTAAAGCAATTTTTTTTGTAAATACTAGTAAACTTACATTGCTTCGGTGGGAATACGAGCGGGGAACAAAAAATTATGGCTGAAGGTTATTTCGCTGCAATAAATGATAAATAAAGCAATTTTTAAAAATATCTGTCTTGCATGTACTCATCAATGAACTACAAGTAACAAAACTAAAAACGAGACGATCTTATGTGGCAAAATTGTATTAATTTCTTTGATGAGGTCGGGAATGGACCGCACCATCGAACTTCGGCGGTGACGCATTCTGGCTCGAAAATCATGTGATTTTGTTGCTCCAGACGACACAGGAACAAGCTTCTTTCTTAAAGTTGCTGTTAAAAAATCTGTTACAAAATTCTTCCAACTAAAATGATTCAGTGAAGTATTCTTTCGATTTCAATATGATTTCTATCAATCACTTTATCTGATTCCCTAATATTATTTTCTTACGCTCTTGAAGTGTCTGCTACAATTTAGACTAGCATTGTACAAATAATTAAATTGTACATTATATATTTGCACTAGGGTGTGNTGAAGTGTCTGCTACAATTTAGACTAGCATTGTACAAATAATTAAATTGTACATTATATATTTGCACTAGGGTGTAATAATACAAATTTGAATCACATTTTCAGAGAATTTGTCTATTTTGTAAACAACTATTTTAATACTGAAAAATGTTAAATTGTAGGCATTAGAGTCTACATAATAGAACAGAGATTCGGCTACGTAAAAACCATGTCTTACATTCACAGATTCTTACATAACTTTCTGCAACAGTGAAAATACGTTACACTGAGGTTTGGAATTCATTGCTATGCGAATGAAATAATTGCATTTTTGGGTTTTTATTTTGCCTGTGGTCGTGTATTATAAAACGGCCTCACGATCTTCATTACCATACAAATATACGACGCAGGTCGTTTTGTTTTGACATTTGATGTCAATATTATCTTCAGTAAACGATACGATTGAAAAAAAACGCCACTATCGTTAGGCACCGGAGGGATTCGAACCCTCGATCTCCTGTTTACTAGACAGGCGCTTTAACCAACTAAGCCACGGCGCCGTTGACCTTAATGTTTGAAATATAGATATAATAATTATTGTAAAGAGAATGTAATATGCTGAAAATGTATTTTTTATTGTATACAAAATATAATGGCGACTCACGACTATCATCTTGGTAAACATTAATTTGTAAAATTGACTACTCTTTAATTACACGACTTAAAATACAACACGCAACGTAATATTCAGTCATAAATATCATGGTTTGTTTCATACTTTAAAGTAATTTCTTTATACCAAAACTTTTTTGAGTTGTGACACATTTTTTAATGGAGTTGGTACCAGAAGTGTAGAGATGGATACGTAATAGGGCGAGCTGAATTACTAACTTTATTAACATTTTTAACAGAAGCAATTGAGTTTATATGACAAAAGTGAGATGTTTATCAAATAAGAATCATACATTTATTAATACACACGTGAATTTCAAGTTTTTAGTAACACAAAGGTTTGGTTTACGTCAAATTCCGTTAATTCAAGAGGGTTTCCCTNTAATACACACGTGAATTTCAAGTTTTTAGTAACACAAAAGTTTGGTTTACGTCAAATTCCATTAATTCAAGAGGGTTTCCCTAGGATTTGATTACAGAATTGTACAAATTAGAAGATATTCCTGTTCTATATAAATGAGTTTTTTTGAATTTGTCCCTGTGGATTAATAGCATGGAGCGTACGAAGTGTACTTGTAACATAAAAATACTCGAACGATATCGTTCCTGAAGCTGAATTCGAATACGGTTGGCGTCCACAGTGCGACATTAGAGCTCCTAGCATTGACAAGCGGAACAAGATGAACGACTGCTTGGTGGTGTTGCCGCCAACCTTGTAAATTCTATACGGTACCTTAGGTTGTTACAATGCGGCACAGATGTCGCATGCTTTCCTTCAACGTCCTGTACTTGTGGTTCATTCCTCGATTATAGCTGTTATTTTCAGAGGCATAGGGGGATGAAAGTTAGATGGGCGAAGTACGTTGGACGTTGTTCGCTTGGACTTAATGCACTTGGAATGAANGGCATAGGGGGATGAAAGTTAGATGGGCGAAGTACGTTGGACGTTGTTCGCTTGGACTTAATGCACTTGGAATGAACAGAGATAGCGCTCCAGACGTTTGATTGCCATAGTTTATATTTATTGGAAAAAAGAAATAACGTGTAATTTTTTTAATTCAAAGTGCTATATTTACCGAGCTTTATTTTTATAAATTTCAAGTATTTTTAACTATGTATGTTATAAGAAAAAACCTAACTTCCGTGTTGCCATCGTCATTCGTTTCTTGCACCACTTATAGTATTTCAGAGAAGCTGCATTAATTTCTGTAACGGTCGTATTCAGTGTATTTTACTGTATTTTGTTTGGGTTGTAAAACTTTCACTGGTGAGCTGCACAGTANACGGTCGTATTCAGTGTATTTTACTGTATTTTGTTTGGGTTGTAAAACTTTCACTGGTGAGCTGCACAGTAATGTTTCAGGCGTCGCATATACTATATTATAATTTGCAGAGTGTTTTTCATTGTAACTTAGGCAATGTCTCAATTTANTGTTTCAGGCGTCGCATATACTATATTATAATTTGCAGAGTGTTTTTCATTGTAACTTAGGCAATGTCTCAATTTAAAGAATACTCTTTCGAGAGAGCACTCTTTTCGTACAACCTGGCTAGAGCACTGCTTGGCGCTCTCACGTTCTCGCTCTGTGGAATTAAGAATATCACTCTCGTTTCTCTCAGACGTCATGCAGACAGTTGATGTCTAAAGAAGGGAAGTCATGTTAAGTTAAAATCGTAATCATAGCTACTGTAAATAACATAAATGTGTTCAAAATAATTCACAGATAATTATAAACTATCAGAATAATTATTAGTGCATAAAATATTACTATTGTTTGACATATTTCCGCCATGTTGCAGCAAGAGACAAAAAAACCGAGACTTTGTCAGATATCCGTATTTATATTTTTATAAATACATGCTATGTAAGTTATTTCGTTGTTTAAAACANACCGAGACTTTGTCAGATATCCGTATTTATATTTTTATAAATACATGCTATGTAAGTTATTTCGTTGTTTAAAACTGTTGAAATTATTCACTTACAGGTAAAATGCGACGAGGTTTCAGCTCAGAAAGCTGCTACAACCTTATTCAAACACGGATATAATGTAAACAAATATGGGACGTAGTCAGAAAGCGCCAGCGAGAGCACAACTTCTNAACCTTATTCAAACACGGATATAATGTAAACAAATATGGGACGTAGTCAGAAAGCGCCAGCGAGAGCACAACTTCTTGCCCTCTTTGTGCTCTCGCTCTTTCGTACACTCTCCGACGAATTGAGACAACCAGAGAGCGTTCTGTCTGACGTCATAATGACGAGAGCGAGAACACGAGAGAACGCTCTCTGGACCAATTGAGACAGGGCCTTAGTTGCAGTCTATATGACAGCAACGAATTTTGGGTTGGTAATGTAGTTTGCTTGCTTATGGATACATTACATTATCTGTGCAGTTTATCTTTGATAGTATTAAATAAACGTGCAAAATACATAAATGCNTGCTTATGGATACATTACATTATCTGTGCAGTTTATCTTTGATAGTATTAAATAAACGTGCAAAATACATAAATGCATTTGAATAATTCTGTTACGCAATTCCCTTAACAATCCTTTACAGAGAAAGGATTTTTTAAACAAACAATCGAATGAGATAAGAACAATCGATTCTTGCAGTTAATATTATTGGTGTTATAATCGATTATTCTTGAAAGCCTCTTGTGGAAAGACAGAGATAGCAGCACATTAGCGGTGAAACTTTGGTACCAAATGTTAGCCTTGGTTTAAAGACTTTAAAGTAGTTTGTTGGATCTCTCGTGGTTAGTTTTTAGTGGGCGGTGGAAAACTAAACGCCGAATGAAATATACAGGCCGTAGCGTCCCCGTAAAAAAAAATTGTATTGCCCATATGTATAAAAAGCTTTTCTTTCTTTAAAATAAATCCATATATACACTTAGGGAGGTTGTCACGGCCAAGGGCCGGCCATGGGAGCCCAATTCCTCTTTGCGGTGATGCATGTCTCCTTGCATGAAATCCCTTCCTTGTAGGCGCACTTAACTCCCGTCCCTACCGCGGGCTCATATAACACTTAGCTTTAGAGTAGTTAGTTAAAACAAAAACAAAAACAAAAAAAGCAACAAGGCAGTTGAGGAACATGATGAACCAGTTGTATTAATATATACTTCCATCTGCTCCCACGTGTACGTTTTTATTTTCACAATATGATTGAATGGTTTTTTTTTTTTTACCACTTTGGTCCATAAATATAATTCTTTAATTCAAAATGAATTTAATAAACATTCAGGTGTATATTTTGGAATGTAATTCTGACATGTTCTACGCCTTAGAGCAATTTATGTTAAATCTTGGTCTACAGAATGCAATATTATAAATAAACTGCGTTGCAAAATGTTTGAAATGCACGTATTTACACGTGCGTCTAATGTGCTGATCTACGAAAGGAACACACTCCAGACGAGGACTGTTGAGTAAGTACTTTCAAAATGTCACGCACGTTAGAAACACCATTTCAGAGTACTCCAAAACGGCTTAAAACGGCTTTTTCTAAGCGCTGTAGCTCGACATACACGCATACATAACTACTCAAGGGCCCTGCACTAAACCTTCATACAGACTTTCCATCAATAAAATAATAGGTTCACCGCCGAAAGTCCCGTAGGTACACGCAGTACGACGAGAACACTGCTCGCCAATATTGCACTTAGCGGCGATGGCGCACTTGATGCGCGTGGCAGTGTCACCCTTATCGCTCCCGCGCTTCTCGGTCTCAAATGCGGACATCTCCAGGTAGAATACCATGAAAAAGGAAGAGGGACTGATATGGTGCCCTGCATTTTTTCACAGAAATAAATTGTTCAGTTTATTCTTTTCAGCTGCTATTATGCTGCTCGATACACAAAGAGAACTACGTGGGTTTTAAAGCACTGAATTCTAACAAGTTGTTGAAAGGTTTCTTTCTAGTTTTTAGAGTTTCAAGTACAAAATCTCTTTTTTCATTGTCTTGCAGTTAAGTTTAGCACGTACAGTTTGACGTCACAGTTACGTACAACATTANACAAAATCTCTTTTTTCATTGTCTTGCAGTTAAGTTTAGCACGTACAGTTTGACGTCACAGTTACGTACAACATTACACAGGAAAATGTTGTCTGGTAGTTTTCATTATGCATAAATATAGAATAGTTCCTCCCAACACTACCATGCATTGGAAAGAAAATATATGCCTACCAATGCTAGCTAGGCAGTGACGTTGCCTTTTATAAGAAATGTCTGAAGCAGGCAAACTTTGTGACAGTTTGCCCAGGGTTACCAGACGTCTTCTTTTACCTGGACATGTCCTCTTTTTGTGGCCTTGTACTAAACTGTCCAGCCGGGCTTTGCAAAAAAAAAAAAATNTCTTTTACCTGGACATGTCCTCTTTTTGTGGCCTTGTACTAAACTGTCCAGCCGGGCTTTGCAAAAAAAAAAAAATTGAAATGTCCTCTTTTCCAATAAAAGTGAAAGCAGCGAAGTTATACTGTTGTGAGTGTTTTATATGTCGTTAAACATTTCGTAATGGTGCCAACAAACTTCCTGCAAAAATGCAAACTTTNATTGAAATGTCCTCTTTTCCAATAAAAGCGAAAGCAGCGAAGTTTTACTGTTGTGAGTGTTTTATATGTCGTTAAACATTTCGTAATGGTGCCAACAAACTTCCTGCAAAAGTGCAAACTTTTTGAAGAATAATAGGCTATTATTTTGTCTTTAACTAAACTCATATTTTTCCTGGCTGTTTTTTAATATGTCCAAGTTGAGAAGTGCCAAATCTATTCAACATTTTACGATTATTTTCTAGGAAATCTAAACCTGTTAGAACGAATAAAATGGTGAAAGAAATACAATCGAAATGTATCTGAACCTGAGCTGTGCGAGAAATTAACTGTCAATTAACAAAACGGTGTCCAGTGCTTATGTACAACTGTTCGAATACTTCTATATTATTCGCTTTCAAAATATTCTGTAGCGTCTACGAACTAAATGAAATTGACTTTCACTTCATTATCACTCTATCTGGCTGCAATTTGTTTTTGTATTATTTAACCAAATTTGAGATGCAATTTTGAATATAATAGGTATATTTTTAACTAACCAGCGAAATAATAAACTAATTTTGTATATTTCCATCGTAAAAATTATTTTTCTTTCCTGTTTGAGTGTGTTAGCTGTTGTATTTGCTATGTTACGGATGGCTATAACGTACCTTTTACAGAGTTTTGCCATTCTCATTTATGTACGCATTACATCAAACGATTAAAGTTGTATTATTACCAGATATTAAAAGACAAAAGTCACTTTTGGTGTACTTTTCGGGTGCGAAAAAAACAATATGTTGATTCAAGCCAAGAAATTCGCGCTGAAACTATATAAAAAAAAATGGAAATAAACAAGGAAGAAATTAAGCAAAGGTAATTTCCTTTAAAGGCTAACAAAATTGGGACAGGGTGGTGATAGAATGCTAGCTACTACCCTGAAACCTGAGATACAATGCGTAAAAAGCCCATACATTACTACGTTGAATTTTAATGGTGGTTTTCAGTCCCTGGTTAATAGCTCAATGGTCTCAAGTTCAAATTCCTGCTATGCCAGTGGGTTTTGGTTAAAACAAAATCCTTTCGGAGTTCAAAGCAAGGTCATTGCATGTTTCAGTTTGCTTTAAAACATGTGCCTTGGGCGCATCGTCACTTTGCAGTCGTGGCATTGCCTAGAATGCTAATGCCAACCNATGGAAATAAACAAGGAAGAAATTAAGCAAAGGTAATTTCCTTTAAAGGCTAACAAAATTGGGACAGGGTGGTGATAGAATGCTAGCTACTACCCTGAAACCTGAGATACAATGCGTAAAAATCCCATACATTACTACGTTGAATTTTAATGGTGGTTTTCAGTCCCTGGTTAATAGCTCAATGGTCTCAAGTTCAAATTCCTGCTATGCCAGTGGGTTTTGGTTAAAACAAAATCCTTTCGGAGTTCAAAGCAAGGTCATTGCATGTTTTAGTTTGCTTTAAAACATGTGCCTTGGGCGCATCGTCACTTTGCAGTCGTGGCATTGCCTAGAATGCTAATGCCAACCTGCTTTCCGACAGACGTTACCGTACTTTCTGACGCTTATAGAATGTTTTGACTTGTAGTCTTTTCAGTAAATGTTAACCTATTTTTCACAGTTTTTAAAGTAATTAAATTATTTACGTACCGTTACAGTTTTTAGTACCTATGGTTTCTTGGCCTAAATTCATTAGTAAAAAAAAACTTATGAGATCACCGCCCTGCCTGGGTATGCATTCGGTTTTCAATAAACAAATTTAGATAAAATTTAAATTTTATAGTTACACAAAATATAGTTAATCATTACCGAGTTTGGTCAGAATTTAAACACATTAGCATTTTACTTATGCGCCGGAAGGATATGCAGAGATGTAGGCACCAGATTAATCACCCCCCTTTACCCTCACCGACACGACGCGACGACCCGATTCTCGCACGTGAGAAACGTGGCGGACGTTGCCGTTAGTTTCTCGGGCACTCCCGCTTCTCCAACCGTTACATTCCGCGACTGTTCCATTCTCACTTCTCACCTCAGAGAGCCCCGTAAACTACATCTGTTTAGTGCTACCCAAATCTCAGATCCTAAATTATTTAATTGGTCATAACGTTCAAATATATAATGGATCGAAAATTATTTTGATGTAAATTTTTTTTGTGTCTGTATTTGCTTTCCATGGAATTTTCATCTGTAAACTCGAGTTGTGTGAAATTATAGTTTTAAGACATTTACTGTCCTTAAAATTAAATTGATTTTGGTCGAACGTAGAAGGTAAATAGCTGAACTTAACTAATGCCCACGGTTTGTGTTGCTCACAAAGTACTGATCATATTAAAAATGGTTAATTACCCATTTCAGTCTGTAAACCATTACAGGAATGACATTTGTTTACTGTGGGGTATATACGTACCTTACTGGATTACTACACAAAGTACTTTGGTTTTTGTGGTAATCTGTTTTCATTTAATTATATTTCTCAGTTGCTTCGAGTTTGTGTAATAATAATAATATGTATCCGTATTATTTTTATGAGCAGAGGCAGATCAGGATCTTATTGTGGTAGAAAATTAACAGTAAAGAATGCTTTCACATTTCCCTGGAATAGGAATGAAGGAAAAAACTTGGTAAAAAAAACTGTTAAAGCCAACTGGCAATTGCCAATCCATCGGAGTCGAACTCACGACTTTCGTAAAGCAATTGCGGTACACTACTGCAGTCAAACCAGACACATTTGATGATTAGGACGTAGTTAGTTTCTATTGAATAAATGTAAAAAAAGTTCTAAAAAACATAATTTTTGAATAAGTGCCACAATGCTTAATTTGTGTATTAATGAAATACTTTTGGAGTAAAAACAATTGTTTTGCAAGAAAAAAATACTTTCCTACTTTATGGCGTATTTGTGCCCTTTTACATTAGACCTTCTATCACACGACAAAAGTAATTTAATATGAGCTTCGAATGACATTTTGAGCAAAATATAATTATCTGACGGCTGTCGAAAATATTGTGTGTGTGTGTGTGTAGCATATAACTGCCAAAATTACAATTTGTAGTCCATCGTACACGTTTCGCAGCAACTTTAAGATGGAAAAATGATTTCAAAACACAATTTAGTTACATGAATATGACGTTTTAATAATTTTGTATACTTTTACGATATGTAAAGTATTGCCGCATTCCAAAATTACAAACGAGTTATGGCAGGCACACCAGATGCATACAATGAGGACTTGGAATATATCGAGAGGTATGTTTGAGATGTCTCTAAAATTTTAATTTTTTGAAAATACCAAATGGATAGAAAATTTCTTAGAAAACTTTTTAGAACTAAGTACGTGGTATTTTCATACCGTAAACTCATATACCATTTCCGATTTTGCGTCCATACTATATGGACTAATAAAATGCATGTAAGATGGACGTATAAAAAACATTTGTGCACTTATCATATTAAATGTACACATATTAAAAAGTACTACAATTCTAGTCTTTCCAAGGGTATTCATGCATTAGTAACTCACTATCACAGTTAAATAATTATTAAGTTATATATGCTGTGATCGGATTCACCAGCTATGGGCCCTTGCTGGTCTTCATGCCATTGAAAATTGCATCCCGGATGTGATGCGACATTGTCACTGTCCGAATTCGCGGTAAGGGCACATATGCGCCACGGAATATGCCCTTCAGCGCAGAGCACGATTGCCTTGCCCTTCTCGAGCCCTAGATAGTTTTCCGATGCGCAGCTTCTTGAAATAGGTACTTCATTTGTTTGTGTTTGGTTTGTGTCTACTACTCTTCACGGCCAAGGAAAAAACTTGCTAACTTCACAAACACAAAACTCGTATACAGAGAAACTTAATAGAATAAAACTCTAGGTGGGAACAAACACAGGCAGCCGAATTCACAAACGAATATTTCTCACGAAGGGAACAAGGGCTCGTGACATGGGAAGGGATCAAGGGGCTCGTGACATGGGAAGGAATCAAGGGGCAAGTGATCAAGTGCACATTGCACTGAATTCGGTCACAGCCTGACTTCAGTTAGTTGTAAATGTAACGAGAAACATATAACAGTCGCAATCCATTTGAAAAATCATTCTCACTTCTTGCTGCGCCCTAGCAGCGGATATTGGTCTCTGGCGTGAGGTGAAAACTCCTCAAGCCTAACAACTATTTAAGGACGGGTGGGGAGGGCCGAAAATCCCGTAAGTCCAATAAATTCACCCCTCAATAGCCCCATGACTAGAGCCTTCATTGTATTTTGAGATGTGTTGTGTTTATTTTAGTTACGTTAGATGATATTTGTTTGTGAGAAAGTTAACGTTTTGTTACAATTATTAGTGTTGTTACAATAATGGAGTGTGAATAACAATACAATTTGAAAATATGTCAATATTTAATGAAAACAACATAATATAAATTTTCTTTTAGTTAACAGGACTTATTATTTTTATATGCATATATTAGTATTTACCTGTAAACCGGCTAAATATATAGATATTTCAGCGTTAACGGGCTAATGCAAACATTATTTTTTTCTTTTAGTTAACAGGGCCCATTTAATTTATATGCAAATATTAATTTTTTCCTGTTAACAGGTTGATGGAATATTAACAACTTTAGTTAACAGGTAGATCTCATTCTTATGCAACACTTTTGAAATAATTTCATTAACAATAAATAAATATAATTTTAAATGCAACTTTTTTAATTATTAATTAAATTCAGATATTTCAAGAAAATAGCAATGAATAGCAGTAGATAGATTATGGGGCTTCTGGGGCAGTGGCATCTGGCAGAGGACCAGAGGACTAGGCAGTGGATCTGGCAGTGGACCAGTGGACTGATCTTTGACCTTCATCCGCCAGGTACTTCATGCTCTGCCATTCCATGCCGCCATATTGTTTCTAGAATTTTCCAGTTCATGCTCTGTCATTCCACATTGGTACCTCTTGATCTGTCACTCCACCCGGATATCGTCTGCTGTTGGCTGCCATCTTGGATGTCTGCAGGCAGCTATATTGTTTCGTCTGCTGTCGTCTTGGTTCACATATCGTCTGCCAGGTGGCGATATTATCGACCGCCATATTGTTGCCTACCAGGGGCGCCATATTTGTTCCCCCACTGTCTGCTAGGCAGCACTAGTGTCACTTTATGTCATCATAGGCTGCTAGGAGCGCTGGTGTCAGCTGGAGGCTAAGGGCGATGCATTTGCTGTATGCAGATACTCGCCTCTATCGATGTGATATGGTTTAATACAGTATAAAAGCTGTGGAGGTGAGGAGTGGTGAACTGCCAGACCTTGAATTGGAGACAGACACCCTAGTCGACTGAGCCACCAGGACATGGGTGCCAGTACAGGTCTAAATTATGTATATATGTAAATAGCCACCTGTCTATGGATTCGTATTTCCAAAAATAATTTGATGATGCAATATCCATCAATTATACAAAAAAGAATTTTATGAATAAAAGTTATGTATTTAATGTAATATATTTTATTTCATTGTTAAAACTTACAGAAAAAGTAATGCTTGGCAATGTGCCTGCGGATTAGTATTTCCAAGATGGAATTGTAGCATATGCTGCCACAACTATATATTATGAAAAGCATAATTTTATAAATAAAAACAATATATTTAAATACATATATTTTTATTTAATTTTTTTATAAGTATATTGAGCAGCATGTCTACGGATTCGTATTTTCAAAGAGAATTATAATATTATGTCAGAAAATGTGATCATGAGGCAATGACCAGCACCATATTGAAGTTTATAAGCATAGAATTGTGTATGTAAAAATACCCAGTGTTATATACTTTCGGGCTCGTGTTTACGAGTCGAATGTTAATGTGACCCCATAAACTTAGATTATTCTCGTGTGTCCGTTGACATATTGACTTAAGTAGGCATAAGCATGATCTTAGGTTTTTTGGTTTTTTCGAAGTAATTATGTAATGCCTGAGCCACGAATACAGAACAGTAGTTGCCTTACCTCAGGACGTGTTTTAAGTGCATTATGTCTATGCCAGACATGCACGAACTTATAGGCACAGCTGGACATCATTCAACGACTTCTGGTTTAGACAAATGGAAATTGGAACATATCAAACCAGTACAAGTCTAACCAAGATTAAAATTGAATTATGCCTTAAGCCTTTTTATAAGCATAAATTGGCACCATTTTCCATCCCACGAAGATATAGTCATAAAATTCAGATCAGAGCTGTATGGTCAATTATACCTTAAGCTTCCTTATAAGCATTGGTGAATACCATTTTATGTCCATTGAAGCTACAGTCATCAAATGCATATCATAGGCACTGCTTATGACCTAGACCTAAATGTTATTGCCCATTATGCACTAAGCCTTCTTATAAAAATATTTGGCTGCTATTTTCCATCCATTGAAGCTATAGACATCATAGATACTACTCGTGACCTAGATTAAGGTGATAATGCAAGTTATGCCTCAAGCCTTCTTATCATAGTTGGCCGCCATTTTCGAACCATTTAATCAATAGCTGTCAAATATGTATCACATGTACAGCTCCTGAAATCAATAAAGGTGATGTGGTCTGTTATGCCTTAAACCTTCTTATAATCATTCCTTTAAGCCATTCTACACCCATTCAAGATATAGTCAATAAATTCACATCACAGGTATTACTCCTGACTTCGATCAAGGTGATTGGGCAATTAAATCATAAACCTTTCATGAAAGGTTTTTTAAGTTAACTATAGCACATGACATGTCTACAACCATGTTTATTTTGAAGAAACTTACGAATAATATGTTAAGTAACCATATTATATTAGAAGTAGTTAGGTATTTCAAAAAAATTAAACACTTATTGTATGATGTATTTACAGTCCAGTATTTTTTAAAAGAAATTCGAATGTGAAGGTAGAATTGTAGATTACTCTCCTGCTTATGATAGTTTCTACATTTTATTAAAATAGGAATGCCTAAAATTTAGTGACGAGTTTTTCAAACATAACTACAGCGCATGATGTGTCATCGGTCGGGAATATTTTCAAAACCTGTTCGATTATAATGTTAAGTACTAATTCATTTTTATAAATTTAATGTTCT
Source organism: Clitarchus hookeri (assembly GCA_002778355.1). Classification (NCBI taxonomy): domain Eukaryota; kingdom Metazoa; phylum Arthropoda; class Insecta; order Phasmatodea; family Phasmatidae; genus Clitarchus; species Clitarchus hookeri. The sequence continues at coordinate 1,681,810 of NQII01000019.1, forward strand.
ATCTATTTAATTCATAAGTTTAAAAACTTAGAAATCTAAGTATACTGTGTTGTATGTCTACTGATGCATATTTTTAAGGTGAATTCAACTATGTCAGAACCGACGACTGCATGTTTATGTCCCATGCCATATTGGATTTAATAGGAATACATATGACTGAAGGATTCAAAAGTATATATGGAAGCAGCTTATATACGTAGACTTGTATCACAAAACTATTTGTCACAATTGTATAAAATTTCATTAAAGTCGATTTTTTTGCAGTCATGGGTATTTTTACAATAAATATACCAATAAATGTGTCTGAGGCAATGAAAAATGCATTGTAAAAGCTTAAAATAAATAGTCACAAACATTTTAGCCGTAACAAGGGTTCGGCAGCCGATATTTTCTGCCGACCTTACACACACATATACACACACTCTTTTCCCATCATCCATCTTGTTCCTGTACAACCATATTGTGTCTTAAAACCATCTAGGGTCCTGGGCATGGGTCAGTGGTCATATTGTGTTTGTCCACCATATAGGACATAGCACTCGGGTGAGGACCAGTGGAATGGTGACCATTATGTATATCTCCACCATATTGTTTCTGTTCAACCATATTGTGACTGAAAACCATCCAGGGTCCTGGGCGTGGGTCAGTGGTCATATTGTGTTTGTCCACCATATATGACATAGCACTCGGGTGAGGTCCAGTGGAATGGCGACCATTTTGTATCTCTCCCCCATCTTGTTTCTGTCCAACCATATTGTGTCTCAAAACCATCTAGGATCCTAGGCGTGGGTCAGTAGTCATATCGTGTTGATCTGTCATCTAGGACATGGCACTTGGGTGTGGACCAGATGGCTGGTGACCATATTGTATCTGCCCACCACACTTGCAGCCAGTACTTCCAGCTGACTCAGTGCTACATTAATTCATTTTTCCTGAAACTTGGAAAGGAGGTCCGGAGGTTTCCCTCCCGGAAAATTTTTAGTTTTAAACGTTAAAAATATGTAGGTATATTTTGCGGCAAAATCATCTCGTGTTCAATTGGCAAGAACTTTGAATTTTTTAGCATCAAAGAATAACCTTTAAATAAATTCCTTAAATTATTGTCATTAAATAATTTTTCCACACCATTACATCAAAAATTGTTGTGCGATTATGTTGGCAACAAAAAGAGTTGTATTGTTTCTAATACTAAATTTCAACCTTCAATGGAACATTAACATTCAGTGTGAAAATTGAAATAGTCTGTCTGTGGTTAAATTTTACATTTTTTAAAGTTGCAATGATGCAATATATTAATTATCGGGATACTTGGTTTAATTTAATTCATTTTGCGAAGTTTCGTAATATTTTATCGGGATTTGAAATTAAAGCCATGGGAGTTCGTTTATCGGGCATACGTTTGCCATTTCAGGAAATCTTAGTTTTTGTTGCGTCAGCATTAGAAGATAGAAGCTTTCCGAATTGCGTGGACAGTTTTTGTTCTAGAAGGTTTGGATTATCTTTTACCTTCGACGCAGTTCGGAATGGCGTGGGAAGTGGTTTCATGGTCCACGCCTTAACAGAGACAGATAACGGGACAACCAGCACTCGCAGAGGCCGCATCGGGCGTGGCAAATAGCCCCCACACCGGCAAACTTTATCCTGCTCGAATATTTCTCCGCCGGTGTGGGAGGTCTCTACCTGTATTTCTTCTTGCGAGGCAAGTTTTCAAGACGTAAATTAATCATTAAACGACTATGGTGCTGCTCTCTGTTTGCCTGTGAAGCTGTCCGTGACTCTGCACACAGGACGATTGTATGATAACGGTTTTATTAAATGTTAAATAAAAGTACAAAGTAATAAACGGAAACTGGACTTTATTTTCATATTAATTTTGGCGCCTTTAAAGTTTCATGCTTCTACCGGTTGAGCTAATTGAGCTGTAACTTCCACTCGTCATTCCATATGCTGCAATGTTACAAAGTAACTGAGATATTTTTAATGTGTTTTAGAAGAATGTTTAATTTTTAAAAGTTGTATTTTTATGGCATGATAACTGTACACTTTTTTTTAAATTTGACCTTAAAACATTTAAAATCATATACTTATTCATACTGTCCATGATAACTCATCTAAACGTGGACAAACTAGCTTCTTCTCGACACACATATTCAGTACACCCACCTGCCATCATTCCAGTAGCAGTTAGGAGACGTACTGTCTAGAAATGTCACAATACACACTTACCAACCATCTCCAGCCCAAATAATTTCACAGCATACAATAAATCAAGTACTAGTACAAAGTGGACACTCAATGTTATCCAATGGGCGGGTTTTTTTTGTCGCAATCGCTATAAGAAAATGCAAACTTGACAACCATAAAATCGAATTCGCTGCTCCTTTAAGATTCAATTTACGCACAGTTCAACTCACTTGTGATACTTATAACGATTCATAACTTGTTTACACAAAATGCTGAGCAATTTACTTGCATTTAAAGTACATTAAGCAAACAAATTTTGATGAAAAATAGTTGGGAATTTTGTTGTTTACAAGCAAAGAGCAGCATACATGCTACTTTTTTCTAGCTCTATAAGTTAAAAATGTCTTTATTTTAGTTGCAAAGTTTTCAGAGTAATGTATTTTTACATTACCTGTCCTTTTTATATTTTAACCAACATAATTTATTTCAACAAATTCTGAACTTTGTTGGGATGTTTCCATCGTGTGGTTTGATTTAAAATTTTCTACGTATTTACGCTTTGCAAAATGACGTGGCATTGGCTTACGTAAAAAAATATAAATAAATAATCACTAATACATATTATCACAGAAGAGCAAAAAGAGTTCCCAATTTTCGTGGGACAAAGCGTGGACAGTAGTAGCATTGGCTGCAATAGAATGAAACAAAATAATTCCAACGTAAGATTGATATTAACACTGCCCCACATTATTAAACACGAATACTGGAGCAAATGAATTATTTACTCACAAATTCACTCCTAAACATGCTTCCTGAAGCCAAGTCACGCCACTTTTGTGTCTGTCATGAATACCACTCTGAAAGTCGTGACATGCACAACAAAGTGCATGAAAAAGAGTTCAAGGGATAAATAACAATAATGAACCAATTTTGTTGCATAAAATTATAATAAACTATGTTTAAAATTAAGACATCTTCATGCAAGGAAATATATAATCAAAAATGTTATAATTCACTGTAAACATTTTGGTCTGTAAGGTTTAATTTAGCATAAAGCGATTGGAAAATGTGTTCAGCCGTGTCCTATAGTGTGTCCACCCCCTGCTCTACAGCATGCACACAAACACTCAGAAGTTAGATATACTTACAGTTTACCTCATAGTCATAGGTTTGTTTCAGAATTAATTATGCTTATATGCTTGTACGTTGCAGAGTCGGGTGATGTTTTGTTCTCATAGGACTTCATGTTTGTATAATATTTCTACTGCAGTTTTATAATTTATATACCGGAACCAAAAATATTATTTTTTATTTTTTCTTGGAATTCGGATAAAATGTTTACAGTATCACATTTTATAGACCCCGAAAAAAAAATACACAATTCAAAAATTAGTAAAGTAACCGGGGAGAGGTAGATTTCCGCTTAGTTATTTAATCATGAATTTATTTTTACTGTGAATACATTTTTTAACATTACGAATACCAGAAGCGAAACTGTTCAGAGCTACACTGTAAAAAGTAATTTAATTTAGTTTTAAAATAAGTTTTACTTACTGATAATAAAATCCATACGGTGACTTTTCATAATTACAAACTTTTCAATCACTCTGTTGTTGAAGTTGGACACATTTTTTTATAATTAATTTTTCTATTGATAGCATTGCCAATGGATTCAGGCGATCTTGACACATAGAAGTACTTTAGTTACTTCCTGAAATGTGTCCTCTATGTTGTTGCTCATAATGAGATCCAAACACTGTAAGGTGCCGTAAATCCTGTCATTCATACAAAACAGAAAGGTCCGTTTTCAGTCTATTTTGTTTAAAACAAGATAAGTTGGCACAGAAATATTTATTAGTATATCAGGGAATCTAGATGAATAAGCAGCAAAGTTTCCCCCATCTATCAATTTAGTCGCATCATAATACTCTGAGTTTTTGAACCTGTCTTTTGCGCGAGTGATTATTACATCACAAACTTATTTTGCAGCCGTACTTAAATCTTCACGCCTACAACGTCTAGGTGCACTTTCAGCCATTTCATAAACTTTAAGGTCATTGTAAATAGTTTCAATGCTATCTCGCACACTTTGTACAGATTGTACAAAACATTAAACCCCGTTTTTAATACTTAAAGAATCCGTTTGACGAAACTGTACTTGTTGGAATAGAATGCCAACATGAAGCATGGCTATGTGAAAAAATGAGAGCCAGAAATCGAATTCATTAACCTTAAGGAAATGACTGAACCTACAGTCATTACATACAGTTTCTTTGCTCTGGTCACTCTCTAGTGTTTCAAAACACTCAATTAACACATCACTGTTTTCATAGACCGTAGTTATGATTCTAAACTTAAAATTCCACCTTGTTTGAGATGCCCTTGGAATCCTACATGCCACTTTCTCTTCTAATACAGCCAGTCGTTCGTGGAAAAAAAAAAAAAAAAAAAAAAAACTGGCATGCCCTCGATACAAGATAAAAATACTCTGGTAGGTGTATTTTGTTTATTTATACTCAACTGATATGTGTAGCAGTGTGTAAAGCAGGCATTACTAAAAGCATCTCTTATTGTACGCCATTTATTTTTCCGAACATGACTGCAGCCCCATCAAAACTTTGTGCTACAAGATTCTCCTTACTTTCACCGATTAACGGATATATTTCTTTAAGGATACATTCTGAAATAGCTTTTGCGTCTTGTCCTTCTGGATTCAAAAAACACCGAAATATTTCATAAACTTTTGCACAACATACATATATATCATAAAACTAAAACAGTTTGAGTTCGATCTGAAATGTCGGCTGTATCATCGGCACTGAGAGCGACATATTTAGCCGAATCAATTTCATGTTTAATTGCTAACCGATAGACCTCCAACATACAGTTCAGCAATTCATTTTGAATGGTTTTGAAGTACCTTTAAATACGTTTTTACTTTCCACCAGATTCTTGATAGCAGAGTCTACGCTACCAATTAAATCAATCAGACCTCTAAATATTCCCGGGTTATTTGATGTCTCCGATTCGTCATAACCTCTAAGCGCCAGTTCAAAAGCACCGCAAAATCGTGCACAGTCAATAATCTTAGATAAAATGTAACAATTTTTTTTTCTAATTGCTCATTATATTTTTGTATTGACAAACAATAAGTGGTATCAAGCTGAGTTGCTATGTTAACCTTACCAATATCGGCCAGATAACGTAAATTTTTTATATGTGTTTTGTTTTCAGAGTGTCTTTTAATACATGTATTTTTTAAGTGCCCTAAGTATATAGCACGTTTCGTACTCCACGAGGGTTCTCCATGGAACAATACACATGGACAACAAAACAGTGCATTTCTTACCGGACACCCGCAAATCCACAACGTTCCATCGTAAATCTTCTTATTGAAATATCGTTTGTATTCACTTTTTTTTTTAAGCTTGTAAAATTAAGGCCAGGAACTGGTCGGCCTAGCATCTTGATTTAAAGTTTATCTGCGAATGTTTTTCGCGCGAACGGTGTATCTAACAGTGCACCCACTAAATACATTATCAATTATGTACGCGCGTTAGAAGTTACACTTCTTTGGCGTGACTAAACTAAGATTTTATTACTTATGTTACCATTTCACGCTTATATTCATTCAGATTTTGTCCCATATCATAATTGAATTCAAACTATAAAAATTAAATGTTTTTCAATTTGCTTATTACATGAACTGATTTACTGTCGGTTTTAAATATAACCACGCGCTATGTTGTGTACCTTGCGTTTGTATATATGTAGCTAGAAGATACGTGCATGCACGTTGGGTCATATCTCTACCACGTTCACTGTCGAATTTCGGTACACTGTGGGCGCGCAACTTCCGTTGCACACTAAACTTTTACCCTCAACGCGCCAAAAGAAGTATAATTTTAAAAAAACTTTACATAGTACACACAAAATCCTGACACGTAAACAGAATGGAAGTTGGCCAGAAACTGGTCAAGCCACCTAAAAAATGGTTGTCCTCATAAATCTTCGGTTAGTGTCGGAGGGTTTCGTTGCTAAGGGAAAGAGGGGGGGGGGGGCATACCTGGTGCACGGAATTCAGTGAGCTCCAAACAAGGTTCCTACAGTACTTCTGAGTGTGCTGGAGGGGAAAGAGAGCGACCCCTGCTGTTTCTACCTGCTATGACGTCGCCTTTCCGAGCACTGCACGCCATACCAACCTCTGCACGGCAAGTCCCCACAGGGCAGCAGTTGGTAAGCAGGAAAACTTTCTCACTGGCATAAGAGCCGCAAACCACACCAGTCATACGGAAGCTTATTAGGAGGCGAGGACATGTTTTGCTCAGTGCAATTGCAGCAATGCACTACACAGCCGGCCGCCACTAGTCCACCATATTTTTTCTGTCCAAGCTTATTGTGTCTGGAAACCATCTAGGGTCCTGGGCGAGGACCATTAGTCATATTGTGTTTGTCCATCATCTAGGACATGGCACTCGGGTGAGAATCAATGAAATGGCGACCAATATGTATATCTCCACCATTTTGTTTCTGTCCAAACATGTTGTGTTTACCACAAAATATAAAAAATACCCGATGGTTCCACAACCAATAATAGTGGAACGTATACAAATGGAACAACCTCTAAAAAAGTCTACAATGCGACAAGTGCAGTATACATCACACGACTTGAAAAGACTGGTCTTCTGCTTGACACCAAAATAACATACATTGAAACCATTGGTCGTGCAAAAGAGAGCGAGAAATAGAGAGAGAGAGAGAGAGAGATGTGACACTGCTACATGCTATTGCAAACAGATATAAAAATACTTGTAAAGGAAAATAGTTATATGCCTTTACTAACCGATATACATATATTGCACGGGCATCGATGCAAAAAGATATTTAAAAAAATTGTAAAGGAAAATAGTTATAAGCACTTACCAACCATCGCATATTGCACAAGCGTCGGGTGCTGTATGCTGTGTTAGACTATGCTAGACAAGACCAGGTAGCCTTGGTTAGTACAACCGAATATCAAACAATTTCCTTACGAACCGATTGAAACGAAACCATCAAACTCAGTGTACAGCCAACGCTCACAACACTAGCGGTGGAACACGTCTGACGTTGTGCGATCAACTAACATCTCGAGAATCTGTAAGACAGCCCAGGTGGTCGGCCGATGGCGAGGGCACTGTGCAGGTCTCGAAAATTCGAAGGGATGGTACATACACCAACCAAGAGAGACACATCAGGCTCCAGGGTGACAGGCCAGCCGAGTAACACATGCACTTCCTTTTACAAGAGGAGTTCAGTTATACAGTACAATGCAACAATTTACTTGTTTTTAAATATTGTATACATGTACTTTCTTTGAATACATGCCATTTATAGTGCTACAACTATAGGCACGTTATTTATATATAAATATCATTAAATGTTTGAACTTTGTTATGTCCAGTAATGAAGCATCGCAACACATACATTTCATCTTGCGTGTTTTTCCTGTTTTTAATCAAGTCATGTTTATTACTAAAGTGTAGTAAAAAGGACAACAATAATGTTATATCCGTTCTGTCGTTTGCTAATGTTTTATTATGTTTTAAGCCTGTAGCTACTGCAGTAGTTTCTACCTGCGATAGTTTGTATTATAGCTTTAGTACAGTACAGCTTGCTTAACTGAAAAAATAATGTTTTATCACGAGCATACATTTTTTTTGTCAACAGGAAAAATATTGGCTCGTGTTGAAAAAAAAATGGATATTGGATGAAAAAAGTGATTCTTATGTTCAGTATAATCATTAATGCATGCTTAATATTAGTGCACATGACTTGGGCTGTAATTAATTAAAAGTTACCTCTAGCGGTTGTATGTACACTCAGGCGGGAGTCCCCTAGTGGCGAACGCCTAAGGTTTTCAGACAATAATAAAAAAAAAAACTGCTTCGAGAAATTACCTTTATTTATGAATTTACTAGGTCAACAAAGTTTAAAATCAAAATAAATTAACACAAATGCAACTTATGCATTAACCAACTTAAAAACTTAGATCAAACTTTGGTAAAATAAGTTGCAATCACTGCAAGTGGCACCTAGTACCGGACGGACTTAACTTAGAGCCCCCAGCGCCGGACATCTTCAAAACATCGTGCAACGATCGCAGATGTAGGCATCTGAACATTCTGGGATGTCTGCACATGCTTCATGAGCCCACCCACGGCAGCTGGAGCACTGTATCCAGTCTTCGTCGTGGTCCTCTAAGCACACTACGCAAGTAGTTCCTATGTCAGATATTTTAGTTAACGGTTCCTTGTTATTTGCTTTATCTCCACTTTTTCCTTTGGCCTTTAAACCTTTGGTTTGTTTCCACTTCTCTTGTAGAGCTGTTCTAAACTTATTTCCCATTACTTTCTTTTTGTCCTTAACGTTCTTTTCATTCCTTTTTCTTAAACAGAAATTTTTTATGGTGATGAAGTTAGAATTTCACTTTTTTCACATTTTCTCTTCCGAGCAACTGATCGTTTTTTGGCAGCATATGGCAATGGCGACAAACTATGGACAATCTGGACAACATCTAGATCAAAGCTAGTCGATGGCTTGGGACTGTTGATTGTTGGTGCTTTCAGCGATATGTCAGGATGTCTCTGCATGAAATCGTAGCAAAAATGCTTACCAGCAGCACCTTTCTCTTTATTAAATCGATGAGGAATCTTCAAAGCTTCAGCCAAGTCAAAAGCTAACTTCAGAAACTCCTTTCTCATCACCGCCAGACATCTATTGGACAAATCTTTTACGTGTTCCACTAAAACTTCTTCGTACTCGGGTGAGAAGGTGTTAGTGAATCTACCGATCTTTGGTTGCAACGTTACTTCTTGTCCACGGTTCAATAACGATGTTTTATCATGTAGAGTGCTTTTTGGAACGTTGTAGCGCAACGAAGCTTCTCTCAAACTCATTTATTTGGATAAAAACCTTGTCTATCGCAGTTTGTAAATTTTGTTGGTCCCATTTTCCTTTCTTTTTTGTTTCTTCCATTTCGATTTCTCTCCGTTCTTCTATCCTCTAAAACAACATACAACAATTATTATAAAATATATATATAATTGCGAGAAAAAAACAAACAGGGGACAAAGAATCCCCAAAACTACGTGTTTTTACCAAAACTTGTTTGGAAATCAACAAAATCTTTCACAAACTTAGAATATTTATGGAACACTACGTGTAATAATATTACCATGAACATTTAAACACAAAAACATAGCAGTAACACTCACTTCGATCTTACGTGACGCAGTGTATTCCCGCCAAAAGCAGCAATCGACCGCGTTGCGACTTGCCGAGATAGTACGAATGTCCGTTACTAGGTGCCGTCCGGCGTTACGGGACTTCCCCCTATGCTCACTTTTTTTTTAAAAGTTATGAGGAAACGCGACTGGTTTTTAAAAAATAATTTAAACACTAAAACATTTTACAGCTGAAATTATACACAGTCAGCTTATCAAAAGAAAAAAAATTGCACAGCCACTGAACTTTTCGTGTACGATTTACCATTAGTTTAAATAAACGATTATTAAGTCGCGGATCGAACCTCCTTCATATTTTAGTATGAAGGGCTGCTGGCAATCATTACCTCCCGTCCCGCTTCCCCGAAAGTCACCAACACAGTTCGTATATGAACATAAAATGCCTTACAAATGAATACTCTGTACCGAGGCGAATAAAAAAATCAGCTGAGGGGAAAATATGTGTACCACATCACCTCGGCATACGCTGCATGCTAGTCTTACTAATCTACAGATGTTTAATTTAAATAATCATACAGCACTCACAGATTATTCAAGCAGCAGTAGCAGAACACTTCAGCTCTCCCCAGCATTCGTCAAACAACTGGCTGGTGGTAAGAAGGTCACTGCCCGTCCGTTAATTTTACTCCTAGCACGATCAAAATACATTCCTTTGTCAATAGCACCAAGCAATAGTCACAGAGTAGATTAAGTACACAGAAACGAAATGTGATGGTTCCTTTGATGCGAGTAAACCCATTCACCGATTAGCTTCGCAAAGCCCTGTTCTAGTACATGTGCGAGATTGGCTACCGCATGCTGTGAATGAATCCCTATTGGCTGGGCGGCCACTTGGCGAATAAGATACCAGGCGCTGATTGGCGAACGGCATTCCAGCATATCACCAGTCAGTGACACGATTTTTCTGATATGTACAGCCGGAATTCAGTGTATACGCATCAGTATTGAATTTTTAGTGTCTCCTACTTTCCATTATCTACGCTTTCAATCCTAATGCGAAAGAGTTTTGTGTCATTATTATTACTGCATATATATTACTGGTCAAGAGGTGCCTTAAATGTACGAATTACAATAAATTATATAAAGTCCCAGTTCGCATCTTTAGGTGAAATAATTTTCGCTAAAGAAATAAATTAACGATACTTGCCATGCACGTTTCCCAGTTCAAATTACTGCAACTAAATTTATTTTAATAAGGGTATTGTATGCAACATACATATTTGTTAAAATAATATCCAGAGGAGATAGACGCAATTTGTAAAATCTTTTAAAGTATTCAAATTCAACTCTCCTGCAGGCGAACTGAACTCTCCATCATCCGATAAAAATAAACACTATTTTGATTTCGCATTTTGTCACCAAACCTTTGCACATCCAAGGATTTATATTTAGTAGAGAGCATTTGCTGTAAGAAATATATGTTAGAACCATGTCACCTCGTACAAACCAACTCCTTTGTAAGTTCATTTTACAATCTACTATAATTTATTTGTTTGCCGCATTCATTTATTTTTCATTTGTGGAGTTCAACATTTATAATTATTACAGGCAGATATGCTGTTTTCTACCAAACACACGATAATCTTAAATTTTATTATATATATTATTCACTTTGTAAGTACATTTATGATTCACTTCCCAAGTATATTTACTATTCACTTTGCAAGTATATTTATTTTTCACTTTGCAGATATATAAAAATTGATTTCCAAATCTCAGTAATTATCTCTTAAATATTTTTGGGTGCATATGTAGGACATTTTTTTGTAATTAAAAGCAAAAATTTGTAAACCGTATTTACAACCAGACAAAGCCACGCGCGGACACACACAACACACACATTCACACAAACACACACACACACACACATATATACAGTATATTTTACATAACATATTTAATAGGTTACAGAAAATGGTCATACGTAGGCCCTACTAGCGGGCCATACGAGCAGACGATATCATGAGACCATTTATTATTGAAAATGCATTAATTATTTTCAAATTATGGCTGCTGCTATTGCTATCTTCTTTGTCCAAAGTAGTTAGAATATACCGGTTTCGGGGCACATGGCGTCCTAGCGGGGACAAGGGGACGAGCCGCGGTCATCTTGGATGACGTCACCCCCCTTTTTACCGTCGTGAGGCAGCCATTTTGGCAGCCAGTACCAGTAAAAGTGGCTAAATTTGCCAGAAAATTTGCCGAATTTCCCTCAAAAAAATATGCCTTGCACAATCCGGTTGACATTTTTCAAGTTTCAGCAAAGCGGATGGATCCAGCTGAAAATTGTGGAATGCCAGCCAATCAGGTACGCGAGGCTGTCGAAAGGGTCTCGACCCTGATTGGTTACGCGAGGTTCTCGAAAGTGTCTCGCCTCTGGGTTTCGGCACCCTGGCGGGGACTGGGGGACGAGCGGCGGCCATCTTGGATGATGTCACGAGTAAAACTTCCTGCTCTGCCATTCCTTCCATACAGCGGCCATTTTGCCAGTCAGTAAATATATATTTCCCCTGCTATAAACAATTGCAAAGCACAACATACTATAACTTAACAGCGCCTAAGCTGCCAAACTGTATGTGAAGAGACGAACTACACACTTAATTTTCAAGAGCTTTTCTGTTCGATACTATACTACATTTGAAGGTCAGAGACATGTTGGAACCAGAGGAGGGAACTGTTTAACCTTAGTGATCGTTGTAGACCAATAACCTGTCGCTATACCACTGATTATAGGCCTACGTAACTTTCAAACCACAGAAAGAAACTTAATTGAAACCAAATTAAGAGACAAAATATTAAAACTGTTATTAAATAAGGCCAAAAACTATAAATAATAAAATAAAACCAAAATATGTAAATAATAAAATAAATCCAAAAGCTATAAATAATCAATAAAACTAAAAACTATAAGTAATTTAATAAAGCCAAACACTACAAATATTCTCTCTCTCTTAACCAAATAAACCAAAATGTAAAATACATTTACCATTTTATAAGTTGTTTCATAAATATTGCATAAACTGAACGTAATTAAATAATTAAATATATATTATATTTAAAAAAAATGGAGACTAAAAGGTGTTATGTGCCGCGTTGATTTCAAAAATACAAAAGGAAACAACAGTACATTTAAATAATATTTCCAATAGTTCTCAAAGACTTTTTAGCGAAAATGCTTTCAAAGAAATTTCGAGTGCAATATTTTAAAACGGCACAGCATTTACATATGGGACTTCAAGCGGGACATTGATTTATTCGTGGAAATTCTGTTGCGAAGTTGAATACATGATCTTACCGTAGTTTTGCTATTGTCCGGGTCGAATGTATTGAGATACAACCAGCAGTATGAAAAATCAGTGTTTTTACGATGTTGAACTGTTCCTAAATAATATTTACAGCTTGCGTCACATTTTGAATGTACGATTCGGTCCTCGTGATTTCTTTTCGTAGATTAACATACAGAGAACACCTTTATTAGATTTACAAAATAATAATAATAATAATAATAATACTGCAACAGTTTACAGTGCTATGCAGGCGATAGCCGCAAAGGCTCGAATTATTCTTACAATCATTTAACACAGTTCTTGCGACAAAACACGTCAACTCTTGTAAATCAATAATTACAAATGACAGAATTTCCAATACAAAAAGTTTTGGAGATGCCGGGGATCGAACCCGGGGCCTTTCACATGCAAAGCGAACGCTCTACCACTGAGCTACATCCCCAACTATGAACACATACTTTAAATTTTATGGACTTATAATATTATAATTATATAATTTTTTATTTAGAGTGCTTTTAAGTATTTCTAATGCTAATGCTTAAAGGCCACAATATCAAGCGATTACAACTTCGATGATGAAGTTGCCAAAGCTAATACGACTATTTTATCTGTCGCACGACATGAACATGTTCAGTCATTCGGAGTAGTCAACTACCCGTACACAACAGTTTTCAGTTTCAGTTTTATTGTTCACTGAGCAATTTTATTTGCTATTGAATCGTCAAAAGTACAAAAGTAATAAAGGAAAGTAACAATGTTACATGATACATATTTACACACACATATGAAACTATAAATAATATTAATAAGCACAAGGTACAAACACGTATAAAAGTGAGTAAAATTAATACATGATAATCACGTACAGTTTATATAAGATTATTTACATTTTAAATACGTATTAATTTTAACACACTCATATAAAAGTCATTTTCTATTTTAAAACCTGTAATACATGATATAACAAAGTATACTTTCGCAACTCTTAAACATTATGTTTTCATAACATTAATAAAAAAAAAAAGGCGTTTTGCACAATGCATATAGGATTATCTTATAACGCAATACAGCATTATTTTATAACATAACACTCAGTTGTTATACATTATGAATCAAACTTTTGAAAATTCACCCCATGCACGTGTTTGATTGATGTTATGTATCACAAGTATCTTTCTTCTGTAAAAATAAAACTATCTTATTTCTGGTTAAATTTAATTTTTAATTATATTTCATCAATAAATTATAATATTTTATTTATAATTAATATGAATAAAACTAGGGAGAAAATAGGTGTGTTGACAATGACTAGTAAGAAATAGTTCTTATGCAAAATATCATAAAATTAAGTGCGCACGAATGCGGCGCGTTATCACTTTGGTGTAATTTAATAGAGCTTTGTTGACACAAGGCGGAGGAATAACCTGGAAGTAAAACTTTCGCAGGGCTTCAGGCCGTGTTCTAATTCGTTTCAAGTTTCGTTTTTCGTGGCTTGTATTTGGCATTTTGTAAGATAAGGTTTAGTCGGAACATCACGACATTCAACTGTCTAGAACGCCATGCTGCTATTATTTTGAGTTATCAGGGTTACAAAATTAAAAATCTACGAAGTTATAAAATAAACGGTAATTATTCCCAAAAGTTTTTCGAGGGCCGTTTGAAATTTAAAATTAACAAAACAAAACCAGTATGATGTGAAATTGTTACTTAACAAAATTTGTGTAATGCGAAAATAACTAACTTATTTCTAGAATATTTCAGCAACTTCCTCTGTGAAATAAATATTGTGACTATAATACACAGTTGTTTATTACAATAACCTCGTCTCGTAAGTGTATTTAAACGTTTCAAACAGGCAAAATTAATATGGCGGCGGTTTGGTAATTTGTATTTTGTGATTTGTCAGCTTCGAAGCTCAAAACGCAAAGCGCAAATTACAAAAATACGTCACAGATTCTTAGAAAAAACGTGTCACGTGACCATTTTTTTAAAACAAAAATGTGCCAATTCGAACACGGCCTCAGAAAAGTTGGAAGTAACCGTGAATGGACTATAGGTGGTTTGCACAAGGTAAATGTCGCTTCGACCTGGAACACTAAAGCAAAACTACAAGAACTCTAGGAGTTGGATCGCTTAGTGGCTCATCCCCAGAGGACATACGAAGTATTAGTTCTTTTGAACACGCTATAACGCATAATTTAAAGCATACTTTTTCTATTGTAAACCGAGCTTAACGAAAGAAGTGAATTGTGTTTAACATAAATTTTTCACAAAAGGAAGTTGGATTTTTTAAAATATTTAAATATATCGAGTGTTTAAAGTAACAAACAGTTATGCGTTTAGTGTGAACAATTATAAGCAACAGGGTCAATTCACTGATATTTTGTGACATTTTGAAACATACTGTACTTTTTTTTGATACTATACACGAAGTTAGCTTGCGTGATGCATCATAATATGGCAACCGAAACGACTACGTTTAAGTACACGTTAAAGTGTAACGTGAAGCGTGTTATATGTAACGTGGAGAGATAGGCCCTACTAACGACACGTTACGACGCACTGACACTATTGTATTTCTGAGCTCGGTACATGTGCCGAAATACCTCAAGTTTTGATCATCATTGTCTAACTGTGTGCGTGAATGTGTTATCTTTGTTTTACTAAATATAAACATCAAATTTGTTCTAATGTAGTTGTTTTCCCTCCAGTTTCGTGTCACCCGCATTTACAGCAAGTTATAAATATTACCTCCATTACGTGTAGTAACGTGACTTACAGTATACGTATTGTTGTTTTTGCTAGATCAGCAGTTGTCTGTCATTTAGGTGTGTTTGTGAGCATCGAGACGTTTTATTTAGATCTACCTATTGTAATATTTGCAATGTCTGAAAAGCGTAAAAGCAACAGACTTGAGCACAGCAAAGCCAGAGAAATTCTCAGAAGTGTAATTAAGTTTTGCGATAAAGAAAAGGAAGGTTGTAATGCGACAGTTCCTTTTCAGCGTGAAACAAAATGTGCTTCAGCTGCAACCGGTAAATCAGGAGTTTTTATTTATTTTAAAAAATTCGTAAAGAGCGTCCAGCAGCGGAACAAAACCGGCAACTCCTATGATAAGAAGAGGAAAACTGCAGACAAAGGAATACAGTTAGATTAATTTGATGCTAGAGTGGCGCAAAGAAAATTGCGAGAGTTTTACACGATAAAAAATATAAATGAAAATAAAAAATAAGCAATACCCACACTAAAAAACTCGCAGGCAGTGTTGGCAAAATAAATTTATTTCAGAGGTAGCAAGGAAACTTTACGAAAATTAATCAAAGCAATGGGGTTCAAGTTAAAATTTTTTTAAAATAAGTGGCGAACTATAAGGGGAACTGACGGACAAATTACCTGTAACATACCTCGAAGAAAAACAAGGATTCATCCGAATTACACTGTGAAAAAGTGTTGGTAGCATGATTATGTAACATCATTAAGGCCAACGATTGATTATAGTTCACCCAGGTGGGAGCCAAGTTAATTTTTAAAGACAAAACTAAATGCGGGGAATATTATAATTAAATAAATAGGAAACAATGTTATGAAATGTTGTGAAACACAACTTCTAGGCAACATTCCATCTCCAAGCATTATTGCTCTTGCTAACGCTCCCATAGGCCTGGGCAAGGCTAGGGCAAGGNGGCTGCTCCCCCTAAAGGCCCCTACACAATAGAAGGCTTTACCATTTGAGTTTACATTTTCTTTTCTTTGTCGAAACCGCCAATACACAATACAATTGTAAAGTCAAAGTTCAAACAATTGTAAATCGGTTTTGCGATCTTTGTAAAAAAAATGTGTATCTTTGTATGTAAATTATGATTATTATATTATCCAGGAATGAATTTTACGTATCTGTTTTTAGAATAGGCTTAAACATTTATATTAAAAGTTCATTTATAAGAAAAAAACCCACTTGTTTACTTTATTTATAAATATAAATTCATATATTTCCTCTTCACATTATATTTGTTTGCTATTTCTTTAATTTAGACAAGCTTGGTTTAAGATACCGAGATGAAAGTCGCCCTACAATAAAACAACATTCATTCCGCATAATCTCTGTTATATTCTCGGCAAAATGACTGCTTGACTTTGACCAATTTTCCGAAATCGTAAAAGTCAGGAGTACTTGACTTTTCACTTGACAGTTCTATTGTGTCAAGCTCCATAGGAAACAACATGTTGGAAAGCAAACGTAAAGTCAAATCGTAAAGTCAAATGTTAAAGTTTTCAATTGTGAAAGGGACTTAATGCAAATGGGCGCCCTCCAGGCCTGGCGCTGTGGTGCCGGTACCTACAATAACTTTTAAGTTCCATTAGATGACAATTATTTAACAATATTCGCGCGTATTGTGTTTTCTCTGAAACCGAAGTAAAGCACAGCCATAATGAAATGCATTATAATAAGTGACGAGCCTATTACCACTATTCGGTTTATATATTTGTATATGTGGTTTTCTACGTGTTTTAACGAATAAACTACTATATACATGTCTTTCCAGTTATCATACATATGACGAATTTTTGGTGTCTTTGTGGACTAACAATTCTCAAACATACGTAACCTCACGGTATAAAGACTCTAAGAGTTAAGATAACAAATTGATGATTTTTGTGAACCGTTGGCAGTATTTCTTATGGATAAATTATGCTAATCGCTAAGTTATTTTATGCGAAATGCTCATGGCTTTAAAATGCAGATTAATAAATATAGTAGCGATGCTATAAAATTTGTATTTTGTAACTAACAAATTATAAAACACAATTACACTTGTTAAAATACTAAACACAAATTACTAAGGAAAGAGATTTTGAATTTTCTCGACAGCTGATTACTATAATTGAGATGGATATTTGGGATGCGTTGTTTTTTCATTTCCGTGAACGTTTCCGTTGCAATGACCTCAGAAAGAGTATTGTTAAACGAAAGATGGCGAGTTTCAAAAGCTTCAACCTTTTTTTTTGACACAAAAAGTTTAACGTATTTTGTGGTAAAGGGCGGTGAGAGGGGAAAAATAAATGTATCAGGAAATCCCTTCCTTTTTTTTAAAGGTGGCCGCCTGTGTAGGCCGTCAAACGACGTGCAGAGATCCAGCAGAAAACGTTTTATTAAAAAACTGTCTAACACGTCTGAGTGAGGTCTGTTACGAATAGTATTTAAGAAACGTTACGCGTCTCTATACGTTTTTCAGTTCCTCCCTTTCTCGCTAAATCATGTTTTTGTGATAGTGAAAATGGCTCAAACGGGTGTTTTCACGGTCACTTTTAGGTAAGAACATTCCGGTACAAAGCACTAAGAAAAAGGAATAGGGACGTGCGTCGAATCTTTATTTTTATTATTACGTCATTAAATATTAGGGTCTCCGCTGAAAGTCCCATAGAGGCGCGTTGTCGACGGCAAGACTACACGCCAGTTCAGTGCTTTGCGCGTAGAGGCGATGATAGAGTTGATGCGCATGTCTGCCCCTAGCCCTCCCACGTTTTTGGGCCTCAGAAGTGCAAAATTCCTTCAACCAAACGGCCACCTTAAGCATTAATGGTCCTGTTGAAGAAACAAACCGGTGGATGGGGGTGGGAGTTTGAAGCATTTGAATTCACTGAATCTGTNGTTATGTTAGGGAACCATCCCAGCTTGCGCTCCTGGTACTGTTCTGCTGGACTGTGAGTGATTCTAACAGTTTATTGATAGAATGTATGTAGTGAAGTCCAGTGCAGGGTTATATCCTAGCATTGTGCGAATCTAATTAGTATGCTTTGCAATGCAGCAGTCTGAAAAAAACCATGTTGACGGGCTCCAAGCATGACGTGATGCTTTGACTGTACCAATTGGACGTCATCTGAAGTGTGTCTTGTTTTCGGAAATAAACGCATTTGGAACATATTCACGTTAAATACGTTCGTATGAAAACACGTATTTCTAAAACACTACAATGCAGTTTATGCGCCAGGGAGGCGGATGCCTTAAGTTTCATGGTTCGTTAGGGCTACCACTTTTGATATTTAATAAATATACTCAGCCAGGTTCCAGCTGCATATTTCACGATATATAGGTTTAAAAATAAATGAATTGATATAACCGTTAATGCAATTAATCCAAAGTTACTGGTTTGATATTTCAATTTCGAATTGTTAAAAATTGTAAGAGTTAACAACAATACTGAAAACCCTAATTGAGTAATATTATTAAAGTTTATAGAATTGGTTGCTGTTATTTTGTTATTTAGTTACGTGCCTGTATTTTAAATATTTCTTTTCGGAAAATTTAGTACCGTGATTTTACATGTGAAGCTATTGTTCATTAAAAAAAATGCTTGTTCCATAACTATGTTTTACATTACAAAATCTCTATAAAAATTTTAAATGCATGTGTCAGTTGGTTTTTGTATAGGTTGTTTCTGTAAAGAAAGTAACAAAAATTTTTAACTTTTTATTTTATAAACATTTGAAAAATGACAATGACATAGTACAAAAAAGTGCTATCAAGCATAAATGACGTACAGCTGTTCTAAATTAAATATGCTGTATTTTTTACACTACATAATTAGTACTGTATATCTTGTAATGTTAGACTGAAGAATATGTTCTTACTGCATAACTTCTCCATTCATGAAGAAAATAAAAATGACCAGTATCCAGAATATTTAGTTCTTGAACCATCTCCACGGCTTAAAACATAGGAAGTTGTGTTTGTGTTACTTGCCTATGTTAAGCGTATCCTCAGTTTACTGCCTCAAAACCACAGAGAATGTTGTGACATTTTGTCTTTCGTTTTATAGATGATGGAGTTATGAGAATCATTCAGCAACATTCAACAAAAAAAAAAAATGTCAACACACCTTTCCTTCTGTGCAATTAGATGATGGTAGCAAAAATAATGATTATCAGGATGACGAAAATGACAATGAAGATGTATGTCACGATGCAAACGATCACAAGAGTGTGTCACTAGCAACTTTGGGTAAGTGTAACATAGTGTAAAGCGAAAGTAAATACAATAGCTAGATTTACAGTCGTGGAAATATTACATATATTAGTT
Organism: Clitarchus hookeri; assembly: GCA_002778355.1. NCBI lineage: Eukaryota > Metazoa > Arthropoda > Insecta > Phasmatodea > Phasmatidae > Clitarchus > Clitarchus hookeri. Next base: position 1,701,645 of record NQII01000019.1, read on the forward strand.
AAAAAGCAATAAATGTTACTGAGATAGTGGTATAAAAGTTCAGCAGTTCAAAAAGCTTTGATTACCAAAGTACTTAATTCCGCATTTTTATAACTGTATAAAAATCTATCGGGAACGCATCCAGCCAATTAATATGGACTTTCCTTAGAGCAATGGCAGCGCCTTCTTAAAAAATGTATACAATGAGGTGGTTTAAATACACTGAAAGTACTGCAACAGCTGACCAAGGTGGAAATGGATTGCATGTTAGGCAAGCAGAAAAATGGAGAAATCTCTGATCACGAAAATCAACGCCAAAAAAACAGGGACATNGTCTGTGTTGACCTTGGCCAGTCTCGCGCGAGCAAGCGGAAGAGGACAGAGTTGTGATATGGGCGCTCGAAATGACGACAGAATGGGTCACATAGCATCCTAGAAGGTGCATCTGCATTGCTGTGAAGGCGTCCAGATCTGTGCTGTATTCCAAAGTCGTATTCTTGAAGATACTGTATCGACCGGGCCATTTGAACTTCGGGGTTATTTAAATTTAGTAGACAGCATAATGAAGCGTGGTCGGTTCTTAGAATAAAACGAGTGCCATAAAGGTAGGTGTGGAAGTGTGAAATTGCTCTCACCATAGCCAGAAGCTCCCCGCGTGTGAGACAGTAATTTATCTCAGGCTTATGCAATACCTTTCTTTCCCATCCTGAACTTGAGATGACACAGCACCAATACCTACATCACTAACATCAGTGTCCAAAATGAACACGCCCTAACTTTTCGGAAAACCCAGGACTAGTGAAGATATCGTAATTTACTTTTTGCCTNAGTGTCCAAAATGAACACGCCCTAACTTTTCGGAAAACCCAGGACTAGTGAAGATATCGTAATTTACTTTTTGCCTCAGTCAGTTCATGTAGTGGCTTGGCGTTCGTGGCGAACTAAGTCACAAATCGACGGTAATAGGCACATAATTCCAGNCAGTCAGTTCATGTAGTGGCTTGGCGTTCGTGGCGAACTAAGTCACAAATCGACGGTAATAGGCACATAATTCCAGACAACTTCGCACTTCAGTTTTGTCAGTTGTCGTCAGCCAATTTCTTACTACTTTGGTCTTCTCGGGGTCTGTTTAAATTCCATGGGCCGACACTAATACCCCAAGAAATTAATTTTGTTTTGGAACAGGTGGCACTTAATNGGGTCTGTTTAAATTCCATGGGCCGACACTAATACCCCAAGAAATTAATTTTGTTTTGGAACAGGTGGCACTTAAGAACTAGTTTCAAGTTGGCTGCGGCCATATTCTGGAATACAGAATCTAAGTATGATAGGTGCTCTTCAAATGTCCTTCCTGTCAAAACAATGTAATCTAGGTAAACTTGACAGATATATAAAGGCAGGACATTTTCCATTAGGCGTTCGAAGGTGGCAAGGGCGTTGTACAGCCCAAAAGGCATAACTTTTAACTGCCAGGTTCCTGTCCCTTGGATACAAAATGCAGTCTTCTCTTGGTCCTCTGGGGCCATCTCACACTGTCAGTATCCGCTCTAACCAAATTGAAAATCATTGTGAACTTACTAAGCAGTTCAATGTGTCATTTATCTTTGGAAATGGATAAGAGGGTTTATTTTGTCACATTATTAAGCTGGCGATAATCTACACAAAACCTCAGAGAGAAATCTTTCTTCTTAACAAGTACAGTGGGTGACTACAGACTAACCGATGGTTCTATCACATCTAACTCCCTCATTTCCTTCAGAATTCCCTCAACTGCCTCATGCGAAGCTAGTGGCAGTCACCTTGGTGACTGTTTTATGGACCTGGCATCTCCTGTATCAATGTGGTTGCAGGCCATGTTAGTCCTTCCAAGGTCATTTAGTCCACACGAGAAGGCGTCCCTATTTATCTGCGGTAATTCAGAGGAAGCCTTCTCCTGGCGCCAGTTAAAATTTTCTCTCGCTCGTACTAGAAATTCATCCAATACTTCTGGCAGAGGACATTCTATTGGTTTTGGCCTAGAATCCTCTGGAACATCTAGAAGTATCTGTGTAACCTGTTTGCAAACACCTATCGTGGCCCCTCCTCAAGACGAATGACCCTATAAGACAAACGTATCATTCTAATTGCAAAACTGTCAGAATTAGAAGAGAACAAAGTTCTTGCTACAACGACTTTACCTGGTAGGACGCCAACCCAACCCTCTCTGCTGGCTCAATTATACCCAAACGCCTGACAAACTTTCCTTGATATCTGCCTGTTATGACAATTTCACTAGAAACGTGCAGCACAGTGGGCTGACCACAGACTACTGGGCAGCTAAATGGGGAGGAAAAATCGTGCCATGTTGACACCACTAGTTCTGTACTGCCAACCTGTAGCACACTAAGTCGAGTATCGATACAGCACCCTAGCTTACGTAGTACATAAAGCTCCAAAATACATACATCCTCTATTTCTGCTACGTATACATCGCACTATAGGCTAACGTCACCAAGCTTCATGTTTAGGATGTCTGGTCTTACTACTGTTATGGTCGCCCCGGTGTCGACGACCATCTGGCAAGGAACATGATTCAGACTACCCCCCCCTCTCCATTATTGCATCCGAATCCTGTTTCACCGACCGTACATGTAATACCATTGGGGCTTCCCTCCAGCAGTCCCCTACCTTCGCCCCTCAAGATAGGTGTTTATAAGTTTTCCGGATGTGCTGTATTCTCACCTGCCTCTCGCTGCCTATTGTCCCGCTGCTGCTACCGTTGTGGGCAGTAGGCTCTCAGGTGCCCCGGCTGTCCACATGACCAACACTCAGGTCGTTTGGGTGGGGGCGGCTAAACTCTGTAGCTTGGACCCTGCGACCCTGACGGCCGTCTGCATATCCTTCAATGTCTTCGTGATGCCATCGTCGTCTCTGTTCAGCGTCACTGCGTGTACCAGTCGTCGGGGTACGAGCCCCTGTCTTGCTGACTCCACCTCCAGTGCTTGGGCCAGGGCGTCCTGCATGTTGTGGGGTGCAGCCAGACATACCACTTGCCGTTCCTCTGTGTCGGCGATGGCATTGACGAAGAAGCTTACTGCCATGATGTCGCACGCCTCCTCGGGGCACCCTTCTAGAGTTAGGTGGGAAAGCCGCACAATGTCTTGCCATACCTCCTGCAGTAGCTCCCCTGGTCGCTGGGTGCGGCTTCACAGTTGGGCATGACGCAGGTACCGGTCGCCGAAACGTAGCTCCAAGACCGACACCAGTGTGGGATACTCCAGTCGATGTAGCTCTGGCAGAGATTGTAGTATGCTGAGTGCTAGGTCTCTCAGTAGAGCAGCAAGGTAGTAAGCCCACTGTTCATCTGTTCAGCTAATCAGGTAGCGTCTATTTCAAACTGGTGTTGGTACTCCCGCCAAGAAGTGTGGCCATCATAAGAGGCGGGTTTAATTGAGACCCCCTTCCCCACTCCTGGCTACGCGACACCAATGCTGCAGAACTGCTAGCAATCCTCCGGGGTTGCTGTATTGTTTACGGCATACACCTCTTCCTCCATTTTCTCGTCTGCCGATGTGGTGTATGTGGAACTCCATTGCTGAAGAAATTCCAGCCATTACTTCGTTTACACTGTCAATTTCCTTGCCCACACAGTCAATTCTTGTATTCACTAACTCACTAATGCTTTCTATTTTCCTGTCTACATTTTCATTTACTGTGTCTATTTTCCTATCTACTAAATCACTTACATTAATTATCTGGCTATTTACATTCTCGTTTACACTATTTTAAATTTCATTCACACTGCTAATTTGGGTATTTACAGCTTCGTTCACACTACAATGAGCAATGTCCTTCTAAAATTATAACACGTCTTTTAAAGATAAACAACAAAACATTTGGGTCACTATTTTACGAGGCCTCGTAGTTCCTAAGTATGGCCTCGTAAAATTATAGCAAACCAACAATAATGCATAAAAAATGCTTTTTCTGCATCGTCAGTTTTAAATTGTTTCTAGCACAAAAATAACAGGGTTTAAAAATGAAATATTAATTATTTCCAATAGATAACCATCTTTCGAATAAAAGTATACCCCAGAACGGAATTTATACAACCTCCCCTTGTCCGAAAAAATGTAAACACTGGGTGCCGAGTCACTTTTAGCGAGTGCCACGTCCATTTTCAATAGCTTCTTGCAGGAAATCAGATAATTTATTGCAGCAATATAGGCACGTGTCTTCAGAATAAAAGTATACCCCAGAACGGTGTATACGGCCTCCCCTTGTCAAAAAATGAAAGTAAACACAAGGTACCCAGTGACTTTTTTAGACAGTGCAAAGAAAAAATTTTCAGTAGCTTTTTGCAGAGAAAAAGTCAGCTGTTTTATTACAATATACACACTTTTTTATACTTGGACGTTTTCATAGTAAAATAATACAAGAGAAAATTATGTACGACCACTCATTAACACTTAAAATAAAATTCAATCAGAGCGCAGAATAATTTTCATAAGTGCAAAATCCATTTCCACTTGCTTCTTGTGGTAAAATCAGAACTTTTATTACATATAAACATTAATTTTAATACTTCAGAAGTCTTCAGAATAAAATAATACACAATAAAGTTGCATAAAACCACTCATTGATCCAAAAAATTATATCTACACAGAGTGCAGCGTAATTTTCAGAATGAGTGAATTGCATTTTTAGTTGCGTTTCACCGGAAAAGCAGCAATCTTATTGAAAATATACAAATTCATTTTAATATCTAGACATTTTTAGAATTAAATTATAACCTAGAAGAATACGTACAATCTCCTGTTGCTAACTTTTTAACAGCAAACAACTACCACTCTGTACTGGAAAATTCTGCTTGGCATTCCAGAACTTCCGGCATTAAAGTTGACATCTTTATCNAAAATGTAAATAAAATTGTAATTGAATCAACTTGGCGTAAGTAGGCTGTCAATAATCAATACAATCCATTCCAAATGAAATTCAAACTTGAAAACCAGAAAGAGAAGCTGAATTCAAAGCTCTAACAGCAATACCACAAAACGTATCCAAAAACCAAACACTGCGTGCGGCGCACAGTGGTAACTAACATGGTGACGCAATCACAAGACTATGGACTGAAGGGGGTAAGGTAGGGCACGCCATAGTGGACTGTTACTGTTGTCATGACAGATAACTGGTGAAGAGAGATGTGAGGATAGGACTGGGTGTAGAACAAAGCTTCCCTTCGTGACGTCACGTTTCTCACGCAGGGTATGATGGCAGCGCGCTCATTACAAACCACCACTGCTATCATTTTAATTGGTTTTTTCACCCCCCCCCCCNCAAATCATTCATTTTATTTCTGTGGACTAGGAACATTTTTAAAATCAATTTTCATTGTCATTTCTTGCATTTTTGCTGAAATTTTTCTATTTTTACATTAATTTTTGTGATTTTTTGATGGTTCCTTAGAATGATCTCATAAAATCGCTATCCTTGTTAAATCAGGTACTTATCAAATCAGGTCCTGACTGTGGTCAATAATGTTTAGTGAATTTTTTTAAAGTTCCAGAAGTTACTGTTTATAGTTTATAAACCTGAAATAAATGTATTCCTAGACATTTTTATATGCATAGACCTACTGTACTGTAGTAGAATATTAGTTCTTCTGAAACTGAAAACTATACAGAAGATGAAATGGAAGGTGGTCATGACAATAAAATGTCCAAGAAGTGATTAAATTAACTGTGCACTGGAAAGTTCATAGTATAACAGATTTCCTAGATTTTTAAAATTAAGTTATTTAATTGATAAATTAAAAAACAATTTTTTTGCATGTTATGTTTATTGAGTTTTAAATAAAAGATATGATAAAGTAATGATCAGCAGCATAGCTGTAAATGTCATGTACATCTCTGTTAAAATTTTTACACAATTACTTCACTATACAGAACTTCACTAAAACAAACAAACAAACAAACAAACAACATATCTGATCCTCTCAAGTTTGTCTGTAGTGCAGTTCTACTTTACGGTATATATTTGCTTATTTTAAATATGCGTATTTTGAGAAAAACTGATACCATATTTACTCATGTACCACCCACACATTTCTGAGAAGAGTGCAAAGTCATACACGGAGACTAAGATTTTTGAGATAAATACGGGACTAAAAATACTGAAGTTGGGTTTGTCATAAAGACTGCTTTTCACGCCTTCAATCGAGTGCATGGTAGCGTCACGGATTGTATCGGCCGAGTGGTGATGATAGAAACAAAGCAGATTATTTGTTATGGGAGATGAGAGTGTGAGCATGGCTCTCAGGCTGATCCGTAAGTGCACAGCCAGCTCGGTGGACATGCAGTCCACATATTAAGTTTTTGTTAAAGTTTTTAATATACAAGTTAACTCTTTAAATGGCAACTGCATTAGAAAAATAAAGACGTGTTTACCATATTTTTGCGTTTTTGCTCTGAACATGTGTCATGCCGTCAGATAAGTATAGGCTGTTCACAGTAAAGTGAGCACTTTTGAGGGCCTAGTTACTTTTTCCTTTCAGCCATTGTATTATCCTTTAACTACCTTTTAAAATAAATATTGCCACGTAAGTAATAAACACAGTGTTTATATTCCACCGCACTCAGAAGTTAACATCTAAGGCTGTTAAAATAAAATATATTTATTGACTATCATTCCTAATGAGAGGGCTGTCAAATGAGAGGCCTTTTGTGTTTAAATATCTCCTTCCCACTTAGACTGCGATTCCCTGCCCGGCATGCAGCAGCACGAGTGGCAAAATAGCCTAATCACACACAAAGCTCTTCTCCATTTCAGATATTTCAACTTTTTTAAAAAAATTAGGGGTATTTATTTTGAATACAAGTATAGTGTGTGCCACATTTAGTTTTGTGACATATGTATACCTTGTGCAACACAGCTGTGCACTGAAGCACAATTTTTCAGTATTGAATATGTAAAAAGATCCTTTTTCCAGGGAGGTTACAGTAATCAGTGTGTGTAGTGGAGGTCTTACATGGAGCGTTGTAAAGGGGAAGAGGGGGGGGGATGAGAGATTGTAGTAGACAGGTAAATATTTCTTGAACTACCAGCAGCACAAATATTTTTTAACAAACTTTTGATTTTAATTGTTAAAAAAATACAGATGAATATGGCATCTGATATAAATCACGTAACATGCAAAATACATTACGGAGAACTCCTATGTTTTTACTCAACACTCACATTGTGGCAGCACTAAGGCCACTATACAGAGCACTCCACGACAGCTTAATGTCTGCAAGTTTCCACCAACATGCTAAAGCACATATTAAAATGTACAATTGTAAAATGTGACAGCTGTTACTAATTATTAGTTTTGGCATAAAACTTACTAACAAAAAAACCACCTCTCCACTTAATAAGCCTAAGAAACATAAAAAATTTGCCAGCATACCATGTACAGTAAAATCTCGTTATAACGTACATGGATAATCCTCAACTTTTGTATTTAGTAATGAAAGTACTTCAGTCTTATTTTTAAACCTTTAAAACATGAGCTTAATGAAATTATAACACAATTAGTCATTAGTAAATAAAATTAATACCTAATTACAAATTTTTTTTTTGAAATTTGAGAATAAAATGGTACTTTATAAAATATGAAAATGCACAAATTACAACCTGCAAACATAAAGTAATGCATGGTTTACAAATAATAATACACACTATTTAGGCCTACTAATTGGTGATGTTTCTTTAGAAAAAAATCACAGCACTTACCCTTAACAAAAAACACCTAAGGAAGTAAATCCAAAAGACATATTTTGGAATAAATAAATATATCAGTAACAGATCGTCTTTACTTTTCCTGCAAGAAGCACTTGATAATTGACACCGCACTCTGTAAAACGTGTTGCTCAATATTAATAAACATTTTTGGTATAAAGTTTATGCTTCTGGGGTATAACCTATTGATTAAATTAAATTAATATTTTATACAAATATTTTGATTTACGTGGCCGATGTTTAAACATGGTCTACACTGAAAAAACCCCGTTTGACACAGTTTCTAGAATTTTTAGTGGTTAAAATTGATTAGTTTAGATTTTTTGAATGTAGCAATTTTACCAAGTAATTTTCAAAAGGGAGTTTACTATATGTTACGAGTTGCTGTACCAAAACACGTATATATGGCTTCCCATTTATACATCTACTTCTTTATGTACAAAGGAATTCAAGATGCTGCATGTCAATACAGTTAATCTAGGTCAACAAACAAGGTTTGACAATGTTGCGAGTTGACAGAGATTTATGGTTCGCAGCATACACAAAAACATTACATTGTATGCAACTCTGCAATCTGCACGATTTTTTGTGTGTTGTATTGGTAAACGAAAACAGATTTATGNAACATTACATTGTATGCAACTCTGCAATCTGCACGATTTTTTGTGTGTTGTATTGGTAAACGAAAACAGATTTATAGTTGAAAACTGTAAAAAAATTAATACCTTTAATTAAAGCCACATCTGGACATTTAATTAATCGTATTTTGGAAGACAAAATGTAAAATAATCTTCATTGTACTGACGTGAACCACGCNACTGTAAAAAAATTAATACCTTTAATTAAAGCCACATCTGGACATTTAATTAATCGTATTTTGGAAGACAAAATGTAAAATAATCTTCATTGTACTGACGTGAACCACGCGTCCACGAGTTCCTTGTGCCCACTCTGACTGCCGCAGTCACAACTACACCAGCTACACCGGACCGCACCAACTACATCAGGCCAAGAGTGCGTAGTGCGGGTCGACAAGAACGGAACTTGCATCTTCTTGCCGAAAAGGATTACGCAACTCAAGAACCGCCCTACTCAATTATTACAAGAGGCAACTCTTTTAATAAGCGGGTAGGCAATCCGAAATGGTGTTTACCCCAAAGCCACAGCTGTTGGGTGCACTGGCAATGGTCATTGTGTCCTCGCAGCTCGCACGGCTGAATACGACGCAACGCACCGCCGGGTGACGTTAACTGGCTGGTAGGCCGGAGTTGAAGAGATAGGTGCCCCAAGTGTCATCCAGTAGTGTACAGAATTTTTATAAACATATTGAACACAGTCACCGCATTCACGGCTACAGCCAGGGGTGTTTTTCATTGTATAAATGGCAATCAAGCATGGCATTCCACACCCCTTTGCCCAGGTGGACTCGTCCATCCCTTCAGGAGACAGCCATCTGGCAACGCTGTAGCCAGTGTAATTTAACATGTCATCAAAAGTGAAATTCAAAAAATTTTATGATAAAATGTAACTTATTTAATATGTATTTATATAAGAGTAATTATGTTTTTCTAAAATAGAGATTGCCTATAAAGGCCTCCAGCATTGTAAGAAATCATTTAGTGTGGTGACATTCCCCATCCATTTCACAACTTTAACATTAAGAGACATTTGTTTATAAACGGGGATGTCACCAATGTGTTTAATTTAATTTGTACAATTTTTCATTATCATAATCATATTACAGAGTGTACANAAACGGGGATGTCACCAATGTGTTTAATTTAATTTGTACAATTTTTCATTATCATAATCATATTACAGAGTGTACATGTAATGTTTCATCATTCTGCATTTGATGTTGGTTGTTGCCACTTGTGGCTGCAGCGGACATGACTCGCCCCAGTTCGTCTCAGCACCTGAACAAGACCAGCGGCATGGTCGCCTACTCCGCGAGCACCCTCAGTGCCAGCATGTAGGCAGCAGTCATTTTCACTACAATAGTTATATATTAGTCAACCGGAACATTTGTGTTATTTTAATGTACTGAGGGGCGAGCCAACCGCCCTCTCACCGGAGAGTTTCACGCAATTGCGTCTCAATCTAAGACCAAGTGTTTTTCACCGTTAAGTGCTAAGCCCATTACCATACATCATTCACGCATTGTTCAACTGTAGCAAGGAGAGTGAATAAACCGCTCAACCAAGTGAAACCAGTGTCAGTTCATTGTAGGGCATCTTTTGTAGCATCACCCATATTTATTTAGCATTGTTCAGGCGTACGAGACGGCCTACAGTCTCGTCATCAGTTAAAAAAGTGCAACAGTAAGTAAGTGACAACTCTTCAAACAACTGACAGAGGATTACCAGGGTCCCCATGGGCCATCGACCGGACGACCTTCATCATTAGCTCACCACTGAGATATGGTGCCGGGCAATATAACATCAAACCAGCCCTGGGTAACCTCGCGACCATGTCAGTACTCAAAATTGACCTAAATTTTGTACGTTAAATTGAAATATTTTTATATAATATACATATGGTATTTGGGCAGAAATTGAAAATCTGCTGTTGAAGTAAAAGAATCATCAATGTGAAGTACGTTACAACTGAATTTTACTGTAGTTTCTACTTCCACAATTTAGAAAAAGAAATTGATGTGAGAAGAAAACAACACTTCCTACCTACAGATGATTCAAATCAGCAATGTTCATGATGTATTCACCAAGATATATCTACTGATTAGCTTAAACACAGCCTTACATCATACAGAACTGTTCATACTAAATTAATTAATTAATGTTGACAAAGAAATATCCACTATCTGTTGATGATACAAGAAAAGTGGATGTACTTTATAGCTTCCCAGATTACTATGAAAAAAATTACTTCTCAGTTACAGCATAAAATCCTTGAGACCAGCAACAGCACTAAATTTAATAAATTAATCATCACCAACATTACAAAAAAAAAAAAAAAAACCAACTATTGTTGCAACACACTATAAACTATAACTGTATAGACAGATATATACGAAACCTCACCATTTTTCTTTAGGAGCTTTTTAACAAAGACTAAGGAGGCCACAGAGTATAGTTATTGTACTATTCAAAACAAGCCAATACAGGATAGTATGGAAAGAACAGATGACTGGCTGTGATCTCACTCGCTTTCCTTACCCAGTCACCTGTGAGAACCTGACAGTNAAAAAAAAAAAAAAAAAAAAAACCAACTATTGTTGCAACACACTATAAACTATAACTGTATAGACAGATATATACGAAACCTCACCATTTTTCTTTAGGAGCTTTCTAACAAAGACTAAGGAGGCCACAGAGTATAGTTACTGTACTATTCAAAACAAGCCAATACAGGTTAGTATGGAAAGAACAGATGACTGGCTGTGATCTCACTCGCTTTCCTTACCCAGTCACCTGTGAGAACCTGACAGTGATTAAAGTTTCCTGAATTATACGCTTATAAAAAAATCCTGTTCAATTCTTTGTAACAAATTAAAAGTTCAATGTAAGTTTCTGCTGTCACAGAGAGTATAACATGTTCCAAAACATACTGAGCGCTAAGAGTAAAAAGTTACGGGAAGTTAACATGCAATATGAGCAAATTTCTTGCAGCCGAGGAACTACTACAGTGGAACCTCATTAATACATACCTAATGGAACCAAAATCTGGCTACTTTGTAGTAACGTGGTTTGAAATGATGAGGTTTGTTGAAACTAAAGTGCAGACTTTTTTTATGTTGGTACAAACTCAAAACCTGCATATTTGGAATTTTAATACAATATTTAGCTTTCATAACTAAAAAGGTAGCTCTCATTCACAGTCATAATCTATGAATTAAATTATAAACATTTAAGTGAAAGTGACATTAATTTGTATAGAATTAATTTGCATCATTAGTAGAATGTACTGTAGAATCTCTTTATAATGAGGTGGGTGTACTATATGAATATACCTTCACATCACGTATGAAATATACACTGTANCTGTAGAATCTCTTTATAATGAGGTGGGTGTACTATATGAATATACCTTCACATCACGTATGAAATATACACTGTAATACAGTATTACCATAATTCACTGCGTAACAGTCACTATCGCATAACAGTCGCATTCATATTTTAAAAACCAAAACTTCAGGAAGAAATTTTTTTATAGTTTGCAGACATACCACGGTCAATGTTTTCACACAGACTGTATAACTGAAAATGATGCCATTGCCATCCCAAGTGCTAGTAGAGAGTACTTCATTGTTGTGTTTATAGATTAGTTACTTCCAGTTCTGTTCATCTTTGCTGCTTTTGTGAGCAGCGGATTATATTTTATTTATTGGTTTATCATTTTCTTGAAAGTACTGTATGGAAATTATGAATAATTGTGAGAAATAAATGAAGCAAGCCGTTACAAAGCATAATTCAAACTGAATGCGATAGCATTCGCGGAACATGGGAACAGATTAACTAGTCAATAATTTTCAGTGAATGAAAAACTTGTGTGGGACTGTAGAAAATTAAGAGAAAAGCTTAAGGAAACAAATCCAAGAAGGAAACTGTTCCTCTGGCCGAAACAATGGTGGCTGTGTTTCATACTAAACCATTCAAATGAAAGCGCAGCAAGTAATGTGTTAGAAGAACATTTAATCTAAAGACTTTTAAGGCATCTCGTGGCTGGGTCATTAGGTTCATGAAGCAAAACAACTTATGTGCGCATAGAACGTCTATTTGTCAAAAGTTGCCTGCAGACTATTAAGAAAATGTTCTAAACTTCCAACAATTTGTACAACGAAAAGTTACATGTTGAAGCAGATATGAAACACAGACCAGACGCCTATATTTTTTGATATGGCATGCAATTCTACCATTGATACCAAGGTTGTGAAGATCATAGCAGTAAGAACCACAGGAAACAAAAAACTATGGTGCACAGTTCTACTGTCTGTCGCTGACGATGGTAAGAAACTTCCGTCCTACGTCATATGGTTGAACAAGTTAAAAAATTTCTAAATGAGAATAAAACAGACTTGGTGTTATACCAAGTGGTTTGACATCAATATTACAACCTCTGGATGTATGTATCAATAAACCTTATAAATGTGATTTTACTGAGTGGATGGCAGATGGAAAATTCTAAGTGACACCAGGCGGGAAGATTACGTGATCATCACTATATGAATCGCAGACAGCTGAAATTTGATTCCAAACGAACTGATGCAGAAGAGTTTTAGTAAGACTGGGATATCATGCAAGCTAGATGGAATGGAAGACGATGGATGTTATCTGGTATGATCACAGCAGTGACGTGAATTCTGAATCAGGCAGCCTTGGAAAGTGACGTCTCCACAGAAGAGGTCTAAGGCCTAAATCATTCCAACATCTGAATTGGTAAGTTTTATGTAATGGAGCGGTTCCACTGTAAAGGTCGTTTTCATGGCATGTTACTTTTACAACCGACGCGCGCGCGCACACACACACACACACACGAGATATATATATATATACAAGATGGTCCGCCTAATGTGGACACCCCCAAAATTTCCTGAATGGTTGCAGATCACAAAATGTGGTTTTCGCTAAATGAAATTATGTACGGGGGCAAGTAATTTGCCGCAAAGTGACCACATATAATTTTTCTCTTGGAAACACACATTTATTTCAACGCCATCTGAAAGTAGTTGCAAAGAGGAATTCAGTGATATATCATATGCAATGGAAAGAAACACACAAATGCCAAGAATTAATGTGTAAATATGATTTAGTTAGGTTGTCTGGTAGCATGGGGCAGTGGATCTGCACTCACAGCTGTAAGCAACACACGCCATGACTCATCTTGGTGGGACCGCTTTCTAACAGCAGCGCAACCCCAGTCTCCGTAATCTGTTATGGTAAGTGGTATTGTAGTGTGTGTGGCTGTATGTACGCAATGAAGTTCACGAATGAGGGAAAACTGGACGCTCTACTTATTTACGGTGAAAGTGGCAGAAATGCCAAGCAAGTCTTTGAAATGTANCGAATGAGGGAAAACTGGACGCTCTACTTATTTACGGTGAAAGTGGCAGAAATGCCAAGCAAGTCTTTGAAATGTAAGCTGAAAGTAATCCTAATTGGATGCCCATCTCACGGCAAATGATACTAAGAATTTTCAAACTTCTCTTGTCACGAGGTGATTGGAATACCACAACATGAGTGCAACGAAAGACTGCTACAGGCGAAACTAATCAACACGATGTGTTGGCACATGTTGATGCAAACTCCTACATGCGTAAGCGAGAACTTTCCAGGTTCGTAGGAATAAGTAAAACAAGTGTGTTACGGATACTGCACCAAAGGAAATTCCATCCATTTCACATGGCTCTTCATCAGGCATTACATGAAGGTGATTTTCAGAAGCGTGTTCAGTTTTGTAGGTTTGTTCTGATTCTGATGTCTGTAAGGGGCTGATGAAGCTATTTTCACAAACCATGGGCACATAAAGTTACAAAATATGCACTACTGGGCGACGGAGAATCGCGTTGGTTCTAGCACGTGGAGCACCAGCAACAGCGGAAAGTGAACGTGTGGTGTGGAATAGTTGGAGACTATGTCATAGGGCCATACTTCATTCAACGGACGATGACCGGCTGTACATACGCCAATTTCATCAGAGAGACCTTACCGGCACTTCTGGAAGACGTACTGCTCGACATACGTCAGGATATGTGGTTTCAGCACAACGGTTGTCCTGCACATCTTGCTTTGGTGGTGCGGCAGGTGTTAAATGAAACATTTCCAAACCAATGGTTATGGTGTGGTGGTGTTGTAAGATGGCCAGCTCGCTCCCCTGACCTCATACCACTTGATTTTTTCCTGTGGAGAACACTGAAAGATAGGGTGCACAAGATTCCTACAACGCCAGAAGACATGCAGGAACGCATTGTGGCAGCTTGCAGAGGCATTATGCTAGAAACAGTTCAGGCTGCTCGCTACATGTTCATTTACAGATGTGTATTACTGTGAACAGACCTAATGCGAAATGTTTCAACCATAATTGTGCTTTATTGTACTATGCATGCAGATGCGATTGCATTTTTCCTTACGTTAGTTTGTTCTATTTTTGTTGTGCATCTGTATGCACTCATTACTCAGTACAGTTAATGACTAGGAAACAAATCTCCTGAATTACGTTGGTATCTCAATAAAATGTAATGTATTATTATCAGACTTACACTCACATTGCCTGTCTTCCTTCTGCTGCGGTGCTCTCCTTTATCCAATATTGCATTCCGTGCCCCTTGCCCTATTAAGGTAAGCGCTATGCTGCTATAAGGAAGCAGTCCCGCCATGATGAGTTACGGGGTGTGTTGTTCGCTTACAGCTGTGAGTACAGGTCCACTGCCCCATGCTACCGGCCTACTTAACTTAATCATATTTGCACATTATTTCTGGGTGTTTCTGTGTTACTTTCTTTTGCATATGCTATATCACTGAATTCCTCTTTGCACCTACTTTCAGATGCAGTTGAAATAAATGTACGTTTCCAGGGGAAAAATCATATTAGGTTTAATTATTTTTGTCCATACACGTGTTACGAATAGTCCCTTTACGGCAAATTACTTGCCTCCATAAAACATTTCATTTAGCGAAAACCGCATTTTGTGATCTGCAACCATTCAGGAAATATNGCAAATTACTTGCCTCCATAAAACATTTCATTTAGCGAAAACCGCATTTTGTGATCTGCAACCATTCAGGAAATATTGGGGTGTTCCCGTTAGGCGGACCACTCTCTATATACTACTTGTAAAAAGTCTACATATTGTATTGTTTTGCCCATTTCCTGTGTTTTATTCAATAAAAAAATATTTTTTTCTCCACTTTGGGGAGTTGCACCATAATTTGAAAAGGGCTAAAACCTGTATAAAATGTGCAACTGTTATGCTGTGAATTACGATATTTTAATTTAATGGGAACAATGTAAGTTCAGAAACTGTTTGTACGTACTTGCAAAAAAAAAAAAAATCACATTAAAAGTTCAAATACTTTTACAACACAAAAATAATCAAGCTGTGTCATTTACTGTGTACCATATAAGGAGGCCACATTCTTGACAGTTGACAATCGCCGCGCCTTTTCGTTTCGGTATCCATTCGCCATCAACTGGTGTGTCAAGTATAAGCTTTGATGCTCAGTGTCAGCGCGCCCAGGAGGTGCTGCTACGTGTGGCAGTTTGTGAACTGCTTGGGTGGCTCTGCATTCGTAAACGGAACTTGGTGGACGTGTGTAGGGTCGTTCGTAAACGCTGTACACAAAATATATGTTACTTTAAAAATTATACAGAGCTCGTGGGAAAATAATACCATTTGTATATGCGCGTAAATACGTTATTTTAAACAACAAAACTATAATACATTTCTGGGTGTAGTTCGGGATATGGATAACAGATAGCATGGAAGGGCGTGTTGTAACAGATGGCGCGCCTGTATACCTCACAATATATCAGTACATGGTTGGAGAGTTGGGAAACGTGAAAAAAAGGATTTGAAATTGCGTTTCACTTGAATACAGAGAGTTTTATTGTGCATCTCATTAAGAACACTTATGCATTACTATTTTATCATGAAGTTTCATTTCTAAAAATAAAAACTGCTGTTTTATGATCACGTAAAAAAAAATGTGTTAATTAATCTACTAACTCTTTCTTATGCACGTATTTTCTGCTTGTCTGATGTGCGCCGGCACTGCTCTCAAAATAGCCAACGTAATATTAATTTCTGTTAGTTCGTGCATTAGCTGATACAGGATTTTGTAAATGGCACGTTGTTTGTTTTGAATACTTCAATTTGCCACTCACTGACTGTCAGAATGTGACCTTCTTATAGGAAATGAACTATACAATGGTAAGTATGCATAATTTAACATTATTACATTTATTCAATAAAATCAACACATTTTGTTCAGTAATAGTTCATTCTCAAGTGAAAAGTGTCACACACAGTATAAAATCTCCCAAAGAGTTAACTTCATTAAAGAAAAAAATCAGTTGAAAAAATTTAAACACCATATTAATTAAATCTTTAATACATACCATATCATCAACCCTTACATTACTCTCAGAAAAAAATCTGTATTCACACCAATATTTTTACTTTTAAACATTTTTCACAGTCACCACCAAAGGTTTTGGTTTGAACTGTTTTTGCACTATAAAATCACTTAAAATACAATTGGTCAAATTCTGAAAGTACACGTTCATCATCATTAACATGCGACAATACATTTCCCAGTACTGCNCCTGAAAGTACACGTTCATCAACATGCGACAATACATTTCCCAGTACTGCTAATACTGCTAGAGTTTCTTTCTTGGTTAGCAGTGGACAGTCACCTGCTTCTGTTTCACTATCTTCCCCAGCGGCTGGCAAGTCAGGCTCAATCTCTAAGTTAACTCGCAGGCTACACACCTGTTCCTCCAGGAGCACTTGCTTGTTAAGGGATGGAGCTGCAGATGTGGCAACACCACCATCTGCGCTCACAAAGTCTTTAAACTTCATGTCAAACTGGAACTCCTTCTGTAACTCCTTCCGCATTGTCATTTTCTTCTTCCTGAACCACTTCTGCGGTGGTTTCCCGTCCATGCCCTGCCCTTTTTAAAACAGTTTGCAATTGTCAACTGTGTGATGCTCTCCCGTGCCATGGAAATATTCCTCATCGCGTCAAGAACATTCCACTTGAAGGACGACAAATCATCTTCAGTTCACTCGGACTTATCAGGTACTGATCGAGGTGACACCTGTAAAACTTTTTTAGGTTCTGAGTAATTCCTTGATCCAGAGGTTGCAGGTGGCTGTCAGAATGGGTGGGAAAAACAGGAGTCGTACATTGGTGAGCATCATCCCTACAGCAGAATGAGCTGCACACCTGTCTAGTAAAAGCAAAAAAATTTCCTGATCTTCCAGGACATCTGTTGGTCGAATATCGAAAGCCATGCTTGGAGAATTTTTGTTGTAACCCAGGCAGAATTGTTATTCTCGTACTAGCAAGGCAGGTTTTTTACGTTTTGAAATACTCCGGCTTGCTAAATTTCCCAACAATGAGTGGGTAAATTTTCATGCCACCATCCTGATTCCAGCATAATATTACAGTTATACCTGCTCTTAGCTGTTCTTTCCAGCATGACATTTTTCTCTTGTTATGTCCGGCAATAAATTATAGAAGATACCAGTCTCATCCACATAAAAAATATTACTTGGCGTATACTCTTGAATAATAGACTGTACATACTCAAGCCCACTTTCTGCTGTACCAACATCAACACCAGCAGACTTGCCACAAACAGTTTCAGAGATGGTGGTTGTGTTCCTCGAAGTGTTGCAGCCAGCCATTACTCAAGATAAATTCAGTCATTCACAATCACAAAGCAATGTGGTCTGTTGTCTGGTGCACAATTGGCCCAGGCACAGGTAAGTAGCAACACAAATTTTGTGATACCATTGAAGAAGCCAGTCTTCCGTTTCTCGATATATTGGCCCACAAAATTTTAAGCACTTTTATCAAATTCCCTGAAAAATCCAGTACATGTAATAATTTATCCCGATCTTTCAGGACAGCTGATAACAACGACAGCAACAAAGGAATGTTGTAATCTTTTCTAATTTCAGTCTTTGATTTTTTATTTGCATCAACTTCTCCAATAATTTTAAGCTTTACATACGAGATGGGTCTTTTGCTTTTCGTTGCCACATTTACATGTGAAAGCAAAAATTAATTACGGTACATAAACTTGATATGTATTCAAGTCTGCATAACACTCTGAAAATTTTCTTTGCATGCAAACAGAACAAGACGTTTCCACAGGTTAACTACATCAGATGTTTTCATCTATGTCTGTATAAAGAGTACTGTCACAGGAGAGCCAAACATCATCAATATCAGTGCTCACAAGATGGTCAACATTACTGAGCATGTTAAGTTGTGATCACAGTCTCTCACAAAGCAGTATTTCTAACGTGTAACATGGTGCAGCACTTCCATTGTATCTAGGAGATAAAAAAAAACTGTTGTTGCTGTAGTGAAAGTTTGTTCATTTCCTGAAAAATGCAACCTGCCATGTTCATGTACCCAAATGCATATTTTTTTTATTAGAAAAAATTTTCTCGTCATTAACGCTGTAATTTAAATTACTTCCCAAAAGAATAAAAAATCAGCACTATAAGAAATTGTTTAGTGTGGAATGTGGAGGTTAATTATAGAGAACTGTTATGAAAAACAAAGTTTGGTGTATTGCTTTAATATATAGTAAGCTCTTGATCCACGACCTTTCATGGTTCCCAGGCAAGGGGTTGTTTTTTCGAAGGATTCGTTATTGGAAAAACATTTTTAATTAAATTTTATTTGCGTTCACCAAAAAAAAAATTTGTTATTTCGACAAGAGCGTTGCTTTTCCTGGGCTTAGAAACAAGAGTTGAGTGTTAATACTGTANAAAAAAAAATTTGTTATTTCGACAAGAGCGTTGCTTTTCCTGGGCTTAGAAACAAGAGTTGAGTGTTAATACTGTATTTGTATTAAAAGTTCGGTACTTGAGGTTAATAATTACGTGGGGCACACAAAATATTTCATTAAATGTATTATACGTACTTTGTTTTAAACAGCTTTCTCACATGGAAGTACATATCATAGGTTCAAGGGACCACAAAATCACTGCAAAAATGAGTTCTTTGCATTAACCAAACTTTTAATAACAAGGTTCCACTATAATATCACCACAATTAGAGTGAAACATACTAATTCCATATCATAAGTTCATAATGTGTTTGAAAACCAAGAATACTTTATGAAAGTCTTGCTGTATTTAACACTAAGTTTAACATAAACATCTTTCAACTGTTTCATACTAAAAGTATGAAGACACACTGGCTTGTCTTTCCCCACGATTTCTGGAACACAGAATTAAAAGACAATTTAAGATTAATATGGCGGGGTTCAATAAATAAGAGTACAAACTTATTTACAAGAAAGACAATTTATTTCTCTCTTTTAACGTATCACTTTTTTACGTAAACATCTTGTGATTTCTCTGTTCTCACTTCTATACAAATGGCTGAACATGGTTTAGATATTATCAGCATAACACAGATCTTAGAACAAATATTACAACACAATAGTAATAATAAACATAAAAATAAAAATTCTTTTTTTTTAACGCATTTATGAAACTTTTTATTTTAAAAATTATTTGGTCCTGATGTCCATGTGACCAAAAAGGAATGAGTTTTGTACAGGACTAGCAGGTTCAGTCCACAAGAAAATGAAAATTTGTATGAAATAATTTCTGCAACAGCCCAGGGAGAATGACAACGCACACGCCCAGTAGACTTGATGCCACCAAATCACCTTGCAATGACCTTCGGTCGCGACAGACCGATGTTCTGATGAGGAAGGGGTGTGGGAGGTAGATCACAGACAAGCTTGCCTTTGTAGAGATCACAGACTCATTTCGCCTCAAGTCGTGTTAACAATCGCACCAACCAATAATTTACAGCATTGGCAAAATAAAATGTGGCATTTAAATGCTAAGTTAAAAATGGCAGAATGTATATAGAGATTAGGTACTCATATTTTTGGAAATATTTTAAAGCAAATTTTCAAAACAACTCAAAGCATTAAGGAATGTCACTCTTAAGTACTGCAATTTACTTCGTCAACAGAATCCTTATAAGTTCCTTGTAAAGTCGCATATGCCATTTTAAGAAAACAGCTTTTACAATGTAAATGATTCTATGATTAAAATATAATGGAGATATAATGGCCAATATATAGGAAAAACAACTGCTTGAGTGGTATACAAAAATGTTTATAAATTATAAAGTAAAAATAAATTGTTTTTCAAAATGTTTAGGAACAAAATAATGCACTTATTTGAAAAGCCTTCTCAAAGTTCAATTAATACAAAACTGGTACCTGCTGGGTCATAATCCTAGGCAGAATACACAAGTATATGCACAAAATATCACAATGTTTGTTCAATGTTTTCAGGACAGGACACATTCATGTCCCATAATGTCTGGGTTCCATGTAACATGAGTGCGTTTACTTCAAGTGTATCAGCCACAAATACAACCCAGTTAGTAGCAGTGCGTAACAAAGTAGTTTTTTTTGATAAGCAGGAAATTCCATATTCAATCTATTGAAAATCACAGAAGATTGAAAACAAATATGTAAAATTAACATCACAGATTTACTTTTTTTTTTNTATTCAATCTATTGAAAATCACAGAAGATTGAAAACAAATATGTAAAATTAACATCACAGATTTACTTTTTTTTTTAACTTCATGTGTACTGTTAACAATTAAAATACAATTAAGTTATTTTTCTGTAGCAACTTTTTGATTGNTTTTTTTTTAACTTCATGTGTACTGTTAACAATTAAAATACAATTAAGTTATTTTTCTGTAGCAACTTTTTGATTGTGCTGAAACCTTTGAATTTGTTCACTCACTGTTAAAAAATAGGTTGCTTTTTTATTTTCTCACAATTCTTCTGATGTTAAAATTGCAGAAAAGAAAATGACGTAACTCAACAGATGACGTATGTTCCACGAACACGCATAGTCTGTGTGCGGCGACATTGCAAGGTGCTCTGCGCAGACTCACGGCGGTCATGGCACAGGGTGGGGCGTGTGGATGGCAGCGGAGGCAGAGGGATTGGCAGCAGGCGGGATGTGAGGCCGCCCTTCCAGCTTGCTGTACTCCAAGTGGAAGTCCTTAGCGACCTTGCGCCAGTTCTGCGCATCGAAAAAGTAGTAGGTGCCGCGCTCGTACGTTGTCGTCTTCTCCACGATGGCCATGCCCGACACCTGGGTTATCCACACCTTCTCCTCTAGGTGGTATCTCCAGTCCCTGTTGTAACTGCACAAACACAAACATCCCTGTAAGCATGCGTCTGGCAACACTTGCCTGCCAGTGAGAGTATGCAACTGGAACTTACAGCTCTGCTGCAGCGGCCAGCTGAATGACATCACCAACGTTGGTGTAGAACATGTAGAATAGCAAGTCCTCTTTGTACCTGTTCAGCTTCACGTGGTACAGCTTGTCCCTGCAAGAACAGTTCTGTCAGACAACACAGCAACTCAAGACAGATAATCACAGATACTCTAGAAAGTAAATCCGGAAAAATATCACGCTACACTCGTGTAAAATTTGTAACCAGTAAAATAAAAACACCCCTAATTCTTTTGCCTTACAATTCACTTCACTTTGCAGCACTGAAGCTGCATATCAGACGTGTAACTAGAGTTGGACCTCTTCAGTTTACAGTTTAAATTATGACCTGCAGGGAGCGGGTTGGGGATGATTGTGGGGAGGAGTAAGCATGGTCTGGCCCATTATAGTATAGTGAATACACTCAGCAAACTCTGTAGTTGAAAATGCCATGCCAACAACATTGGAGAGTTTAAACTACAGCTTAGTGAGATCTGGCTTCTTCCCTCAATTTCACTGCTGCTGCAACATGCAAACTCAGTGCAACTATCATTTGGCCACCCCTTGGTGTACATACCATCACACCCACTGCAGCATCCCCAGAAGCTGGTCCGTTGCCAGCAGCACCTTGCCTAAATCATTGACAGAGGTATTGCNCACACCCACTGCAGCATCCCCAGAAGCTGGTCCGTTGCCAGCAGCACCTTGCCTAAATCATTGACAGAGGTATTGCCGTGCCTGCAGTCTGCTCCCATAACCAGGAATTGCCTCTATAGCAATCAGATCCTGTCACTACCTTTCCAAAGCACCAACAGGGCGAGACAAGCCACCTCTGATGACAGATACTGCCTGGGACCACTTGCTACTACTGCCACCATGATCATCCACATCAGACATTTGACACCTCAAATAAATGCACACTTATTAACGAATTCACCTAAGAGTTATGAACATGTACATTGGCACTAACTTAGCTTATTTAACTTGGTGCTAGGAAAGCTGAAAGCTAAAAGTGCTTTCTCCATCTGGAAGACAGTGCCAATACGNCTCCAGAGCACTGCCACCTACCAGACATCTTCAAGACATTCACCAGCAACCCCCAAAGAAGTCTTCACCCCTTGAACATCCACTACCCTTCTGATAGTGTCACCAGAGTCCCTTCCCGTGTCCCTACTGGACAACAACATCGAGTTAGTTCGGGTCAGTTAGTATAATAACTACCTAGTCGCATCTGCTCTTTCCTAGTTTAGACCCAGGTTCCCTTCACCTGGTTTATCGTACTCTACTTCTGTTACAGTCTTTGTTAGTTAGGAGTTAGTACGGGCCACCGTTTTTTATTTCCTCACAGGAATAAACATGTTTTCTATCAAACATTCGAGCACTGATTCTAGGGAGACTTGTATCCATCGTAGATGTCCGCCCACCAGGGAAAAGGAGGAGACTGCGTCATTACAACCCAATTACAGAACCTAGAGTAGGACTGCGGGCTCCCTTAACCGAGTGTAGGTAAGTCGCAAACACACCCATTAGACGGCCACCCATACTGTGCACCTGGTGTAAAGTATGGTAGAGCCCCAACCACTAAGAACTCAATCCACAAGGCGCCTAGTTAACCAGCCCAGCCAATTCACTCCATCCACCGTGCTGAACTGTTGCCGGAGGGACTGATAGACCGGTTCTGGAGGTCCACCTACCTTTGGACAACACCCATGTCCCTGTCGGACATCCAGGGCATACCCACTGCTCTAACCACCGTGCTGAACTNAAGCTACATTGAACCAATGTGTTCCCTCTAAGGATATCACTTTATCTTATTAAATTGAGCACCTGCACCACATATAAAACTTTACTACAATATTAACAAAATAAAACCTAACTGATAATGCCATTTCATCAAACAGCGGTGTTCTCCACATGAACCAAAACTATGGTTTGTTGTTAAGGATGTTGCATGAAATGTATCATAACATATCATGTAGTTACTATATCAGTAGGGCCCCACTTGTACAGTAAGTAAAATGAGCTGATTTTGTTATTAAATTTTACCATTTTGTAAAAAAAATATTTTCATTTCGTCAAATAAATTTTACAGGAAAAAATCTGCATGTATTATTTTTAGAACATGAATCTGTTGTTTTTGTATCGATTTCACTCAAACTAAATGGAATTTGTCATTCATTCTTTTAATCACCACATATTTAAGTGGAAAACATTCAACCTTATGAGGCACACTTGTCATGCAACACACATTGTTACGCCACAGTAATTTTTATGCGATAAATCTTGTACTTCATAGAGACATGCAAGATTGCCCAAGAACATTCACTAGCGTTTAAGTTTTACATGAATTTTACATTACCCACATAAAGCTTTTGTTCATTTGTAGATAACAATATTTAAATAAATCCAGTTCAAATCAACATCACTCCAACACAAATCCACAACCTAAATACAAAATATAAGTAAATATTGTATTATTGATAAAATAAAACTACTCCTTACATTGTAAAAATGTTTCTACAAAGAAGTGGCAGAAATCTATTACACAAATTTGCTTACAATGGTGTTGTCTCTATTTTTATGGCCTCCACCATCACTAAGTCACTGTGCATACAGCATGGCAGTGCTTAAGTACGTGTCTTCCCCACCAACACAATGTTTACATTACAGTTTTTGCACTCTGGTCAGTTTATGAAAAAACACCTTCACTTTCAAACTTCCGGGCATGATCTAAAAACAAAACTATTTTTGGCACTCTTATCCAGTTTTGCAACGTAATCGGCTGACCACAATCGTCACCCTCGCTCAATAGTTGCAAATGCAGTATTTGCTAGTTGTCAAGAACATAACCACAAAGTACAGAAGATGGGTACAGTCGGCAGTGCTTACCAAAACAGCGCAAATGTTTAGTGCGTAATTTTATATATATATGTAAAACATTAATCTGCATTATATATACGTACTACATATTTACTTTCATCACATCACCAATATTTTTGGTTAGAGTTGTTCGTTAAATAAAATACACATAGGCGTGATACTGCCAGTGAAGGATGATAAATGCAGAAGCGATTCGGTTCAATATATATATTGAATTGTACGTTCAACGATAATTTTTCAACCTTGCTAACATATCAATTTATAAGTGGTTCTCGCGACATAAAATTTTGTGATCACCACGCAAATAGTTTTGTTATCCGCACGCATGTGAAGTAAATGAGAGATAATGCTGAGTAACAAATGAAAAAAAATTGTAAAACTTAATATTTGTAGGAGTGAAGCATGACACGTACTGACATTTATTTAAATACGACTTTGCCTCATCTTCACTTGTCATCATGTCACCCCAGGCAGGGTTTGAACCCTGAATAAATTGCTACCAGGGCTCACCAGCACGCCCCTAGATGCAGGGGCACCCACCAACACATCAGCCAAGATCGTTTTGCCTTTATGTCAGAAATCACGCGAACCATCCACGTATGATAAAAGCCAGTCAAGTGGCCCAGCTAAGCGCCTAAGCTCACACCGCTGATGCAACCCTGCATGACAGACGCTTGCTTTCGCCACGGACTGAGAGATGGCACCAGAGAGCGAAGTTCCACCGCCCACGGGAGGAGGAGTTCACCCCCACACCAGAGAGTCCGTGGGCAGGTGGAATATATGCCCGTGCACAGCCACAGAACAGCAGTTCATTCTCCGCAGCTCGCTCCACCACCTCATGTGCTGGAGCTCTTTGCAGACATCGACGTCCTCCAGAGCACTGCCACCAACCAGACATCTTCAAGACATTCACCAGCAACCCCCAAAGAAGTCTTCACCCCTTGAACATCCACTACCCTTCTGATAGTGCCACCCGAGTCCCTTCCCGTGTCCCTACTGGACAACATCGAGTTAGTTAGGGTCAGTTAGTATAATAACTACCTAGTTGCATCTGCTCTTTCCTAGTTTAGACCCAGGTTCCCTTCACCTGGTTTATCGTACTCTACTTCTGTTACAGTCTTTGTTAGTTAGGAGTTAGTACGGGCCACCGTTTTTTATTTCCTAACAGGAATAAACATGTTTTCTATCAAACATTCGAGTACTGATTCTAGGGAGACTTGTATCCATCGTAGATGTCCGCCCACCAGGGAAAAGGAGGAGACTGCGTCATTACAACCCAATTACAGAACCTAGAGTAGGACTGCGGGCTCCCTTAACCGAGTGTAGGTAAGTCGCAAACACACCCATTAGACGGCCACC